>OY856413.1:117465000-118065000 GCA_963693085.1 Alisma plantago-aquatica | reverse complement strand
AAGTCTAAACACATATAAAAATTATGAAAATTTTATATATTGTTTATAATTGATTTTTAGATCTCCAATTAAAATTTCAGATCATTTGGAGTTACCAATAAATAAATAAAAATAAAACACTACACTACTAAAAAGCACTCTATCAGCATTTTGGTCGAAGTATAGTTCGACCGAGAACCACATTCAAAGAACACTCAAATATTCTGAAATTTTTCTACAATATGCATGATTGAGTTATCCATATCATATCTTAAATTAAATTAAATAAAAAAATATAAAATATGAAAAATCATTTACCACACTGTTATCCTGATCAAATTCCATACTCATGTACCATCAAAACCCTAATTTCAGCCAACTAGGGTTTATATTTCTCAAACCCTAATTTCTCAAACAATAGAACACTTAAAGTTCTTATTAGGTTTAAAACATCATAATTTAATTATCATCATTAATTAGATTTAAGCAATGATCAATCCAATTAAGCATATAATCATCCAGGTAAACCCTAGTTTACCAATTAAGCTCAGATGCGGTCATAACACTATCGGTAAATCTGTCATATTGTTGGAAGGTATATTTTTGGGGATGAGTTTGATGAAAGCGTGATTAACCTCCCTCACCATTCCCCCCCCCCCACCATAAACCATCTTACCTCTCTACATATATCATCTTTGATTACCATCCAACTAGTCTGAAAGAATTTCCCGTTGAAGCCATCTAGGCCAGGGGCCTTATTAGCCCCTATGGAGAAAGCAACCTACCTCACCTCTTCATCAGTCACCTGTTTACAAAGTTTTAAGTTCATTACCTCATTCAGTCTCCTCATAGGGAGAGTCACATTACACGGTTGCATATTAGGTTGGTTATACAAATTATGGAAGTATTGTACAACCTCTACTTCCACTTGTTTCCTCCCCTCCACAGTAGATCTGTCCTCTTTAACTAGGGAAAAAATATTGTCTTTGAGCACCCTCTTCTTCATAGTTGAATGGTATATCTTTGTGTTTTGGACCCCATCTTTAAGCCATGCCATTCTACTTCTTTGCTAGTAGAAACACTCCTTATCTTTCTCAAAGTTGACAACCTTTTTCTCCATGTCTCTTTCCTTGTTTATCACTTTGGGGATGAGTAGATTGTTGTGTACATGCAAGGCAGCTTGCTCATATTCATTCCTAGAAACAAAAAATAAGTTTTTAATATTGACTTTGTCCTTGGCCCATTCCCTTAGACATCACTTAGTGTTTTCAGCTTCTTACAAACTACATATAGAGGGTTCCCATATATACATACAATCCATCCTTTGTCAACTACCTCCTTGAAACTAAGACAAGAAGTCCACAGATTGAGGAATCTAAATGATTTGGGGACAAAATTCTCTTCTTTTAGATTGAGCTGCATCCATGCATGGTCACTGAAGGGATTTGAACCAAGCTTTATGAACGAGTTGGGAAGGATATTTGCCCATGCTTCATTTACGAAACCTCTGTCCAGCTTACAAGCAATGCGTCTGTGAATTCCTTGCTTATTAGACCAAGTCACATGCCTTCCAGTCATATTCAGTTCCGTGAGCACAACATCATCAATCACATGGTTAAAGTTCTCCATAACAGACTCAGGCACATGTTTTCCTCCTTTTTTCTCACCATCCATTCTCAGTATGTTGAAATCCCCTACAACCAGCCAGGGGATCTGTTGTTGAGCCACCTGTCTGATGCTCTCCTAGAGTGGGGATCTGTCTCTTTCCAAATGTTACCCATACACTGCAGAGATTATATAGGAGAATCCACCTTTGTTAAAGAAGCTAACAGTGAAGCATTGTTCCGTCTCAGCAATGGGAGCCACACTCCAGAAGGATGGGTTCCATCCTATACAGATCCTACCCAATTCTACTTGATCAAGGTTGGACAAGTATTCCCATCCAGCAGGGAATAAGGTGCCCACCCTCTCCTTCACGTCCCTCCTTATTTTCGTCTCCAAATAGAAGCACAAATCAACACCCAGATCATTGATGATTGCTTTGAACTTCTTTTGGCTTCTAGGAAGTGAGGCACCCCTCACATTCTAAGTAAAGATGGACATGGTTATCTGGTCAAGGACCGTCTCCCTCTTCCGGAGTAGGTATGGTTGCTGCTTCCTCCTCTGCCATTACCACTGGAGCTACGTGTGTGTTGTGGGCTGAGGTTGGTCCCTATGTCCCCCGAGATCTCGCCATCTCCACTATCATTGTTGTTGAGTGCTACAAATCTATTGGCAATTCCAACTTGCTCGCCAACTCCCTGGTTGAGCATGTCCTCAATTCTTACTGGTGCCGGTGGAGGCTGGGAGCCCACCGTTGACCAGGTTGCAGAGTCCAACTCCATCTGACTTGTGATTCCATTTCCCACAGCAGCCACAGGGTCAGTTCCCCTGGAATTCACCGCAGTGGTCACCATATCACTCGTGGGAATGACGTGCAATGTCACACCCACCACTGGCACTCCTCCATTTGAGTGAAGGCCATGTTCCTGTTGTCTACCTTGCACGCCCGCTCCCGTACCCGCTGCTTTGGAGGCAAGTCTTCTGGATGGGGGTCATCATCTGCTTTTGGACTTGCCTGTCCTGAAGGGCAGGGTTGTGGTCATAGGTGGTCTAGGGCCTGGGAAATCCCCATCGCTGTGTCCGAAAACAAGGAAAGAGCTACAGTGATCAGGGAGGGCATCATAATGCACCTTAATTTCCCACGCTTTACCATCGAGGAGTTCCACCATCATCACCAATGGAGGTTTCTTGTCCGCCGAGATATCAACAAAAAAGTGTGCACATCCAATCTTCACTCTCTGGATCCTTTTTCGAACACCCGAGGGGTTCCCACAGCATGGGCAATTATCTCCATAGCTCTGGGTGACCAATGGGTGTCGATGTCAGGCAAGGACGCCCACACCGGGGTAGTTTTGAGGGCAGGGCAGTGAAGGTCGGCCTCTGGTGTGCATATCCTCACCAGCACGAGTTGCTGGTCAAAGAACCACGGCCCCACCTTAGTGGCTTTCTTCATTTCAAAATTGGTCACAAATCTAACCAGTATCAATCCGCTGACCAGGATCAAGGCTTCCAGGTCATCCCGCGGTCTCCACATTCGCACCATCCATCCTTGTATCTACTCGACTACCCATTTCTTCTTTCCCAGCATCTGGACCAGAATGGAGAACCGGTGGTAGTCGTTCATGTCAGTGAGCACCAGCTTGGAGAAGCTTGTCCACAGTCTGTCATCTCCGTCCTTGTAGAATGCTTGCCACGGATCCTCCGACACCAGAGCTGACTTGGTAGTGGCCTCCGCTTGATCCTCGATCAGGGTGTTGATCCATGGTCTCTCCAAGGTGATGCACACATCTTGGGAGGACCATGGAACCACCTTGGGGTCGTCTTCACGTCGAGTCTCTCCAGAGGAATGTTGATCGGGTGTTGTGCCTGGTTGTGTAGATGGGATTGGGGTTAAGGAAGTGGAAGTAGATGTGTATGTATTTGGGGGTCGAATGGGGATGTTGGGGTCAGTAGATGGCATTACACCATTACTACGAGTAGATGGGGTGGTTGGAATTGGGTTTGAGGTTGGAATTGCATGGGTTGCTAGGGATTTGGTGGGGGATCCTCCTCCACCCCCCATGGAGCGGTGAGCGGAGCCAAGCACCGGTCCTAGAGATGTAACAAATGTTTCTCACTCTAGAACTGGAGCGGATTTTCCCTTCTCTTTATGTCATGGTTATGACTTCTTAGTTGGTTACATGTACAATGTAAACCTCTAAAATATTCACAACTAAGACATGCTTAAGTGACCTTGGTACGTTGATGTTATTTATTGTGGTTTATTAGTAAAACCTTCTGAGGGGTGGAGAGTAGTTGGCTTATTAAGTATGGATGATTATATTTTGAGTACAAAATCATTTTAAGGGGTTGAGTGTTGTAACAAATCGATAGCTATCCTCTTGACCCTGATCATATGTCTTAGAGGATAGTCAACTTGGTTCTTTAGACTTAGCCAAACAAGGATAAATATATACACATTAGTAGCTTAATTGAAACCCTAACATGTAGACATATAAACAAATGTGATCTAATGCTCTCCTAATTAATTTTTGGACCAATAAAATGTGTCAAATGTGATATGGTGTTTAAGGTATGATGATAAAGAGTTGATTTGCATAGGAGAACTATGTGCTCATAATTGGGTGAAAATGTTACATTATCCGAATAAATATAGAATTAACAAAATAAATAATATAAAATATAAAAATAAATTATTTTGTGCATAAAAATGACATATATCCTTGTGGTTGTAATATGATGTAATAATGATGAAATAATATATTAACTAAAATAAAATGAGCCACAAGTTTAAAACTCATAAAAGGAAGACTAATTGGATAAGAATAACTTGAGATTTGTTTTCCTTGGGTTTGGGTTGGCTTTGGTAATAATAATAATAATACTATCTCTTTTATTTAGAAAGGAAAGGGTGTTTTTCCTTCAAAATATCAAATAAAATAAATGACTCCAAAAGAGGAAAATAACTTTAGATTTGAAATCTACATGTTAAAATAAGTCTACGTGTGAATTTTCATGTCATTTGGATAATATTTAATATACATGTAAATATTAGGAGAGAGAAAATATGTAAAAGCCCAAAATGTTATGTGAAAAATAACTTCAACATATAAAATCGGCAGCTAAGTTATGTTCCATATGTTTTAGTTTACCTGAGGGTGAAGTTTCACATTAATTGGATAATTCTAGAAGTATATAATGTGATAAGAAGGAGAAAATATGATTTAATTTAAAATAATTAAATAATATACTTAGAGTCTCCACAAGTGAAAACTAAGGCCATATTCATATTCTACATGTTTATATTATTCTAGGTGTCAAGTTTTACTTAATTTGGAGTTTGTTTTCACTCTCAAACGAAGAGAGAGAAAATATGAATAATTAATGCAACAATCTATTCGATATTGATTGGGATTCCTAAAGTTTTAATTGTCCGTCTGTCACACACTTTTTTACAATTTTGTGATTAAAATAGACCATTATATTCTAATCAAGTGGTGAAGGAATTGTCTCCTACCTCAGGTCGGAATGAACAATAACCGCCCGCATTGACTCATCTCGACGGGGTTTTCTCGATATCTAGTGCACGAAAATTCTCGAAATCACTCCCATTGGATTCGGTAGGGTAAACCAGACCTAACGAGCCCTAGAAAGAGACTTAGTTTTCCTTCTTTGCAAAATACCCAAATTCTTGGGATGCAAGTGATCTCGGTCAGCTCACATATGTCCCAGTACTAAGCCTCACCTATATATAGGGGAACATTGGTGTTCTTTGTTCTTTTCTCCGTCGTTCTACCCTCTCAATTGCTTTTCTCATTTTTAGTTTGGTGGTCGATGACTGGATCTTTGTTTTTCTATTTACATCCTCTTTCCCTAGGATTCGATGACACCAATAACTAAATTGAATCTTCAAGTACGTTCCCTAGATCTTCCTCTTCCTTTCTATGCTCTTATTTTGAAGATGCATCATGAATTGTGATTTTGCCCAATCTAGCCATAGCAAGTTAGTTGCTCGAAGAATCGATGGTGTAGGATGAAATACTAGAGGTTGGGGATGAATTTTCTTGGTGTGTATTATCGATAATGTCCCTTACTTCTTTCTTACTTCAATCTTTTCACTTAGGGGCATTTTGGACATTTCATGCTCATTTTACTTTGTTTCCGCTTTGAGGTGACTTGCCAGTTTGTATGTGGGGCCAGCTGAGTTGGCCACCTATGATTGGGTCAACTCTGTGTGAGCACCCTCTCCCTCTCCCTCATTCTTTCTCGCAGACGATTTTGCTGACGTGGATTTTCCTTATTGGTCTAATTTAAAAATTCATATCTAATTATTTATAGCTCAAAAAATAAAATAAAATATTTTCTAAAATCATAAAAATATGAGCTTTGTAATGATACCGGTTTTGTTGCCAAAAATGTATTGTTGTAAATGTGTGATTTTTTGAGGGACTTTCCTAATTATATAATAACTTGAAAAATTCATAACTAATAATCTGTAAGTCATAAAAATATAATAAAACATGTTTTGAACTAAAAAAATATAATCTAAAACATGGCATGGTTTTAATAGCCTAAATCACATGCAAGGAAAAAGGTGGTTTTTAGGATTTGAGTAGTTAATGTGAAATTGACTCTAAATCTACATATATGATTAATAAGATCTTTGGAATCCTAGGTTCAGACCTAGATTAGACTTTGGATTGTTTAGACTTTGAAGAGAGGTATGTTTGCATCCCCTATTATTCTTTTTGAGCAATTCACCTATTTTCATCTTTCTCTTGGTCCTATGGATACTAGCCTACACATTATCTCTTTTTCTTTGAAAATTATAGTTCATGTCAAATACTATATTTGTTACTAATCATGTGATCATATTATCTTGTATGGACATTCTTTTGAACTCTTCCTTATACTTTTCTCATGATGGAACATTTTTTGGTGATATATTTACTTTTGCCCAATTTTAAGGTGGATGTTGATTAGGATCATGTGATCCCACTTTATGTATTTGTTGTATGATCTCATCTCTCTTATTTGGTTCATTCTTGTTTATTATTTTGTTATATATCATGTGGTGACTACTAGTATAATGTACATGTACTCTTTATGTGGATGTGAAAATGCCCACATAAGAATACATATGTGAAAATTCATGCATATGAGAATATTTAGGGTAGGCATGTATGTCCTGCCCAGGCATATGTTGACATACCCTGCCACTCCATATTTTAGAGAAGATGTATACAAGACCCTTCTCACCCCACATTTTTAGTAGATGTGTTATTTCCTACCTACATGTTTATATTGTCTAGTACTGTCACAGGTGAAACACATGGATGCCTTGTTCTTATGTTTTGCTCTTATTTATCTCTTTTATTGTGATTTTTTTTTCTGTTATGCTCGATTGGGTAGTCTTTTTCTTTTATATGGGAAGCCTTTTATTTTGATGTCCTTTATTTCATATGTTGCTCAATTTTCTATTTAGTATGCACATACCAGACTCTGCTAATGTTATCTATTTTTCTCCTCTTGCTGAGGTATGCTTCCAACCCCAGGTGTAGGTCATAGAGAACATGGAAGTTAACTTGGACTTAGCCTAAGGAGTTGAAGCTTGGATAAAAACTTGATATGGTTTATATTGCCCTCTACTAGATCCTTATGATGTAATATTTATGTAAACCCTATGTGGGAGATTATGATGTACTTTTGAAAATTTGATTATAGTCATGAAATAATATTTGGATGCTTTATTTTGGTCTTTTGTATACCGTCAACTGTGATTTGAAAATTTTGCACCTATTCTAGCATACCAATTATGAGTGTGTTTGGAGTGGATGTTTCATTATTTAGATTTTTGTAGGGAGTGGATCCCCTTTGGGTCCCAATCCTTACAATTCTTTTGTCAAATCAGATATCTATCTACATAAATTTTGATCTTATACCTAAATGTGTATAATCACATCATCAAGTGACATTTTCTTTTTTATGTTTTAAATTGTTCTTGTAATACTTCCAAGAACTTGGCAATTTTTCAATTAAAAAATAGATAATAAAACATTTAAGGAGATCAATTTTCTCATTCTTTAGATCATCAAGCATTATTTAAAATTCATGAGTTTGAGTTGTGATCAGTTTATCTTCAGTTATATGAAAATTTAGAAAATTTACAAAAATTTATTTTTGCATAAATGCTTCTTCAAGAATGTACTTTTTGTTAAGATTTTCTTGAATTATCGATGCAAGTTTAAGGGAAAAGTACACATAAAATAATTGATTAGAAATGATACTTAATATGACATAATGAGAAATACAATTAGCCCTTTCCCAACTAACAAAATCAGTTGTTAGTTTTGGATCAGATAGAGAAAATACTATGTTAGATACTTCTAAAGCAGTATAACCTTTTCCTGTCATCGACAAAAATGCGATCCATCAAAATGTTGTTAGGTAAAGGATTTTGTGACACTGTCAAAACAATAACTATCTATTAGTTTGATGTCGATGGAGTCACAGGTGTATATGGTGTTCCAAAACCTTTCATATTTGTACTCATAAACCATTAGTACTCTTAAGATTGTTGTTTGAGAAGGGGTACATACAACGGATAATCAGTAAATATGAAAGATATACTAGAAGACGCTGAGGTATGCAAGTTGCACTATCCTTAAGAGTATTTCTGTGGTACTTGACGGCGAGCATCAGTGCAGTAGCATCAGACGTCAACTACTCTCCTAGGATCAAACACCGATTGTCAACGTGAGCTGTGCACACACAAACAACGATGAGTGAAAATAATCAATCATTTTTCTAGTGAATAGGCGAGTAGCGGAGAGACAAGAAAGAAGACTAGAGAGTTTTTGTCTATTTAGAATGATGGAAGAACACTGATAAATAATAAAATACAACACGCATGAAAAGATGTGTTGCAGTTGTGAACCGGTTGTAGTTTGTAATGTCAAACAAACAAGCACGACGATATATTGAAAAGATGAAACACATGTTAAAATTGGTTCAATGAACCAAAGACAAAAACCTAGTCGGGGTCGCACCCACGCTAGGAGCCCCAAAAGGCTGGATTTGCCCGCCTGCACGTGAGATGTGACATTCACAGACACATCCGATTATAGGGTTTCTGGACCAGATCGACACATCCAATTAGTTTGTCCTACCATACGCCTGTGAAGCCCTTATCCTATTGTGTTCCTCAAATATCCTATGGATAAGAACCCCTATATAAGGAGGAGGGACATTTTAGAATTCCCTAATGTGGTAATAAAGAGCTTCCTTTTGGTTTTGAAATACAACAAGAAACACAACAATTAGTTATGTGAGATATAATCCAAACATACACAAAAAAAGATATAATCATAGTGTCAATAACCATGAAAATAATATCTAATGAGAAAAAAATATAATGAAGAATATGAAAAATTCATTTACACATTTTTAAACATATTATAAGAAATTGTCGCCCTCTCACAATCCTCATGTAGCATATCTTAGACCAAGGATATCTTCCTTTCTTCTCTTTGGATATTGTTTTGACATTTTCTGTAGCTTTTTCATTATATGTCATTTAGTCTTTTTATAGAAACTCCATAGGACTAGATAACACTGAAATTGATCATGAGGACAAATGAAAAAAGACAAGACAAGAAGATAAGCAAAAACTATATGATAATGTTAATGAGCATATAACACTAGAGTTGATAGGATAGGTGGAGATGATATGGTTAACCAATATCTTTGACCAATATATTTTAAAAATGTGGAATACTTATAAATTATAAGATAATATAAACTATCATAAAAGTATAAGAGAAGACATATTATCAAAAATCTTCACCTTTGATTTAATATGTGTATTTGTTTTTCAAGAGATTTGCTCCTATTCTTCTTCTATACTTCCACCCTCGGAAGATACTTCCGTTCTGAAAGCATTCTACCTTTTTTTTACGGTTTCTGAAATCATTCTACTAATGCAACACTTAAATGGAGTGTGTATTCATGGCTACTAGCTCAAAATATTCATGTGAGAGCTCCTCAAGTTGCATAGTTTTATAAACTACACTATCTCCACTTGTGATCGGAATAACCACATCTACTAGTACATTTCTGACCTCTAATGTCACTTTTTCCGACGTTGGTTCTAAAGAAAAGATGACACCATAACTCAAATAACCTCATTTCATTAGCATAACCTTCACCATTAATCATGTCCTATAGATATAGGAAAGACATAGGTACCACCTTTTCTATAACGTCAGTTATATTTCTATAAAATCGACACCTAAAATGACCCGCGAAATATAATTTTTTAAGGCTAAATATTTACCTCTGGAAAATTTAAGATGAGCTTCAGTTTTCTAAGAATCAACGACAAACACATTTGTACGAAATAAAATTTACCTCCAAAATACTTATGGCATTAGTTGTCTTCACAAGAAACCGACATTGATTCTAAAAAACCGCAAAAAGTTGTACACTCATGAAACTAACATCAAAAGATTCACGCCACTTCTCGTGGAAAAACATTCTTCTCAAATTGGTCTCTAGTGTCAGTTCTCCCACAAAAAAATGACTGAGGCCCTACTCAGGCCGAGTTTTTCATTTGAACAATGGCCTCTTGCATCAGTTTGTTATAAAGAATCGACCTCTAAGTTATTAAGTTAGGTTTCAATTTATGGAATACAACTGACGACTCACGACCTACTCAGTCTGATATTTTTGTGTGGAGAATGGCCTCTTGGTTTGAATTTTCACAATAAACCAATATTTAAGTCATTAAATTAGGTGTTGGTTTTAGGAATGCAACTAACATCAAAGTGATTAAGTGTCATTTTTTATAACAACTGACAATTTTGTAAAAAGTAATAGCACCCACATGAAACATACTTTCCCCCTATCTCTATTTCATTGCTTGGATTTTGCCTAGTCTTGTGATTTTTCGCTAGATACTCCAGCCGCCACTCCTACTCTAGCCCAGTCGCTCTCCTGCTTGTCTCCATTATAATAGCTATGACGGGTCATCACTGCCATCATCTGCCGCAACTAGTGGACGTTGTTGCTAGAGCTCGCCACCGTCACTGGTGGAGCTTTTTGTCGCTACTATTGCCATTACTCATTCTGCTGCCACTGCTGCCTGTCGTTGCTGCTCGAGCTATCGTTGCTGCTGTTGTTCACTGTTGCCAGCTGACCAAGGTGTTTTTTATTTTTTTCTTCTATTTTTTAGCTTTTTTTAATATATTCTCTATAAACGTGTTCTCTTTTAATACATAAAATTAGGTTTTAAATTTTAACTTAATTATAGTTTTAATTAGGGTTTTGTAATTTATTTTATAATTGAAATTCATGTATTAAGTACTTGTATATTTGGTTGCATTATTCAATTTTATTATTAAATTGAATTCATATGAATAACCTAAAGTATATTGATTTGGACTAAAATTGTTATGTATTTACCTAAATTTTAAATTGTAAACCTTCATTAGGACGTATATCTTTTTTTTCTAGGTTTGTATTTACATTGATTTGATATGAATCGTAAACATTAATCTCAGACATAAATCTATTGGCCTAGGAACCTGTCTTAGATTTACTCATGAGGAATAAATAATGTATAGTCCCCGGCTCAGGACTGTTCTTGAACACTTAAATTTATTTGGGATGTAATTGTACAATGTATACTCGATTTTTAAGATGTTTTGTGTAAAGAGTGGAGCCTGGTAGTGGGCCCACTCAATTAGACAAATATGATCCATGAAATATTTAAGCATCATAAAACATAACCATTTATAAAGTTACAAAATATTTTGTATACATGAATTCTTCAACCAAAAAGGGTATACAACAAGATAAAAAGGTTATATCTATATACACATAAGCCTATATGCAGAGGATAACAAGGCTGTCTCAAGTTGTCTTTATGATCAACAATGAGCTCACGATCATCCTAAGTCTCTGCCCTATAAAGAACCTACCCCTTGGTGAAGGGAACACCTAGAAAAATATAAAAACAAGATATGTATAAGTAAAAAATTGAATATGCACATTTAATAATATTTTGGGCATTTAAATGGGATAGAAGAGTAAAAGAGATGTTCCCATAAAAAAGGAGGGTCATAAAAAGATAAGTAAGTTCCAACAAGAGATATATCAAGAAAATGAATTAAAAAAGAATGATGCATATAAATAAACAAGTAAGATGACACATCTTTCCATTAACGATTCACAATATCACAACAATCATAATCATCTGCATGCAAATCTATATTGACTAAAGATAGCTATTATAGGGCCAAGACACCACTGATTCGTTGGCCTATTAAAATGGGTATAAAAACACACCCTAGGTAGAAAAACACTTCTCTGTATATATAAGGGTAGAAAAGCACACCCCGGGTAGAAAGACACCCCCTAATGGTTACGCATAAGCATCTATGATAGTTATACGATCAAATTATCTAACATGCGTAAATAGAGTGGTAAGATAGTAAGCGTTCATCATTCACATTTCCATGTACAAGAAAAAGAGAAGGTGAGGTCATAGACCCTAGGCAACAAAATATTAATCAGGTATTATGGAATCATATGATTCAATATAAGGGAATAAAGAATTTGCAACATGGATGAATAAAATGAGAAAATATTCAAAATATTCCTTATTGTAAGGAGATTAAGTCAAAGTATGCCCAAAATTAAATAGGGAGGAGTACATACCTTATCTTCATGACTAATGGTTAGCTCAAGAGGTATAATAGGTCTTCAAAGTCGATTATTCATCCTAGGAACATGATATATATATATATATATATATATATATATATATATATATATATATATATATATATATATATATATATATATATAAGTATAACTAATGTGAACAAGTGTGTGAACTCCTATTATACTTTTTCTCATATTACTCTTATCCTAGTCCAATTTTCGTGATGATATTAGGGTTTTGATCTGAATAAGTGAATACATGATCCACAAGATATCAAATTTAGTTCTAAGGTTAATATTCACTCACATATGTTTAAATATGTATAAATTGAATATGAGTATTTGAAATGATTAATACCTTTCCAATTTAGGTCTCATAGCATCATCTCCCTTTATATATCATATAGTCCAATTTGGTTAACTAGATCAAAGATGTGCATTATATGTAATGTAATTGGGTTCAAATACTATTAGAAATATCTAGGGTTTGAACAAATATCTTTAATTAACAAAAGTCATTTACTCATACTTATATATTGATATGTATATGAATGATGGTTATATATCATATAGTCATATGAAACTAAAGTATAGCCATGTATGGTCCAAACTCATAAGTCATGTAATGGCAATTTTGTTGAGATATGAGTCCACCCACATATATGCTTATAAAAGTACAGACTTGTATAGGTTCTTTATTTTACACCATTTCATTATATCAAGGCAACTATACATAAATACACTTCCTACCATGTGAAACTACAATATTTAGTTCATATGATTACACGAGTTAAATTGGTGACATAAGTGAGTAACTTGTTTTATCAGGTTGCTTATGTTTTATACACAATAGGTTATGAAACTATGGAATGGGTAGCATGTCTTACATGATTTCAGACTTGGACGCATGAATGTATATCCTATGGTTACATGTTATAGACTTGCTAATTAGGGTTACTCATGTTGATCATAGTCTACTCAAACAATTTTATCAGTTTCCTTACTAGTTCCATTTTATTAGACAATGATAATCTAAATAGGACACTATGATAGTGATACTGGCCTATAGTTATTTGTGCATCCATTGATCCTTGGTAGAAAGGCTCCTCTTATTCGAAACTAGATGAGATTCAATCATGCACCTCGTGTCCTATTTTTACATCAAAATAATAGACTACACAATGGCGGCGACATGATCTCTGTGGAATTCAATTGGATGGTAGTGTCTGTCCACTAATGCTTGTCATTGTTGGGGTTGGAGGAGACCACACAATATGTGGCGCTGGCTCTCTACTACTATAGTGGTTTGGTGCAAGGTTGAGAAAAGAAGATGGCTAATGTTGGCAGAGGCTACTACAATCATGTGGTGTGGCTACTACAGTTGGCGGAGGTGGTCATCGGCCATGTTCAATAATGCAGGGGGAGGAAGAAGGTGGTTATGGAGATGTGGCAATAGATCAACATGTCACGTGGAAGGGATAAGAAGGATATGAATATGGTGGAGGTTATGGTGTCAATTGATGCTTGGTCATATAGGCATGTTGATGAGCTTGAAGGGTCGTGCCCTACGCATCCACCATAGTGGTCGTGATCTTCTGCTGTCCAGGAAGTGGGGTGCCATATCGGAAAGGAAGACCGCCGTTGAAGGAAGGGTTTTATTTGGCAGTTTCTTGGTGGATGATAGGATTTTTTATGGGCACCATAGTAGGTGATGGAGCCTTGATGCTATCATGGCAGTCGTGGTTCTCAATGGACCTAGCGGTGGTGGTGCTGGTTGGATGGAAACTTACTGAGGACCTGTGGTGGAGGTGGTGGCACAATAATGGCGGTGTTCTTTCTCAATGGTGATGGTGGAATGATAATGGTGGTTTTCTTTCTCTATGGTGGTGGTAGCACACACAACTAGTTGGCCTAGTTGTGGGGCACCCCTGCAACATCATTCAAGGCACCCGAAGGTAGTCATGTGATCACAGAGTGGATGGATTATAGGTGAGGGAAGGCTAGGGTTTTACAAGATCAGAAAAGATAAAGAGAATTGTTGAGGGGAGAAGGACGGGGGAAAGAAATAAGGGAGGAGGAGGAAGTGGAAGAGGAAGGAGGGGAAATGGTCATTGGTTATAGTGGTTACTGTCATTGTGATTTTTAGGCACAAGGGTTAATGCAGTTAGCATAGGGGGGAGGCAATGAATTAACACTTAGTGTTACATTAGTGAGAGAATCAAATGAATATTGGCCAAAGTGTTAGATGAACATTGGATGTATTAATGATATAGCTTTAACCAACTAAATTGATAGTCAATTGGAGTCCCATTGACACAAAAAGTTGATAGTTTGTTTAATTAGACTATGGGGAAAGGTAATTTGGATTCAATTTAACCTTTTGACATTAATTGGTGTTAAATCTTATCACTAGCATGTTATTGATTCCTTTTATACATTTATTTCTTCTATTCAACCAATTTGTATATAGTATCATGTATTGCCTCACTATATTTCATCCTCTAGACCTATGAAGATCCTAAAGTACCAATTTATAGGTAAGAACTATTGATTGGTGTATTTTTACATCCAACTACACTAATGAATTTATTTGTTTACTTCATTCTAGAATTTCAAGTATGAATATTGTTTATTTATGTATGATAATATTTGATTCCAAATATTCCTAATTTAATATAAATTAAGGGAGAAAATTATTTAATGTAATAGTATTTAAAATGGGTTCAAAAGAGGGAGGGTTAACATATATACTTAGATTTGGGTATGTTACAAAACTCCACCCCTTAAAGAGAATTTTGTCCCCCAAAACCACCAAGATAAAATCCAATATACCAAGCTATAATTTTTTAACCAATTATATGTTTCTAATTCACTAGATAGAGTTAATGTAGTGATTCCTAACATAACACACCAACATCACACTAGTATACAGAACCCATGTGAAGTTATATTAATGCATCCATCAAGTCTCTATTGTCTTCTCATATTATGTATTGTTCTAGGAAGTTTACACTGAGATTGAGGATTATCTTAACAAATTTTAGTTCTTTATGGTTACCTACATTGTTAAGGAGGTCTCTCTATCCTACTATTATGATGTTTGGTATCCCTTCCATGATCATTTTCCATAATTATATTTACCTGTAGGGTCATTCATATAACAACCACCAAGTCGATGGACTAAACCTGATTAGGAACAAGGAGCTCAAGATATCACATAATGATTACTATGAACATCATTATCATTTTTTTACCAAAGTAACATTTATGGTGGCATAATTAGAAATTCTTACTCACCACCCTGATTTGGTGGTCCCTATAATTGTTTGACATTATACTAGAAGTTAACCAAGATATTCCTATTCTAATAACCATTGATTTCTACTATTCATTAAATTGACTTACATACCCAAATGTAAAATGATCCACGCCTTAAAAGTACCTATATAACCATATAGAGAGTTGATTGGGGTAGCCAAATGAATTATAGCTATTGTATTTGTTCTTCTTCCTCTTATATGTTGTACCCCACTTATGCCTAGGGTCGGAGGTTGAACATGCAAGTCAAATATTTCTTTACTAATGGGATTATCTACTATGACAACTTCCTTCTAGTGGTGAATTGGTTCCAAAACCATCGATGAAATATAAAAGAATATTTCTATAAAAATATAATTTAATAATGAAAATAAATTTGATGATGAAAACCTTGCGACGAGGAATCCAAAATGGCACCAAAATCAATCTTAGAACCAAGTCAACCACTTTCTAACACATCCAACATAAACGATCACCCTAACATCACTTCATCTTTGCAAAAGAGGCTTCTCTACACACATCACCTAGGAATACAAATAGCTTATCCAAACTCTAGCTGAGGAGGGGATACATGTTTCTCCTAGCATACAAGTAACTTCTAGTAGGTCCTAATAGGCACTACCTCCATTACTCCACAATTCTCCTTATCGAGATTTAGGCTATCACATCCCAAAACAACATTTATTTGTAAGATTGTGTAACCATGACAAGAAGAGATTAGGGTCTCTACTCACCAAGTTGGTTGACATTCATGGTGTCATTACAAGCCCAGGTGAACAACATAGTCAAAAGACTCCTCATCTCACACATCAGGTAAACTAGTTGCACATTGGTGATGAGAGACTGGTCAACTCTATAACGATAAACCCTAGATGTACCTACCTCACATAACCTATAGTGTCATTGCACATCTGGAGTTCAAGAAAAAGAGTATCCACTATAGCCTCCAAACATGACTATGCATCCATATGTTCTCGGGGGAAAAATAGCATCACATAGATTTTAATTATCTGATCCAACTATATGATCTACCTTATGGGTATGTTAGGGATGAAATCCCAAGGATCATTACTTAAAACCTATATCTTCCTTCAACAAGCCC
Organism: Alisma plantago-aquatica; assembly: GCA_963693085.1. Lineage (NCBI taxonomy): Eukaryota > Viridiplantae > Streptophyta > Magnoliopsida > Alismatales > Alismataceae > Alisma > Alisma plantago-aquatica. The sequence goes on along the minus strand of OY856413.1, from coordinate 118,048,274 downwards.
TCATTTATGAGATGATTGCAAGTTTATATAGGATAATATCCATCCTTTGAATGGTCACTCTCAAGCAAACTATGTTTAGATAACTCCATGATGTAGGAAATACAAGCCTAATCTCAAAGGATCTAGTTCATAGCATCACATACTATCATAGAACATCTCAAAAACTAAAATGCATGTCAATATTCTAAGTTTGTATCCATGCTTGCTTAATCAACATAATGTGCCCACCATAGGCATGCTAGAAAACACCAAAAGAAAAATGTTTTATGACTTGTTCTAGGGTAACACACAATTATATGAGTTCATGTCAACTTACTCTTTATAGTATATGAATTGTCCTCCCCTAATGTTGGATCCAGAGGCTACTTCCTAGGAGAGTCAACATTTACATATAGACATATCTATCTATATAAAGAGAGGGTAGGATTCATAAGAGTTTACCCAAAACTAGGTCATCCACATACTTAGTTTGGGATATATATATATATATATATATATATATATATATATATATCAATACTACAGAAAATGCTTTTTACAACGAGAGAAACACAACAATTCTTGTGGTTGTGTTGTAGTTAGCATACTTACCACAACAAGTCTATTTGTGTGTTGTATATTGTATATTTTAAGTCTATTTGTGTGTTGTATATTGTATATTTTATACAACATGTGTTATTTACAACATGCCAAATCCATTTTAATATACATGATACTACAACAAGTGATAAATGGTTGTAATAGACTGTAGTATGACAACATACTCAAACCTGTTATAAAAGACCTTAATTACACAACATAATATGACCCATTGTAATAGTCACACATGATAACATGTTGTAATAGACCAACATTATACAACATAGACTAACCCCTTGTAATATATCATAATCACACAATATGCATTCACATGTTGTAATAGGTACATGTTGTAATAGGTACATGTTGTAATAGACCATAATAACACAACATGTTGAAACTTGTTGTTATATACCACGATCAAATAACATACTTTGACCTATTTTTATATACAATAATTACACAACATGTTGTGACCCGTTGTATTAGTCACACATGATAAATCATTATAATAGACCACCATTACACAACGTTGACTAACCTGTTGTAATATACCATAATCACACAACATGATTTTATCTGTTGTAATAGCTACATGTTATAATAGTCTACAATCACACAACATGATGTAACATGTTGTTATATACCAAGGTCATACAACAGACTCTGACTTATTATTATATACCATAATTACACAACAAACTCCAACCTGTTGTATAATCAAATGTTGTAACCTTAATACAAAAATACAAAATCTTTCGATTACCTTGACTTCTTTTTTTTAATTGGTGCGATGAATACTCTTCCCCTCTCATTCATCCATCCTATGCATCACTCTAACACTCAATCGGTCCCGTTATCAGTTGTACCTCATGCCATCGTCAATTTCAACATATGTTTGATTAAGCTAACATTGAGTAACCATGAACATGTAATTAAGTCCTTAAATTTTAAACACCCTTATGCAGTGGGGGTGCCAAAGGAGGTCAAGTAGGGGCACGTGCCCCCCCTTCAATTTTGAATTGTATTGAACATATATTTGTTTTGTATATTTAGCATGGTATGGAAGTTAGTGTTTATTTTTATGTGTTATCTGCTTCACACACCCTTAATCTGTTTGCAAAGTAAGTAACTTTATTTCATAAATATAGTCATTACCAATATAATTTTAAGGGTCAATATAAAAATTACATTAAATTAGGATACATTTCAAAAAATCATTGCTTTTTTATAAATACATCTTAATATATTATATTAACAAATTTAAATTTTTAATAAACATATCAACAACTATATCAAAAACACATACATTATTGTCAACTTGCTAGCTATTACTTTACACCAATTTTTGTAATGATTAAATCAAAAATTAATCTCTATAATTAATAATATACTTTATGAAATAATAAATATTTTAGAAATAAAATAATAAATATGACAAATACAACAAGTACATAGTTGTATGGGTAATGAGTAAACAAAAACTGATATCTATAATTAATTGTATACATTATGAAGTACCAAATACTTTGTATAATATATAAATAATTTAGTGTGAAACAAATATAGGAAGTACATATGTAATTAGGAAACAAAAAAACCAATGTCTGTAATTAATGATATACTCCATGAGATATCAAATATTGCTATACTATGTATAAACAATTAAATATATAAAAAATATAACAAGTACATCGTTCTATGGGTGTATATTTTAGTTGTGCAAATGATTTATATGGATTATTTTCTCTTATGGTGTAATGATTGATAGGAAAGGTAAATTCCAATGAAATATTATACTTTCTTAGCAGTACATGGTGTCAAGATAAATTTGTTAATAATATTTTTACAATATGTATACTTTTTGAGTTTTTATACATTAATAATGTTTGTTAAAAAATAGTGTAAATTGTGTATCATTACTGAGTTAACACTTAAAATTATACTTCTATTCACATTTTGTACTTCTATATTATAAAAAATATTTCATTGTAATGTCAAAGATAACAGATTTTGATATTTTCTAAATTTCCAACACAATATAGAAATAAGTCTATAAATATCTTTATAACTTAGTGAACTATAAATTGTCATAATATGTATTAGTTTATTAGGTAAAATTATTGAATAAGTTTAACACCATCATAAGTATCTTCATTTAACTTTAAATTATTGTAAATTGTTTTATTGATTATATATAATAATCATAATAATAATTTCCAAGTATTACTATTTATATATTCATTTTTCTTAACTTTATGTTACTTTTTAATTTCTTGACTTGTCAAACTCATCAAGAAGGAAATTACTTATGTGATCTTAAAAAATAAATAATAATCCACAAACTGAATATTGAACATTCAATTTATGTGGTTTTTCTGAAATGACCTATATTTATGGGGAATAAATTTAAGGAAATGATTGGTCTTATACAACAAATTAAATCTTTTCAATGTCACTTGTTGCCATTTTAAACTCATCTTAAATGTAACAAGTCCTAAAGATATGTAGAATGTTATACTATACATAATCATATGCAATAATAGATATACATAGAAGATTATTTTTATCACATCTAAAACTAAGTACTCCTAACATGGTGAGTTGTGTCTTTAACCTCTTTTATTTAAGGTCCATCTGTATTCTCTTTGTATAAGTAAATAGGTAAATAACATGTTGACACTCCATTTTTCTCATGGTGATAATTAAAGTCGTATTTACATTTTATGTGAAGTAAAAATGATATCTATGTCACATAAATACATAAACATTATTTTTATATGTACCCCCCTTGATCAGGGGCTGGCTCTGCCAGGACCTCCAATTCCCCTATGTAATATCATAGTAGAGTAATCAATTAGTAATCACGTTCAAGACCTCTTTAGTCCCCCTTACATTCTTGTCATCTTCCCCCCCCAACCGTAACTACACACCGCAAATGTGTCTCCTATTTTAGTTTATTCCTCTTTTCATAATAAATCACGTTACCAATGAACTAGCAAATCACATTTGTCATCTAAACTAGAAACACACACGTGCATATGCATATATCCCATTGAACATGTTTATTTAAAATATTTAAAAATAAAACTTCCTAAAGGATAGTGGTAATCGTGCCCCATTGAACATGTTTATCTTACATTAAGCATTTCAAAAATAAAACTTTCCAAAAAAATAATGATAATATGGGTAACTGCTCAAAAGGATAATGATAATCCTTATAAGTACTTTGTAGAAAATTTAAAAATGTGTTGTTTACTGACTCCTCAATGCATGTTCGAAGGGACGTGACAACTAATTTTATCAAGAAAGAGAAAATATAAAATTAAACAAATATAAAAAAGTTGAGAAAATTTGTGAGGAGAGAGAATCAAGGAGAGCATAGCATGAACTCATTCTTTTTATAGTAGTGCAGATAATTCTTGATGAATAGGTTTATAATGTCATCAATTACATTCCCACTTTATTCTTTATTTTGTCTATTATTTCATAGTTTTTTAAAATGTGTCATTGTCTTTTACTTTTCAATAATTTTTCTAGTAAACAACATAAATTTATAAAAAACCAAAATTTTTAAACTTCACATAATGTAATAAATAGTTTACTATTTTTTTACCATATACACACATTCCACAAATTAATACAATGCACATTTCAAATGTTGTTGACTATTGTTTCCCATGTCTTATTAATTGTTATTCTTTTACTGCATCTGAATTTATCTTTCCTAAATGATTTGTTTCTATCACTCTCTCAACAACTGTTTCCCACTCTATTTGGAATTCCATTCAATCTCCATCACTAATTACCCCACTCACATCGTATCTCACTTTTAAAAAAATGGTTCTCTCTCTTCTCCTCTCCATAACTCCCCACTCCCCATGGCTCACTTTCCACCCCCAACAACTTCCCTATTATCACCCCTTATCTTTACCCTTTTCTCTACCTATTGTGTTATGTAGAAATACCAGCGCAAGGACAGATGGATCTTGTGATATAGTCAGGTGAAAGTGTAGGAGTGGAACATGATCTAGATTGGTACAATAAAATTATAGAGCCACTTTTCTTCTTTTTATTTTCAACCTGAGCTAACTTGTATTTTACCAAGATCTTACAGAACGAATGAGACAAGTACTTGTCTAGATGCATGTGTTTCCATGAAGTTGGTTGGACGCATCCCATTATTGGTGAGGCCGATTAAGTGCAAGCAAAGTATAGACCCCAAAAGGGCCATGGTGCTCTTCTCCACCCCCTTAGACGAGGGCCAATCTGGTAGGTTGTCAACTTAGATGAAAAAGTAACTATCTTTTGAAGATAAGTCATTGTTGACATCACCATCCTCAGTGAGTTACCAATGAAATCAAAATCTCTCTCTGAATGAGGTCGCAGTTTGACAGTCCTACTACTCTAAATCCAAAGAAAGGACCCCATTATATTACATACACAGTCTACGGTGTTTTGGGTACTACGATCTCTCCTATTTTGTTTTTTTTCCTTTCATAGTTTTGACTTTTCTTTTGGGTACTACAATCTATCCTATTATGTTTGTTGTTTCTTTCATAGTTTCCCTTATATAAAAAGTTCGCAGTTCTTTTTGCTAAATTTGTATATTTTGCATGCTATAAAATACTAGCAATAGCATGTTTTGTTGGTCTATTTCTTTTTCCAAGGTAAGACAAGATTTTTGTCAATTAATCACCTTGATCTTCTCTGGGGAAACCTTAAGGTATATATGGTATCCAACTTGGAACTCTAATGGTATGTGATGGTTATCAGCATACAACTTTTGTCTATCCAGGGCTTCCTTGAACTATTTTTGTATCACCTTGATCTTCTCTGTAGTCTTCTTCACTAGCTCAAGATCCAACAGTTGATACTCACATGTCTCATACCAACATAAAGGTGACTGACAATGTCTCCCATACAATGCCTCGTATGGTGCCATGTCTATACTTCTCTAATATATGTTTTTGTAAGGAAAACTCGATCAAACTCAGATGGATGTCCCAACTACCAAGAAACTATAGAATACAAGATCTCAAAAGATCCTCCAAAGTCTGAATGGTCCTCTCCAATTGGCCATCTATTTGCGGGAAAAAGTTATGCTAAACCTCAATTGTGTCCCTAGAGATGTATGAAAATTTTCCCAAAATAGATTCATGAACTATGGACCTCTATCAGATACTATAATTACTAGAATACCTGCAAACAAACTATCTCATCAACATATATTTGTGCCAAATTCTCTATTGTATACTTCATCTTTACTGAAGGAAATGAGATGGCTTGGTCAACCTATCAACTATCACCCATATGGAATTATGACTTTTGGTTGTCCTAGGGCCAACCACAAAGTCCATGGTTATATGATCCCACTTCCACTACGGTGTCAACAAAGATTGTAATGTCCCAAAAAGCTTCGGATGTTCAGCCTTGACAAACTAGACATTTAGCAATGAACTCTGCCACATCATGCTTCAGACATGGACACCAATATACATCCTTCAAATTATGGTACATATTGGTACTTCTAGGTGCATTGTGTACATTAAGGAATGAGCTTCCTGAAGAACCATCTTCCTCAGTTCCTCCGCATTTGGAATCATTGCTCTGTTATGAAAGCAAATACTCCCATCCTCTAACTCATGGAAGTCATCATACTTCCTGTTGCAAACTCTGACCTAATATTTTGTATCATGACATCACTCTTCTAGGTGTCTATGATTTGTTGCATCAAGTTAGGCTTCACTTGAAACTACACCAATAGTCCTGCCAATAAGGAAACCTCCAAATTCACATTCATCTGGCCAAGCAATACTAACATGTCCTGTTTGTGGCACACCATGGAGTGTAATTGTGCCTTGTCTGTAGATGACGACGAACATGACTTCCTGAACAATGCATGTACCACCAAATTTTCCTTAACTAGATGGTAGTTTATCATGCAATCATAGTCCTTGAATAGCTCTATCCATCTTCTTTGCCTCATGTTCATCTCCTACTTCAAAAAGATATACTGAAGGTTCTTGTAGTCGATGAAGTTCTGATACTTCTCTCCTTACAAATAGTGCCTCCATATCTTCAGGGCATGAACCACAACTTCTAGTTCAAGATCATGTGTTAGGTAGTTCTTCTCGTATTTCTTAAGTTGTCACGAAGAAAAAGAAATCATGTTTTTTTCCTGCATCAACATACATTCCAAGCCATTCTTCAAAGCATCAAAGAAGACGATGTAACCTTTCCCTTTCTTTGGCAGCACTAACACTAGAGCACTGGTCAACTTCTCCTTCAAGAACTAGAAACAATGCCAACACTTGTCATCCAAAAAAAATGGAACACCTTTCTTGGTCAACTTGGTTAGGGGTAACACTACAAGACTGAAGTTCTTTATGAATCTCGTGTAGTAGCCTACCAAACCTAGGAAACTTCATACCTTGGTTGGTTTCTTGGGCTTTTCCCACTTCAAGATGAACTTCACCTTCTTGGGGTCTATGCAAACGCCCTTGGAAGATACTACATGACCAAGGAAAGACACCTCAGTTAGCCAAAACTCACACTTACTGAACTTAGCATACAACATGTGTTGCCTCAACAATGTCAATGCTTGTCGTAGGTGTTTCTCATGTTGTTTTTTATCCTTGGATTATATCAAGATGTAATCTATAAACAAAACCACAAACTTATCCAGATACATCCTGAACACCCTCTTCATCAGATCTATAAAAGTTATTGGTGCGTCGGTCAACCCAAATGACATAACCAAAAACTCATAGTGACCATACCTACTCCTGAAAGTTGTCTTAGGTATGTCACCTACCTTGATCCTCACCTGGTGATAACCTAACCTCAAGTCTATCTTTGAGAACACTATAGCACCCCACAAATGATCAAACAAATCATCGATCCTCAACAACAGATACTTGTTCTTCACTTTGACCTTATTCAACTGCCGATAATCTAAGCAAAGACTTATGGAACCATCCTTCTTCTTCATGAACAACATGATAGCACTCCAAGGGGAAGTGCTCAGTCTGATGAAACACTTCTCTAAAAGCTCCTATAATTATTTCTTCAACTCCTGCATCCCTACTGGTGCCATCTTGTAAGGTGTTTGTGATATGGGTTGTGTTCTAGGAACAAGATTGATCTTAAAATCAATCTCTATAGGAGGTAGAAAACCAGGAAACTTATCTGGAAAGACATCCCCAAACTCAAGCACTAAAGGTACCTTCTAGATAGTAGGACCCCTCATTTTGGTATCCATAACATGAGCTAAGAAAGCCTCACATCCCTATCTCATCAGCTTCTCTGCTATACAACTGACACCAAACACGTAGGAAGAATCTTCCTATCTCCTTGCAAGATCCAAGAAAAATCTCAAAAGGGGCACACCTCTCGCAACTCAATAGAACTAACTAAAGGTGTTTATAGCTGAAGACTATCAGATCTACTACAAGTAGGAAGATTACAACTACTTATCACCTCTTTGGTGATAAAAGAGTGTGTCGCATTGGGGTCAACCAAAATAGATATGAAAGAAGAAGTAGATAAGTCAGAATGAAAAAGTTCCATCTGACCTGTCACGACTCATGGATTGACCACTCCCTCTGTCTAACTCATAGCATAGAATCTAGCCATCACATGTTGTCGTACTTGTCCTATGCTAGCTGGTCTATATGACCCCTCCTGTGATGCCTAACTATGTCCTCTACCACCACCACAATTATAATGTTGCTCTACTAACCTTATTGACTCTACCTCGGATGTCATGTCACTTTTTCATTCCTCATGGGGCATGCCTATTTCTCATGTCTGACTTGTCCACACTTGTAGCAAGTCCTCAAGGTGTACTGTGGCCTAGAAGGCCATGTTACTAACACTAATGCTTCACTGTGTGCTCCTGTTGGCAGAAAGATGTGACATCTATCCTTATTCAGGGACCACTGTGATGGCACTCCTGATCTTGATTCAGAAAAAATTGATCTCTACTATGATTGTTGGTATTGTCTTGAAGAAAACCTTGGCTTCTTGAATACACTAGAAAATTTTCATTAAAATGGAGTCGGTCTCATCTTAGAGTTGGCTTCATGCTTCTCATTAGAAGACCTCTCAATTCTCCTCACCGACTCCACAAAGGTAGAGAACCACTTTATGTTCTCCAAAGTTGATGATGTAGTTGACAACTCTGAGCTCAAAGTGTTGGGTTTTAGGGGAGGCAGAGAAGGCAGCGGAAACACAAAATTTCTCCCCAAACCTAGCACGAGGAAACGCGTCAACGTCTATATAATAGGAAATGATGGTTTGTGGAATCATACCTTGTCCCAAGGCTTGCTCGGTGACAATACCTCGCGCTATGCGCGATCTTCAACTCTGGTCTTGGACGGCATCTGTGCAGCTCCTGGTCGCACCAGGACCGATGACTCCTACTCTCACCGGGACTTTCGGGATTGACAGTTGTCCTCACAGTGGGTCTGTCCTGTACACTTGTTCTCTAACAAGTACCTATGTGTTTGGTTTGATATCTCTATATCATGACTAATGAGATTCTGTCATCAACCAACACCACAATCTAGTCTTGTGTGTCATTGTTGTCTATCTGCCTTCCACAATGACATCCGACTAGGGACAACACAAGAATGTACAAACTCTTAGCATCCGTATGATCTCATCGTTCAGGTCCTTAACCTGAAAGCATACGTCATTGAGTACTGTCATTCTCTAGACATTCAATCTGTTCTATCACTATCTCAAATGATTGAACCAGAAAGAATTGGAAGCTTGCCTTTGATGTTTATCAAATCAATCTTAATGTATCCCACCAATCATCCCATGATTGGCTCTCAGGGCATACATACGAACAGACTCCCACTTGCACTGTGAGCCAATCACCCTTGAATCATATTCATAGTGATCTTCAAACATGTTCCACATGTTACTGTGCTCTAGTGCTAACATAGTGAGTAATGGCAACACCTTGCCAAAGTCAGTATTAATTGCATGTCTCTCATCTCTTCACTATATGTCACACGTATGAGATGGAGTTGCCGTAATATGCAATCTAGTATTCCTTTTCTAACCTTTAGCCACATTGCATGATCAAGGATTCCAGACTTGTCATCAATGAGCGGAATATCTATAAGTTCATCTCATGAAGTTCCAGATCCATATAGTATCCACTGCTATTCTTTAACACATAGATACTCGACATTCCTTTTAAATGGTTTTATTGGAACACTTCCAATTACCAACAAACTTTCACTTTTATATATCCTATATATATTGCGATTTATTTTCTGTCCTTTCGGAAGTTCGCATGAATGTAACTCTTTACATTGAACTCTTCCTTATCTCCATAGAACTAGTACTTCCCAAGTACTTATCAAGTTCTCATGGTGTTCCAGTAACCCTTACTGGAAGTAGACAGACATCCACTCGTCATGTCCCACATACGAGTTATCAGGATGAGCATATCATATTGTCATGTCATACATACAAAATGATGAACGCATTTTGTTCTTGCCATGTCCATACATGCAAGATAATGGGATGATTACATACATGATAGATCCATATCTATTCTTAGTGTTCCCATTCTTCATAAGAATTGGACACTTGGCCTTGGGATACTAACTCCATGTAACATGGACAAGTTTTCTCCCACTAAATCTGTGCATACTGAACCCTTCAGTATAGATTGCCAATGTATGCTTTCTCTTTTCAGGTCAAGAGGTTTTCGAGAACTATCTCTATAGATCTCTATTCCTATCATATAGGAAACATCTCTATCTTCCTTAAAGATAATTTCCACTTTTGGATTTCCATTCTAGAACATTTCCATTTCACATCAACATGTGGAATGTGAATACGCTCCCACTAAATCACAGATCCCTTCTTTATCTTTGACATATCAGTCAAACCCTTTGACTATATCATCAAAGTAAAGATCCAATTCTTAGTTGCTTATACTTAATCAATCATATTGATTAGTCCATTGTAACTTATAGACTTCATTTGCATTAGTGGATTCATAAACCTTATAGGTTGTGTCACGTACACATCCTTGTTTTATTCCTCATAGGAGTGCAGTTTTAGTATCCATATGCCAAATGTCTTGGTCATTAAGTTGCAATCAACAAGCATCATCCTTCTCAAAATGTTATCCATGTGTCTTAACACTTAAGACTTATTTGCACTTATGGATTTCATCCAATGAGTGCTACCATCAAGGTCATACCTTATGGTTGACATGGATGTCATTTAGGATGTAATGGTCATAAACAGTTTTAGTATCCATATGCCAAATGTCTTAGTTATTAAGTTGCAATCAATAAGCATCATCCTTATCAAAATTTTATCCATGTGTCTTAACACTTAAGACTTATTTGCACTTATGAATTTCATCCAATGAGTGCTACCATCAAGGTCATACCTTATGGTTGACATGGATGTCATTTAGGATGTAATGGTCATAAACCATAATTCAGAATTCGATTCCTCATATTCATCTAGATAGTTGACTCATCACATGAACAACTTATCACATAGATAATTGAGGTGTATCTGTTAAAGATATAAGAACTCACAACCCTTGTGATTCTTAATTTCTTTTATTAGTGTGGGGTATTCATTTATCAAGAAGAATTCAGTTATTTGATAATCATTCTCTAACTCCTTAGAGTATGATTCCTTCTTGATTTAGACATCACCATGCCTTAATCATGAGTTCACTATGATACACTATCATAATCACTCAAAAGGATCTCAAACATTTGGTCCAAGTATTTCATTCATTGATCTCATCAAGAATTAACACTTTACCAAATTTGTACTTCATCTATGATAATCTTGAACACTTCAAGATACTCATATTGGTATTTCTCTAAACACCATTTGAAGTATTAGCACTCATTCCAATAGGTATGTAAATACATCTCATGTATTATACCTAATAGGATAATCATTCTCTCACTACCATTAGTGAAGATTGATTAATCATGTTCAAGATATTCATGTCTCTTACTGGTTCTCTAACCAAAAGAGTCTAGTTTTATCCATCACATGGAAACTAGAAATGAATTTCTCATGATTGATGCTAATTTGATTGTTTGAGTTATCTAATAACTTTTAGGTATCATTTTATCTTATGCATATCGAATACCACAAGATGAACAAGGCATTTCCACAAAGATCATATCTTTAAAAGATTGAAAACTCAACTTTATTAATTGCCATCATTGTCATACAATATGCAAAATAAAGTGTTTCTATCTTTTAGCAATATATGAAATAGCAGTTCATAACTGTATTACATGCCTTGTAGGCTGAAAATAAACTAAAGTACTCTATCTATGGCGGCAACACTTGCCCCAATTATGAGTGCTTTACACTTTACATCTTGGTATCATATACCTCAAAAAGTGTTACAAGTTTACTTTCATGACACCTTTAAGTAGAGGCTTTAGTCGCCTCCTTCTTTTTTTGTTCTTCCAGATAGAGAGGACAATTCCTTTTCCAATGTCCTGGCTTTTGACAGTGGTGGCAATTTCCTTTCTTGGTCACACCTCCCTTGGCCTTGAGAGCTGAAGTCGTCTTGGGCTCCTGGCTAGCATCAGAACCTTTCTTAGCTTTGCCCTTGCCCTTGCACTTGGACTTGCCTTTCTTGCCCATGATCACCATCACAGACTTGGGCTTGTCCTTCTTCATCTATATCTCGGCTGTCTTCAACATGCCCAACAACTCTGACAGTGGCCTATCAAAGTTGTTCATGTTGTAGTTCATCACAAACTGACTGTAAGATTCTAGAAACGATTGCAGTATCACGTCAGTAGCCAACTCTTGGCTCAATGGAAATCCCAGTCTTTGCAGGTTCTCCACATACCCAATCATCTTGAGTGTGTGAGGACCAACTGGATCTCCTTCTGTCATGACGCACTTAAACAACGCCCTAGAAACATTGTATCTCTCTTGCCGTTCCTGATCTTCATACATGTTCCTGAGATGCTGAATCATCTCTATGACACCCATGTTCTCATGTTATCTCTGCAACTCATGGTTCATTGAACATAGCATCAAGCACTTAGCATCAATGGCATCATAAGCATGCTTCTTGTAAGCATCCCTTTCTGCCTTTGGTGCATTAGGAGCGGGTTCCTCTGGAATTGGAGTATCAAGGACATAGAGCTTACGCTCTTGAGTGACAACAATTCTCAATGTCCGATACCAGTCGTGGAAGTTAGTCCCGTTTAGCTTGTCCTTATCAAGGACCGATCGCAAAGAAAAGTTGTTGTTGTTTGTTGCCATTTGAACTACAAAAGGAAATATGCAATTTTAGTCCAAAACTCATTTTGACTTATTTGATTGATTTGAAAGTTTGACGATGTAATTAGGCCTTTAATTAATTATCACTCCCACTATTTTACTTCAAATTGATAGCCCTCACCATCAATTCGGAAGATTGCAGTGTACAACCTTTTAGTGGGCAAGATCCTGAAATCCTCTAAGTCATGAGTCAGCTTTGGCTGATCGCCCACAACTTAGATCTCTCAGGTAGGCAACTCTTGCCAATTGCATCATATGCAACTCTTGTTGAATGAACATGCACAACACCTTGCCATGAACATTCCTTGCCTCTGGGCTTAGACGCTCTAAGAATCACCAGTTAAGTCTAACCCAAAAGCCGACACAATAAACATGCACCCTGCTTTGGCAGAACCTACATGTCTACCCTTCACACTTCCACAAGATAGACGGCGCACCACACTTTGGCGTAACCTACGCTTGGTCGATCGAGATTTTCAGGTGTGCCGCTAATGGAAGGCATATAAGACTTAATATTTTAATGAGGGATTTGTTTTTTATATACATATACATATCCAATCACCACAATACATAGTACGTATCATATACATGCTATATCCCATAGAAAACATGCACAAACGATAAAAAAGTGATGATTATGGCCATCCTAATGTGATTCCTCGAGCCAAGAGGAATCACGGTCATCTAGGTCAACATCACATGCAACCTGTACAAGATGAACATCTGTGCCTTGCCATCCGAGTTGATCAACTCATCACATGAATGATCTGTACTCTCCAGCCGGTCGTCTGGGTGCCACCAGCCGATCGGTTGGCTCCTCCAACAGATCGGTTTGCCTGGACATCGTTCATCTCATCATGTCCGCCACCCGCTCGTCTCGCTCCTCGAACCAGTCATCAACCGATCAGTTCACTCCTTGAACCGACCGTCTGGAACGTCAACCGATCGGTTCACGCCTTGAACCGATCGTTTCAGCTGTCGTCTTGATGTCCGCCGGTCTTCGACATAACAGGAAATAAAAATCTATCCTATTTATTACATTGCTTTAAAAAGGGAAACCCTGAGTTACATTCGGGGGGAGCAAAGGTAGGAAATAATCTCGAATTATTTCGAGTTACATTAGGAATAAGAGAGGGAGGATCGGTGCGCAGACCAAGATGCAAGCAACCACAAACAGATAGGGTTTTATAGGCCATAATCATGCTACACACATCCACCACAAAACTCGTTTAAGGGCGACGCGTATCGAGTGCATTAATAATACATATCATATATGTAAATTGGGATTTGTGGATTTAGGATTGGACATGCATAAAGCTGATATTATTCGCATCGTATGCAATAAATAAAGGCGACAAACCAAAATCGATCATATCGATATTCCTAAAATATAGAACAGTTGACGTGGCTCTGATACCACTGTTGGGTTTTAGGGGAGGCAGAGAAGGCAGCGGAAACAAAAAATTTCTCCCCCAAACCCAGCACGAGGAAATGCGTCAATGTCTATATAATAGGAAATGATGGTTTGTGGAATCATACCTTGTCCCAAGGCTTGCTCAGCAATAATACCTCGCGCTATGCGCAGTCTTCAACTCCGGTCTTGGACGGCGTCTGTGCAGCTCCTGATCGCACCGGGACTGATGACTCCTCCTCTCACCGGGACTGTCGGGATTGATAATTGTCCTCCTGAGCGGCAGAAACCTCCCGCCTCTGAAGTAGTCTACACGGACCACCTGGAACTCCACACTCCTTGTCCTACAAGGAAGTGGAAGGAGTTGCACCCTCCTGTTGACGTACTAGTCGCCAACACACTCTCCTGCCTCCAGTTGCAACTGCAGTTGTCCTTCCCTTGCTGCACCTCCCTTTGCGGGAAGCACTTGCTCGGGCTCTCTCTCGGTTACCAAAACCAGAGAGAACGACAACTTTGCAGAGCAACTGGTTGCACTGAGCTGTACTTTGAGAAGCCCCCAATACCCCTATATATATAGGAGGGTCATGGGACAGGGTTCTCTATCCCGGGCAATGCGGGACTAAAAGCAGGAGTAGAAGGGTTCGAGATTTTCCACAAAAAGCAACCAACTCGCAACCTGAACCGATCGGTTCACAAGTGAACCGGTCGGTTGGGGACCTGAACCGGTCGGTTGGAGCACCAACCGATCGGTTGGGACCCATGAGCCGATCGGTTCACTTCTGAACTGGTCGGTTCTTGGTCCTGGTTGGTTCCCGATTGACTTTCCTTCTTTCGTTTCTAATGGGTATCGAATACCAATCCTTGTTCCAATCAAATTGGGCAAGTGAAATGCAAGGAAAATTCTCACCAACCTGACTTTCCCATCTTGCTCAGTTGCACCAATTGAACTGATCGGTTCAACACTTGAACTGCTCATTTCACTCTGTACATGAGCCGATCGACTCAACACTTGAGCCGACCGGTTCAGCAACCTCAGCCGACCAGTTCAACACTTGAACCGATCGGTTGGGAGTGCAGGTTGTGCAGAATCAGTCAATTGCGATTTCAATCAATCCGATACTCCAATCAATGTGTCCAACACCTTGAACCATATGATATTGAGCTATCAATTGATTGAGTGTTTAATTTAACTACTAAACTCATTTAGTAATCAATCTAAATGTTGCTTGTGGACAAAACTCCTCTTCCAGGTTAAATCCTATGTGTGTGACCCTGCAGGTCCATTTCACATTGGCAGTGAAAGTCCATAACACTTATGACTTCAAAAGCAAATAGCGGTGCCTAGTCACACATCAGTGCTACCCAAGTGAAAGTAGAAAGTTGGAGAACAACTTTCAATCCTACAATCTGTGAATGGTGTTACAGTGAATGTATAATTCCTTTGTCACTGATATCCCGAATGAACTCAAGGCATGGAACAGTCATCCTGTCAACGTTCATTCACTTTCTTGATCTCAGAGTAGATTGAACGAGATATGTATAACATCAATATCACATACTGATTCACACATGCGTGCGCATGCCTATCTCAATCCTACTCATCAAGTGGCCTTGGATATCAAACTCCCTCAGGAGGGACAAATCCCATATCGATCACTCACCCCTCAAAAGCCCCATGTGTCAAAGCCACCCAATCATC
Organism: Alisma plantago-aquatica; assembly: GCA_963693085.1. NCBI lineage: Eukaryota > Viridiplantae > Streptophyta > Magnoliopsida > Alismatales > Alismataceae > Alisma > Alisma plantago-aquatica. Next base: position 118,032,267 of record OY856413.1, on the reverse strand, counting down.
ACCTTTATAACAACCCATGTTTCAGGACTGCGTTTGATGATGTCAAAGTGTGCCCAACGACATGTGTTGAGTGCAGTGATTTCAGGTCAAAGAATCACACTCACCACCATCACTGCGAGTACTGACTGTGACTACCATGTCATGGTTCCATGTGTCAAACTCACGGTGGGTCTGTCCGGTACACTTGTTCTCTAACAAGTACCTATGTGTTTGGTTTGATATCTCTATATCATGACTAATGAGATTATGTCATCAACCAACACCACAATCTAGTCTTGTGTGTCATTGCTGTCTATCTGCCTTCCACAATGACATCCGACTAGGGACCAAACAAGAATGTACAAACTCTTAGCATCCGTATGATCTCATCGTTCAGGTCCTTAACCTGAAAGCATACGTCATTGAGTACTGTCATTCTCTAGACATTCAATCTGTTCTATCACTATCTCAAATGATTGAACCAGAAAGAATTGGAAGCTTGCCTTTGATGTTTATCAAATCAATCTTAATGTATCCCACCAATCATCCCATGATTGGCTCTCAGGGCATACATACCAACACAAAGCCTTCTCAAACTTGTGGATCCTCTCTTCCTTCGCTGATTCCATATGAAGAAGGAACCTCAAAAGGTCCATAAAATTCACCTCATACCCATTGATTGACATTGAATCCTGACGTATCTTCTCAAAACTGGGCTATCTTCTCTTCTAGGTATGTCTCTGAAAAGTAATGACTCACGAACTCTTGCTGAAACTCTTCCCAACCTATCATAACTCTCAGTCTCTCCTCCTCCTCTATGGCCCATGGGAGTCCAACACTATTCTTCAATAGGTAAGCATCATTCTTCAACTTGTCCTCTTCTAGGATGTTGAGGATCTTGAATGCCATCTCAAGCTCTATTAACCACATGTCAGTGTCTACTGGGTCATCCGTACCCGCGGTACTCAATAGCTCCAACACGTCTCAGCCTCTTAAATGTCTTCCTAGAATCCTAATATTTTGCATTAAGGACTGCTGGCCTAGCTTGTGGTATGGGTGTTCTATCCACTAAGTTTGTAATCGTGGACATAAGTTGTCCAAACATAGACTGGAAGGCTGGATTGGCCATGGTTGTCGGGTCAAATGGAGCCATCACGAGCTGCTCTAACCCCATCTTAGGCACTCTCTCCTCATGTGCATTCCTCCTATCGCCACCTACTGGAGTGATGTAGCTACTCTCCACATGATCTTCACGTTCTTTAAGCATATTTGCATATGAAGAACTATGATCAGATATGTTGGATTATGTAAGAACAGACACAAAACCTAAGTCTAATGTCCCTGTAGACTCAGTGAACCTAAAGCTCTGATACCAACCAAACTATGACACACTGTCATGCCAAATGAGATTACTCAAAAGGAAATGTGATCAACTACTAAACAAACCACATAGACAGAAAAGACGGTAAACTTAAACCTATTTAAACATCACTAATAAGTCTATAAACATTTACATATAAATCCAACAACATGCATATACGCACATACTATATCAGATATTTACATATCTGTGTAGTGGCTAAAGCCACAAATTGTATACAAAATATGTGTTCCACATATACAACCCATATACAAATAGAAAATATTGTCAAAAATTCAAATCAATACATATCATCTACAAAACATCCTCTATCGAATTTGAGAGTACAAGTAAGACACTAGGACACGACTAACTACTAGACAACCTTCTCCTCCTACTGCTCTCCAAGATATTCTTCTTCACCTCCATGAACTTGACCGCATCGTTGATAACCATCTAAAAAGATGTGGTGGCCCATGAGGTGAGATTTATGTCCCAATGAGATATATAATTCTCAACAATGATTATTGTTCATAGAAAATGTAAGGCCTCTAACTTAACTTAGTTCTTGGGTACACTTGCTTTTCTTAAGATGCTTAGAACCTTAATATAATCCCTTAAGATTCTTTGTGAACATGTAACAATCTTATGTTTCCAGTTTGGTCATGTTTTAATGATATTTGAGCTTTGTATGCTTGTTTTAGACCAAGTTGCAATTTACCCAAGTTGAGGGGTTATCTTGCAATTTTTTACATGTTGACTGTGCCTTTAGTGTTTTAGCATCATGAGAGATAAAATGATGCTATGGGGATCCTTGTTGGACCTTGGTTGATGAGGTGGCATCATGTGGTGATGCTAGGGTTTCTAGGGTTTGCTTGGTGTCGACCATGTTGAGATTGGTTGAGTGTTGTGAGCTTTGTCTCAACCATGTTGGTGTGCTTTGGGTGTGTCTAAACCAAAACACCTTCCTTGAGTGGTTTGTTTCAACCATGATGGTCTTAAGGTGTGTTTGGTTGAGATTTTTGTCTTCTTGTGGTGTGTCTCGACCTGGTTTCTTTGGTGACCTTTTGTTGTGGCCGAGACAAGATGTCTTGAGGTTTGTTTCGACCTCTAGGGTGGTGGTGACCCAAGTGGTCGATACCCCACCTAGGGTTTGTCACCATAGGTTGCATGCCTACATACAATGTTTTCATGGCTATTTTCTTGGTGGGCAAGTATCTCTTTGGTGCTCTCTTATGTTGACACCTCACCCATACCTTACTTCCCTCCTATTTTGAGTAATAACCTCTCTCTTCTTCATGAAAGTATCTTTTTCAATTATACTTTTTCTCCCTTATCTTGTGTTCATCCTTGTATCTTTGAGGAGAAAGAAGGGATGATCTTTAGTGCTTTGGATTTCAATCAACCTTGCACGTGGTGCTTTGGATGTTGATCACCTTCCTTGTGGTGATTCTTGGTGGTTTCTCTTCTTGGTAAATGGTTCTTTTCCCTTGATCAAGGTTTCCCTTTGGAACCCTACCTTTATTCTTCTCCTTTATCAGCCACTAAGACCATGTTTTGACATGGCAGCTTTTGTGAAGATCTTCTCCTCACAAAGGGGTCATAGACTATGTTTTGACATGATTACACCTGAGTGAGTAGGATCTCTCTTCTTCCTTCTTTCTTCTTGGTTTGGCCTATGGTTTTTCACCCTCTTTCTTGAATCATCCTTTTGACCATGATTTTCTTCTCTTTGGAGGTGATCTTGTGTCCAAAGTGTTGATCTTGGTTGGAGCTTCATCTTCTTCTTTGGAGCCTTTGATCTTGGAGCTTGGTTCTCTACTTAAGGTGGGCTATATAACTCTCTACCTTCTTCTATTACTTGCACCATAATACTACTTGATGCTACTATTTTGATCTTTAAACTTGATGCTAATATGCTAGATGATGTTATCATAACCTAGGGTTTAAGTCTTGTTAATACTCTCTTGAAAGTTTCTTCCTATCCTAAACCCTAAATTCTTCTATCTGACTTGTTATGTGTTGGTTGAGGTGATTTTGATACATGCAACATGATTCTTGGTTTCATCACCATGCTATGGTTTGGTCTTTGTGTTTTCTTGAGGTTTTGGGTCGATTTTATTGAGGTTGAAGCTTGGTCTTCTTTATCCTCATTTGGTTTCTTGATGGTTCATGTTGAAGATTGGTTTTAGAGTTTTGACGTGCATCTTGCATGGACTTTTTCCACCTTGATTATGGTGACCTTCCTTGATGTTAACATTCTATTTTGAATGAGTTTTATCGCTGTTTTGATGTTGTATAAGTGTTGTCAGGGTAGCTTGACGTTGGTGGTCGCTACACCTTGATCTTGTCTTGGTTGAAACATATGTGTTGTTCATGGTCAAGACGTATGTTTTGGTTTTGTTTGAGATGCATGCTTTTATTTCAGTCATGACCCTTGGTTTTCTCTTGGTCGGGACATGCTCTTGTTTGTTTGAGACATATGGTTTGGTCTTGTCCAAGATGTGTGTTTTTGGTGATGGTCGAAACCCTAACCATAGGTCTGTCATGACCCATGATGGTTAGTGGTTGTAACACATGGTCTTGATGGTGGTCGAGACACCATATTAGTTGATATTCAAGACACCATGTTAGTTGTTGGTCAAGACACCATGTTAGTTGGTGGTCGAGACACTATGTTGTTACTGGCTAAGACACTTGGCTTTGTTACGTCCGTGATACTCATTTCATAGGTGGTTGAGAAACCTATCTTGAGTACATGATCATGACAGATGTGGAGCTTTATATGGTTGATACATATGTTCATGTAAATGTTGAATGATACCTAATGCTATTTGGATAGTTGTTTAACCAAGATAATGATGCTGTTCTAATCCTAGTATGTTCCAAGAAAGTGTGAGGTGACATAATTAGGGTTTGGTGATTGAATTATGATATAAAACCCTAATCGGCTATGTGTTTGAAACCCTAACCGTAATCCTAGGGTATGTATGCTTGTTGAGCTTACATGGATGGTTAGCATGTGATAATGTTTTCTCTCTCCTACTTGTGCACATCTAACAACATGGTGAAATGAATGTCATAGCTTGTGTATGCTATGGTGATAATCATATGACACGGTGATGGCTATGAGCATTGTTGAGGCATGTTGAGATCATAATGATGTGATGGGTCTTATGACCTAGCAGAGGCTTAATGCCTAGTAGGAGATGTTATCCTCTGATGAGATGATTAAAGGATTGTTATCCACTAGTTATGTGACATTGATGATGGCCTTGATATTGGCAGTGCTACAAGTATCATGTGGTGATGTGACAAGGTCACACCTTATACATTATATATCTTCTAAAGTTGTATTATGCCCTTATCTTTGTAGAGTTTGCTTAGGGTTTGTACGTTATAACCCAATTGGACTAATTAATCAAGTGAAACCCTAATCATGTAGTTGCCTTGTGCCATAGATCCATCTTCAGTGTCAGTATTTATTGGATGGTAAAATGGGTTCTCCCTTAGTGGAAGCTCGGAGTCATATATTGTTGAGTATATTCATTTCATAGGATTGGTTGTGGTCATACCCTGATAGAAGAATGGTCAAGTTTGTATCTCAATGATGTGATACAATGTGTGTGTATATATGATATTTTCGAGGATGGTTGCATCATACCTCAGAAGGAGTGCTGCTGCGGTCATAACTCAGTTTCACTAGCACCATGACCTATATACCAAGGCGGGCTAGGCTATTTTGTAGTTGGACTTGACATGTCACTGCGGCTGACACATTCTGACTGAGGGTGTGGAAAGATCATAGGAGTCCAGCTCCTCCTAGATCTTGTATGGCACTAATTTGGACTTAATAGTGGTCATTTGGAGAATGAGTGGTATACCTCATCTCCATAGGGCACAATAAAACTTCCTAGTTTGTTTAATCTGAATTATCTATTGGATACATATCATTTAGATGAATATGCTCAACTTTTTAAGTATGTTATCTACATATGCTTTTAATAAATGTTGGTAGAGAGTTATATCTCTCTGTAGGACTTTTGGTCTCACCCCGTGGGTTTCCACATCTTTTAGGTGGTCATTCTTATAGAGATAGAGATCGTGTTGTTGAGGCTGAGCAGCAAGAGGAACAGTAGCTGAGTAAAGCTTGGATGAGAAAATTGTGTTTTGTAGTAGATTCCTATGTGTCGTCCTTGTACTCTCAGGTCCTTGGTGGCGTTTTGTAGATGTTGTATATTGATACGATGTTTGGGTATATGCCCTTGTTGTATAGATATGACATGTATGCATGTGAACAAGTTACCATATGTACATGTTGTGGCCAGTGATCTTGTAAACAATGATATGTAATAATGTTTTGGTAGATGTTATGTATATATAGGTGGATTTCATGGACTCTGATGTGATATGTTTCCACTTGAGGTGAATATGTGAAATTGTTTTAATTTCCTATGATTTCTAGTAACTTGGTTTGATTAGTTTCAATTCCGCATTTTGTTTTGAGTAATCTCACTTTGTGTGGCACAAATCATCACAACATATATGTAATGGTAAATAGATTAAGCAGATTAAGTGGGTTAACCAAGTTAAATAGATTGGCATAGAAACATATATAATTAACAAGATATGTAAAGGAACAAATAATACTATTGTTTACTAACAATTGACTACTCTGACTGCACTATATAACAACTAGCAGTATAAGAAACAAGGCAAAGGGGTAACAACCAATGTGAATCATGTTTATACCTAAAAAGATATACTACACGGTTGTATTACATCTATTATTAAGCCCTCAGGAGTTTGAGGTATACCACTCAGACTCCAACTGACCATTGTGAAGTGTTATTTAATTTTGTATAAGATCTAGGAGAGTCGGCATCCTAAGATCTCCCATCCTTGGTCAGTATGAATGAAATGAAGTGACATAATAGTCAAGCTACCTACAGTGACATATAGTCAAGCTACTAACACCATCACGTCCTCGATATAAAGGTCATGGTGCTCGAAACCAAGGTATTCAAAACCCTATCATCTGAGGTACAATCGCAACTGTCCTCAAACATATCTCATATATAAATATTTGAGACAACCTCAACCATTCTCAAACTTAGGCATAACTGCAACCATCTTCTACAACCTTGGGATCAGGATGTCAAGTATGTACACTCCATGCACCCTGCATACTCAATAGTATGTGCTCTAAGTTTCCCTTAGGAATACTCATTCTGCCATCCAACAAGTTATGACACTAGAACGAATTTATAGCTTAGGGAACTACATGATTAAGGTTTCACTTGATTAGTTAATGTCAATTTGGTGAATTAAAATTGTATCAAATAAGTGGACATACAAATCCTAATTCATTTCTAACAATCGTAAATATCTAACAACTCTAAAAGATATATAATGTATGAGGTATAGTTCTTATTCACAACACCACATGGTACCATTTCATTTCCACTCATGAAACTATACTTATCATCACACCATCACAAGATACAAATCATTATGACATTATGAAGAGGATTTCACCTCCATTAGGGCTCAACAATGCCTAAAGGTCACTAATACCATCACATTATTCCATGTAAGAACATCATTATCTTTCCATACATTGTAACAAGGCTCAACAAACCATCATCATACATGTGATAACATGTTTAGAATAACATTGCATTAAGAAGTTTATGATGTTCATATGGCAACATATTAGAGTTACAACAACATGAAGAGAGTATTCCATCATCATACTAATCATACAAGGAAGCTAAGTATAACTAACCATCATCACCTATTTGTATTTCGGTTAGGAGTAACAAGATAAATTGGATTAATATTACACATCATCTCATTATGGTGATTATTAGTTTACATTCATACGAGGGCAAAGGTAAGAGTACAAAGCTATGGGCATAGAACCATTGATTATACATCATCAAAACCAAACCATCAAATCCTGGGATTTACCCAAAACATAGGATGTTGGATAAGAAAACACCATTGAATGAAATACTAGTGAAGCCTTGAACCACATGCCTAGTAATACTATTGAGTTATGACAGTATGAATTCCATCAACTTTGAAAGTAAGGAAACCATTGGTTGCTGAACTATTGACCCAGTCCAACCATTGGTTGATGAACCATTGATCCAATCCAACCATTGGTTGATGAAATATCGACCCAATCCAACCATGTATTGATGAACCATAGACCCAATCCAACCATTGGCTGTGGACTCTGAAGGACCATCGATTTTCATAAATATGTGGAGAAACAAGCTTCAAATATGAAGTAAAACCATCAAATTTGAATGGGCAGGAAACCATCTAGTTTACCACCTGAAGGAGCACCAAAACCATCATTTTTAAGCATATGAACATCCAAAATAGAACTGAGTCAAAACCATCACTTGGAACAAGCAACAAGCACAAAACCATCATGTTGCAAAACAAGAGGGAAAATCAGCTCAAAAACCATAACTCATGACCATCATTTCAGAGAAAAAGCCATTATTTTACACATGCAAGCAAGGAGTAAGCAATAAATGTTGATAAAGTTATATAACTCACCTATACGATGAGAATGAAACTCCAAATATAAAGGTATCTTGAGAAAAAGAGGAAGAATCCCTAGCCTAAGCACTCCACACGACCAAGCTAGCTCCTTCTCCAAGCAAGGAAGCAAACCCTAGGTCAAGGAAGCATGAAAGAGGTATTCTTAAAGATCTAGCACAAGTTATACCATGGGACACCATGGGCACGATGAAGAAGAAGAAAGGAGAAGGTAGGAAAGCAAGGAGACTAAAGGAAAGGAGGGAGAGATTACTTGCTTAGGTCAAGAACAAGCAAAGGAAGCTCCACCAGCTTAAGGAGAGGGTAGATTCGAACCCTAGGTGCACATGCAAGGTAGACCGGCCACCTTCTTGTACCTTGTCTCCTTCGTCTCCACTTAGAAAGAGAGACAAGCTCTAAATAGTAAGGAAGAAGAAGGGGGGGTCCAGAGTGTTCGTTTGCATGGAAGGGGTAAGGTTTATAAAGCTATGCGTGAGAGAGAAGAGAGAGTTGAGGTGTCTTACCATGCTTGCCATGTGTACATGGCCTAAAGAATCACATCCATACAAAGTAGAAGATCCATTCGTTGTGGAATCTAGGAGAGCTGCCAAATCTTGACTTCACAGGCCAACTATCAACCTACACCACATGGAAGCCATTGGATCTTGATCCTTTGGTGACAAGAGTGAAAACCCTAGCTCCATCATCAGTTTGTACCTCCACTTGGTGAACCATCAATCCAAAGATCTTCTAGAGAGGAAATAATCAAAACACATCAAGGAGAAAACATCAGATCCCAACACCATCAGTTCCCAACTCACAAGGAAAAACCATTGAGTTTTGGCCCCAAGGTGTCTCATCCATGAGAGCAAACCCTAAACCCAATCCCAGAAAGGTGTCCCCATCAAACCAAGGTGCAATTAGGTTCCCAAGGCACAACTAACTCAAGAATGGTACGAAAACATGTTAGGATCAACAAGCATGTGAAAAATTGCAATAAAATCCTAGATGTGGGTAAATTGTAGAAAAAACAAAATAAGAGAAAAATTATGTAACTTGCTCAACCAGTGTCCAAACTGGACCAAACTTGAAACTTAAGCTTGTTACATTATAACAAAGTACATATTAGGGTTAGATTAAGGTTTTTAATCAATTAATTATGATAATTAAGCATGTTCAACCATTAGGCTAGGTCAGGGGTCTTATAATCAATATATAATGTATATCATTAGATTATGATCTAGCTAGGTTAGAGGCCAACAATCAATATATGTATCTATAAGATGTTAGGTATCATTCATATTTAACAACTAGTCAAGAGAATACATTATTTTATTACATGGAATTTAGTGTTACAAGTGATACTAGGACCTGATTTGAAAGCAAATATACATGGTTAGACATCTAGGATCCTTCTATAAGATCCAAACATTTAATCATTCCAACATCATACTTTAGGGCATAACAAGGTTTAAGAGTGAAACATTTTTGGAAAATGACATAAGATCTTAGTAAATCATGTCACAACACAATATATAGGTCATTGATTTAGAAGTAGAATAGTCATTAGATGATTAAAAGAAACAAGGTTTTAAAATTAGACAAGTGGCATCATGTTCATGCATAAAGGAGTACTTTAAGGTTAAAAGTATACACATAAGTATATTAAGGTGGTACATTTCGTAATTTAAAACAAGAAGAGGGTAAAAGTTACTGATCTAAAGTTTAAGATCGATATAGGGAGAAACAATAACATTTTGGTACAAAGTACCACTAAACATTTAAAAGTACTTAAAAGACATGCTTTTTAGGATACCAGGAAAAAACCAAGAAGATTTAGATTCTAAAACTAGTCATGTTAGATAGATCTCGTTGAGAGGATCACATTTCATATATTATATGCCATATTTGGCCAATGGATGTAAGAGATATCATTTTTGGAAGATTTAAATGGAAAATATATGGATATGAGGGGGTGTTACCAAAACTATTCATTTCATGCACTGACCTGCTGGAACTGTGGATCACCAACCCAACCATTGGTTCTCCCATGGTAATGCCATGTGGTTGGGATTCACACTTTGACACACGTAGTGGTGAGCGGGCCCCGACCCCTCTTGAGCTTCTTGCCTCCTTCAGTAGGGCACGACTACCCATCACAGACGGACGCTTCATGAGAGGTTGTCTATTTTGGTGAGCGCCAGCCATAGCCACCTACTAGTTCAACACTGGGCTCTGTACATGACAAACCAGCAGGCCTTGGAGTTGGCCCAAGAATGAGGTGGAGAAGGGGAGCAAAAGGAACACATGATTTGATCTAATGCCATCTATGTGTGATAAGGGGAGAGAAAGGAACACATGATTTGATCTAATGCCATCTATGTGTCTACAACCACACATTTGTCTACACGCGATGAGGTAGACAGATAAGGAAACACCTCATAGGAGTTCGGGTGAAAAGGGGTGTGGGGAACCATGGAGACATGTGGAGGTGTCATCCGCCATTTCCAATGTCACATGAGGTCAAATGGATGACAAAGGACACAAAAGAATAAATAGGGAGAGAAAACCTAAAAATAGGGCTCGCGGATACCGCATTGGAAGGAAGGGGAGGAAGAAATAAATTGGGGTGTTAGGGTTTGTGAGAGAGGTGAAAATGAGAGGGGAACAAGATAGGGAAGAAAGAGGAAAAGATTAGCAACATCAATTGTTTAGAAAGAGGCTAGAATGTGAGTGATTGCAGGAGCAAACGGGGGAGTAGGTTGCTTCAATGCCACCTCCCCTGGCAAGATGCATGAAGGTAGGGGACAACACTTTAGCCGTTGTATGGGGGTATCAATCCGTAGTAGTGAGATTCGAAGTCTATGGATCATTGCTAATTGACCCGAGCCTCCTGATTGGTCATCCTAATAGGGCACAAATAAGCAATCCAAATGAAAGGGGAAATGGGCCACATGTTGATTGGGCCGATAAGATGTAAAATTGATTAAAAGAGTTAAAAAAGAGTTAAAATAATAAAAAACTCAAATGACAATATATCTCTATTACTAGGTTGGAATTGAGTAAAATGTGATGCGTTGGAATCTTAAAAGTGCTCTCTACACAATGAGCATGGGTTTAGGACATATATATTCATATATATGAGATACAATTATAGATGAAAAGGGTGATGTATAACTTGGGCTCAACCTTAGTTTGAAAATCAATTTGAGTGGCACCATTCATCATGTGTACATGAGATAACCACAAAAAGCATCACAACAACTCAAATCATGAAATAGAGGGCTAGGGTGAGAAATTAGTGCAAGTATGATTCACATAAAACATACATGAGGAGAGAGAAAAATTAGGGTTATCACATGCTCCAACCAAACAAAGATATTCACTCATCCCACTAACCAAGTTCCTGTTGGTAGTAATGTTATCATTGATGGTGTGAAGATGAAATTTATAGAGGTCATCTTTTATTTTTTTATTGATGATGAATTAGATTTTATTCTTTCAAATAAAGTGATGATGGATCTTCCTTCATTTGTGGGAGATATCTCTACAAATGTTACAAGAAGCAATAAGCATGATACAACAATAGCTAAAACCAAGACATGCCAAATAACCCTAGGATAGAAAATAGATCTGACATGGTGATTGACCATGCCCAACGATTAGATGTTCCACCTATTCTCTTTTGTATAACCTAAAGGGTCAAATGTGTTAAAGTAAATGCCAACATTTTTGCAAAATTAAAGAACTCTACTCTAGATTCCCAAGAGACACAGTTATGTTCAGGATCATAATAGATGGGATCTTACCTATCATTAATAGTGGAAGAATCCAAAGAAAAAGGATAAAACAAATCATTAGAATAGATATTATCTGGGGGCAACTGACTTGGCAAAAAACACCCCAAGTACATTACTAAGAGGAGAGAAAACCAGGTGATTCCTGAAGGGGTGAGTTGTTCATCTCCTAAGATATTGAAGTTTTAGTAGTAGTATTCTTGACTCTGATAGCATATATCACCCCGAAGGTGATTTTTTGAATAATGAGGTCAATTGATGAGCCATTTGTTGCTTGGTATGGGTCCACTCCTGCTCTGGTAGGCAGGCTCCATAAGAATGTTTTCTTATTAGAACTACCAAAGGCATTAGGGATTGGGATACCATTAGGGATTGGACATACGAATTTTTGAAAATGTAGTTATTTTGCTGTCTATTTTATAAAAATCCCAATTACCTAGGAGGCCTTAAGAATTGTTGTGAATGTGGTTAAGATTTTTGTTGTTAGTGTTGTAAATGGGTCCCTTCTCACCCAAACATTTCTTTTATTGGAGGGTGGATTGGATTCCTTCTAACCGAACTCATGATTGGGTGGTTCATCTAGTTCTTAGGATCATACCAAGAGCATTGATAAGTGGAAAGTTCCTTAAAACGTGATGCCATCTCTTGTGGTTTTCTGGTAGATAAGCATAGGGATATACTTGTTGGGTCACTATAATCTTAAACATGTGTTGTAACATCCCAGGATTTGAGGCCTCAGATAAAATGGTCTTAAAAGGAATAGTTGGACTACACATATCACCAAGGTGCACCTCCTTTTTAGGGATTCCATCACTAAGAACTCTATGATTAAGCGTGCTCAGTCTAGAGTAGTACTAGGATGGGTGACGAATTTGGAAGTTGATCCTAGCTTGTGTGTAATTGAGAACAAAGTGCACATTTAAGGTCGGTGGTGGTCTATAGGTCCATTCGTCATTCCTGAAACTCTACTAGATCCTTGGGAGGTGGGGCCTAGCATTACAAATGGTGTCAAAGACGATTTCCCTCCAATACGTGCGGCCCACATGGGCCTGTGGCATGTCAGTCTTTGAGTTGTGTGGTCTAGGAATGTTGGAAAGGGCTATTCGTGGTGAGGGATCTACCCTTATGTTGGTTTCATGATGGGGAGCTAGGTGTACGTGGGCCATTTGGGTGTGATAAAATGGGGAAAAATATGAGGCCATATAGTTGAACCTTGAAGAGCACGTAAAGTCTAACACCTGGGTCCACTGCCCAAGACTCTAGTAGAGTTTCAGGAATGACGACTAGTCCCATAGACCACCACTAGTCTTAACTATGTACTTTGTCCTCGCTCATGCGTAAGACATGATTAACTTCTCTACTGGTCACCATCCTAGTAGTACTCTAGGCTGAGTATGCTTAACCATGAAGTTCTTTAACTATGGGGTCCCAGAAATGAAGGTTCACCTTGATGATATGGATAGTCAAATCATTCATTTTAAGATCATTTTATGTGAGTCCTAAAATCATGGGATGTTACAATCTCCCCCACTTAGAATCTTGATGTCCTCATTAAGGCTCAACTATATGGCCTCATAATCATTCGCCATTTGAGTGTTGACGTGAATGGCCCATGTACACCCAACTCCCAATTATGACTACCAGTGCAAGGGTGGCTCCACCAACTCAGATATCCATTTCCAACATTCATGGCCCTACCCGTACAAGGTTGGATCCATCAACTCGGATAGCCCTTTCCAACATGCCTGGACCGCACGGATCAAAGATTAGCATGCCACAAGACCATGTGGGCCCCACCTACTGGAGGGGAATTGGATTTAATACCATTTGTAATGGTTGGGTCCACTTACCAAGACTCTAGTAGAGTTTCAAGAATGACAACTGGCCCCACTAACCACCACTAGCATTAACTATAGGCTTTGTCCTCACTCACATGCAAGCCGGGATAGACTTCCCAACTGGTCACCCATCCTAGTGCTACTCAGGGATGGAACACATAGTTTATTAGCGGTGGGTTCCCAGAAAAGGAGGTGCAACTTGGTTATATGGGTAGTCCAAGCATTCCTTTTAGGATCATTTTATCTGAGGCCTCAAATCCTAGGATGTTACATCAAGAGTCCAAGTGGGGGAGATTGCAACATCTCAACATTTGAGGCCTCGAATAAAATGATCCTAAAAGGAATAGTTTGACTACCCATATCACCAAGGTGCACATCCTTTTCAGGGTCTCCATCATTAAGAACTCTATGGTTAAGAATGCTCAGCCCAGAGTACTACTAGGATGGGTGACCAGTCGGGAAGTTGATCATAGCTTGCATGTGACTGAGGACAAAGCATGTAGTTAAGACTAGTGGTGATGCCAATCATCATTCTTGAAACTCTATTATATCCTTGAGCAGTGGGCATAGGTGTTACACAAGAATAGGGATATACTTGTTGGGCCACTATAATCTTAAAAATGCATTTGAGATGGTAGGGATGTAAGGCCTCTATGATACAAGATCTTAGAGTAATTGGTAGTATGGAGAGTATCTTTGTGGATAAAATGAAGTTTAGCACCCCTGTCATAGGAAACAACTCAGAAAATGTCAGCATCCAATAGGTTAGGAGGAAGGATAGATGTGGATATCTAGCCACTATCAATGTTAGAGGATCGTTAGGCACAAAAAATAGTGGTATGTCTAGTTAAAGATGCATATAAGAAGAATGTATTACTATTCGGTATATCTAAACAAAGTCCTATAAGGTATTGAATGGAGTTACTTTTTGGCAGTGTATAGGAGTTGGTTTTATGAGAAGATTTTGGACCTATGGATGGATAAGCCATGAAGAAGATTGTCTAAGGCTCTAGTGATGTAGATGGTTTTGATATTTGTGCCCTTTATATTGAGATTTCTGGGAACCAAGATACTCTTATTGGATAGAACACATCCAAGTCTCACCGCATTAACTGATGAATCTAAGTCCAAAGATTCCTATGAAGAATTATTCAAAACCCACAAGAACAAAAAGGTTTGATGTCTAAGATGAAATAAAATGATGTTGGTGGGGAATTATTTTTACCGATGGTGATTAATAGAAGAAGAAGTCCCAAATTTGAAAATTCTATGATTTGTAGTAAATACCATACTCATTTGTCATATAATAACATATACTTACAAAAAGAGAAACGAATGTCTTTATGGAGGCTTTGTCTTGAAGAAAATCACCATCCCCTCCTACTCTTTAAAGAGATAAGAGAAATGATTATGAATAAACATTTTCATAGGGACCTTTAGAAGATGTTAAGAGACTTTAGGGTTTCAAGAATCCTTGGGGTAACTATAATTAGGTTTGATTTTTAGAAATACCAACTTGGGTCCTAGATTATCCAAAAAATGATACAAGAAATGGCATGTGCCTTTGTATGAGTAGAAAAACTTTGGCAATTGGAAACCAAGTAGTTGTGACCAATATGGCTACGTATTTTGTGGGGAAAAAAGCTTAGGATGTATTGGCTCACATTTCTTGTAGTGAACATTAGACCAAGAAAGAAAAAGTCTTATAAATATTTGAAATATTTTTTATTTTAAGATTAGTGTTCGAAACAATGGTGTTTACCATCATTGGGATGGCATTAGAAGAAATACTAGTATTGACTAAATAAATAGATATGGAATCATCATGGTGGAAATTTTGACTTTTCTTAATAGTAGTTGAGTCACTCTAAGATTTGTGATTGTTTTATACATGCTCCTCGTGGGTGTAGGATGGTTGTAGGGGGTCTTTCCATGAGAACACGATCATCTTTCAAGGCTTGCCAATGTTAAATCACCAACATCTCACCATCAAAACTTTTGGATGTTGAGCATGTATAGAAAGGGTTGGAGTTCCTTATTTAAGTAGTGTAGGGGTGGAAAAATGATAGGGTTATCTATGTTGAGGCGTGATAGAGCTAGGATGTGATGACCATTCTGATTCCTATAGTTAGACCTATCAAGTAGGTGGGTGGATTGAGATTGGGTTGGGTCATTGAAGGTTTGGATCTCATGGGTGCGGGTCAAAAATATGAAATTGGAAATGGGTCTAAAAAAGACAAATCCAAACCCAATGCATCGGGGTTGCAGGTGACCTACAAGTGCCCATATAATGTGTTTAATAAAAAATATTTTGCAAGTTGTTGCTCTAATGGTAGAAAAGACCATTCTCTGTAGTATTTACATGAAATTATCACAAAAATAATCAACTACTATACATTGTTGCTATCAAACAAAATATCTTGTTGTTCAATTTTTACAACCATTCAACCACATACCTTCTTGTGGGGTAAAAATATCTTTTGTATAATTAAAATTCTCTAATGTTTGACTACGCTTTACATACTAGAGTTAGTAACATGTACTACAACATCATATTAAGTTTGAGTAGATGTGGACTTATATTCTCCCAGTATCTCTATCTTAGATATCATGTCTTGTTGGGTTAGTTCGAGTTTGGATTGGAACTCCTTAAAATAAGTCGATAGTAGTAAATCATCATATTTTATTTTAAGTAGTAGTACATCATTATATTTGTCTTTATGTAATCAATTTAGTTAATTGGGTCACGCACGGGTGCCTGCAGGCCACCCATATTACTTGCTAACTAATCAGATGGGTACGTGTTTGGGTAATTTTCAACATGTGGTAAAAATTTTCACCCAGACTAAACTTAAATGGGTCGATCCATGGGTGAGTGAATTATGACCTAGTTTGACATGTCTACCTATATTATAGAATCATTATGTTCCAATATACATGGAAAAGATCAATAGACCAGTGTAGATGAAGACCCAAATCTTACATCAGAATGTCCCAACCTTAGTCCAAGGAGATGTGGAAGTGGAGATCATCCCAAAGAAAAATGACTTGTATGTACTTGGAGACTACCAACACACGCACCCATACAAGTTTGATGTCTAGTGAAAAACACCTCCAATAATCATCAGGATAATGCCTTTCAAGAAGTAAGATTTAACAGTTGAGGTATATGCACTATGAGATGAGTACTAGGTCTGGAGTGGTGGTGCTAATGAATGGTGGATAAGAATCGAGGTTTATAAATTGTTATGAGGAAGGTTAGTCTATTTATGAAGTAAATACAAACAAAGGATGAGAAACCAAATTCGTGAACCATCATGATGATGGGTGAAGCATTCATCCATTCTGGAGTTATTAGGGTTATGAGACCATGTATGTATCTTGAGGCAAAGTGTCACAATGCATTTCCTTCATGCATGATGATAGATAGTGTGTGAATATGAAATGTGGAATGTGTAATGAGACTACACAATAATAGACCATCTTTACTCATTGAGACTAGAGAAGGATGGAGAAAAGAAGGAATAGAGAGAAGAAATTTGAAAGACCTATATATGGCTAATGTTTGCCTCAAGAAAGGGCAAGCCTAAAAGAGAAAATGAAAAAATATGTAGATGAAACATACGAGAGATATGAGAGATTGTTTAATCCATAGTTCTTAGGAAATCAATAGTAACATTGGCCAAAGGAACCACTAGTTTCCAAAATATTCCCTCATGGTGTCTCCAGAGCCTCCTTCTTACCTTCAGTCATGTAACCTGAAAGGCATAAAATTGTATTTAAGGACATTATGAATACCAAAATTCAAGCAACTACTATAACTAATTTTATAAAATATATACTAAAATGTGTGATAGTTAGTTATATCTAATGACATGCATGATATGGTAGCTATTTTAAAATGGAGACCAAAGAAATGATATTTTTCAATCTCAAAGAGGTGGGAAAGCATAAGTTGGAGTGTACAAACCATGATATACACTCATGTGGATCCTATAAATCAATTTATTTTTTATCAAACGCGTATTCAACATGACAGGCTTAACATAGAACCAATTTTTAGCTTATTCTGATACTATTAAGTGACTCTATAAGGCCCATGACATTGATCAATCAATAAGCAGGTTTATGTCTCGTAATTGCTTTCTTAGTTTCATAAATAAATTTAAATTTATATTGTAATATTAGTTGATAAATTTATTTTTTATATTTGAGCCCATTTTGACTTCATTTTCTTAAGTTATGCAATTTTACATACCTTTGTAGGATTACAAATAAATTTTCCCATTTCCAAGGGTTTACTACAATTTTAATATACATATATCTTGTTACATGGTGTTTTATAATCCTAGAAAATTTTACTTTATTTGGACATTTAAGACTTTGTTTCATAGGGTACTAGTCCCTTATTAATATTAACTAGTTGGTAGTAATACTTTGTCTTAACATCATTATTAATATTGGGATCCATGTTAGTGATATTGATCATGTTACCTTCAAAGGAAGAATAAAACTAGTATCAAATTAATTTGGGAATGCATGAGGTCTAAAGGTATTTCTGATAGTATTATGGAATGGATTTGGAGATGTAGGGTTCCTAAAACTGCCTTGCACATCTTTAGAAAGTCAGGAATAATAAAATCCCTACTTCATATTATATTAGAAGGATTGTCATTCAAACTGTCTCGATTTGCTTTCTTGGTTTAGATGACTATGAATATAGTGATCATGTTCTTTTTCATTGCTCTGTTAGTATTGGTTTGTATGACCACGTTGTTCATCTAAACCTCCTCTCCTTTAGGCCATCAAAGTAGGATGACGTTCTAATGTTTTACTCTAATAGAGAGAGAGAGAGAGTTACATTTGCCTTTATATCTTTTCATATTTGGAGGAAGAGAAATAGAAGAGTCCATGAGAATGGTACTCTCTCGATTTTTGGAATCTGGTCTATTATAGAAGAAAATATTACTCTTTTCTCTGATTAATGTTGGCTCTCAAGATTCTCCAAAGGGAATGGCGGAGCTCCAGGCAAATGGCGATGGCGGAGGCGATTCATCGGGAGGTGGCAGCGGACCATCGAAGGCGGATGCTGCTATGCCAGTGGTTAGAGGCGGTGGTAGGGAAGGGGGGGGTCACATCCCGAAGGTGTGATTTCAGATCTCATCCTTCCGGTCCTCGTCGTCCTCAAGCTCCTACAACGAGAAGACTAAACCACATTGGAGTTGAAAAGGAGCCTCGCCAGTGGTCGGATTTGTTTAGGAGACCGTCAAAGGAAGTCAATCTGGAAGTCTTAACACCAAGGTAGCTTGAGTTGAGGGATGGAGTGATTGTTTACTCAAAGGCGATTCCTGAGCGTAATGCTGATAGATGGAGGCTCTCGGCGGCAGGATATATCATAGATCTGAAGCCACATTGGCCTTCTCTACAGTCCTACCTCCAGGGCCTATGGAAGATCAAGGGCAATATTGAAGTGATCTCAAGGGGGAATGGCTACTTTGTCATCAACTTCTCTGAAGCAGAGGATCTGGATACAAATACTGATGGAGGTCCCTGGTTTGTAGCAGGAAAGCCACTTATTATCAAGAAGTGGGCAAGAGGGAGCTCTCTGGATAAATTGAAACTAATGGAGGTACCAGTGTGGGTGTGAATGTTCGATCTGCCACTGGAGTTGTGGGATGAAGACATATTTGGAATGATTGGCTCATACATTGGAACCCCGCTGAAAGTGGATAAAGCTACTATGGATTTTAGAAGGCTGGAATTTGTGTGAATGTTAGTGCTGATACCGGCTTTTTTGAGCTTCCTTACCTCCGTCCCACTATTGAGCGATGATGGAGTTGAAGATAAAGTGACGATTCAGTATGAATGGGTTCCTATTAGATGCGAAGCTTGTGGGACATTCGGACATGAGAACATTGGCTGTGAGAAGGTGATAGAGAAGAATAATAGTCTGAAGGTCTGGGTGCCGAAGAAAGTTGCAATTAAAGATAAAGAGTTAGATAAACTTCAGATGGTGGAGCTCCAGGCGAATGGCGATGGTGGAGGTGATTCATTGGGAGGTGGTAGCGGACCTTATAAGGGGGGTGTTTTTGTGCTAGTGGGTGAAGAAGACTCTCAGTCAGAGATAGAGAAGTTTGAAGATGCAGTTGACATTCCGATCAAAGAAGCAGTTGATAGTTCGATCAAAGATGGGGAGTCAGTGGTTGCTGTGGGGTCTCTGATTGTGGATGTTACTGCAGGTGATCTAGTGACACCAGAAAGCAGTACTGAAGGAGATGATGGGTTCATTCCAATGGCTGGTAACTTGAGGAAGAGTAGAAGGAAAAAAAGTGATCCGCCGAAGGGGCCGTTAAATCCACTAGAGGTGGCTTTCAGAACAGGTGCAAATAAGGTTTCTCCTAATTCATTCCAGCATCTTTTTGTCAATGAGGAGGATCAGGAAATGAATATTGTGGCTGGCAGGCTACCAGCCCCCCACATCTCCAATGGATAATCTAACAATATCCTCCTGGAATGTGAGAGGACTGAATTATGTAGGGAGACAGTCTGCACTCCATGAGTGTGTAGTTAGGAACCATGTTTCGATTGGTTGCATACTAGAGACAAAGATGAGAAGGAAGAAGGTTAGAAGAGTTATGGATAGGTTGTTTGGTGTTGTATCATGGATTTCCAATCATAATAGCCATGCTTTGGGCAGAATCATTCTTGTTAGTATGAAAGATGATGTTCAGTTGAGATTTATTAGTGAGTCTGACCAATATTTACATGCTCAAGTGCTGTCGCCTTCTGGTAATTTCTTCCTAACTGCTATATATGCTCATAATAACATTGGTAGAATAAAGGGGTTGTGGGATTCCATTAAGGATATCAAAGGCTCTACTAATGGACCGTGGACTATCTATGGTGATTTCAATGCCATACGGTTTTCCCATGAGAGGTTTGGTACAAGTGAGCCCTGTTACAGCTCTATGGCTTGCTTCAATGAGTGTGTTCTTCAAACTTCCTTGGTTGAGTTGGAACTAAGAGGTTTGAAATTTACCTGGGATAACAGACAGGTTGGGGATAAGCTTGTGATGTCAAATCTTGATAGAGTGTTCTATAATCTGGATTTCTTGGATTCCTTTCCTAATTTTTGGGGAGAGGTGGTGGCTTCTATTCATAGTGACCACAGATTGGTCCTTATGCATATGAACAAGAAGAGTTATAGAAGGAAAGCTCCTTTTCGATTCATTAATGCATGGAGTCAACAGGAGGGTTTTGCTGAGGTGGTGAAGAAAGCTTGGAGGGTAGAGGTCGAAGGAAATCCTATGTATCAGGTCTGTAGGAAACAGGATAATGTCAGGTTTGAGCTGTCAAAATGGAACAAGGCTGTTGTGGGTGACCTTACTGAAATGAGACACGCCAGGGAGTATGAGGCTTGTGTTGCACAAAATATGGCAGATCAAAGACCTTATGATATTGAGGTTGTACAGGAGGCTTTTGATAAGAGGAAAGCTGCTGAGGAAGCCTATAAAGCTGAGGAATCATTCCTTAGACAGAAGTCTAGAGTTAAGTGGCTGAAGTTGGGGGATAGTAACTCAAAATTCTTTTATTCTTCGATCAACACAAGAAGAATGAGGAACTCTATCAGATGTCTTATGGTTAATGATGTTGGCGTTACTGATGAACACATTATTCATGATGAGTTTGTTAAGTTATATAAGGAGCTTTTCAGTGCTGATGATGGTGTAGATATAGAATGGGATGAAGGATGACAGGTTCCAAAGCTTTCTGATAATCATATCAATTCTCTCTGTGCTCTTGTGATGAAGGAGGAGATTGAAAGGGTTATTCAAAATAGTGATGGGGATAGGGCCCCTGGGCTGGATGGCTTTAACTTCACCTTCTACAAGGTTTGTTGGGATACTATTGGTGAGGATGTAGTAAAGGCAGAATAAAATTTCTTCAGAAGTGGTAGACTCCTTAAATAAGTTAATAGAACCTTCATCACTCTTATTCCGAAGTGCAGTAGTGCTGTGAATGTGAGAGATTGGAGGCCTATTTCTTTATGTAACTCCCTTTATAAGGTGATATCCAAAGTCCTTGCTAATAGGCTTCATCCGATTTTGCCTGAGGTAATTGATAAAGCACAATGTGCTTTCATACAGGGGAGGTCGATTTCAGATGCTACCTTGCTTGTGAATGATATGCTTAATATGATCATGAAGAGAAGCTCACCTAAAGTCTGTGTGAAGGCAGATCTTATGAAAGCATACAATTCTATTAGCTGGAGGTACTTGTGGTGCATTCTTATGGAGATGAGATTTCCTAGATGTTGGATTGAGTGGGTGTTTGAAATTCTTCACTCCACTAGTTTTCGAATTCTTATAAATGGGCAACCATCTGATTTCTTCTCTCCCAATAAAGGTATTAGACAAGGGGACCCTTTAGCCCCTTATCTTTTTGTTATAGCTATGGAGGGTCTTTAGGTGATGTTGGCTCATGCTGTTAGGATGAATTTGATTACTCCTTTTAAAGTTGGGGATGGTATCAAGATTACCCATGTGGTCTTTGCCGATGATGTGGTCCTTTTCTCTACTGGTGATGAGGGTTCTATTATGGCTTTGTCCAAGGTTATTAAATCCTTCAGGGATGTTTCTGGGTTGATTGTCAGTAGTCAGAAATCCACTTTCTTTGCCAACAAGCAAGTGGATATTAAGATGGTGCAGGATATTCTTGATATCAAGCATGAGATGCTACCAGTTAAGTATATGGGTTTGCCACTGTTTGTGGGTAGATTATCTTGGATTATGTGTTCTCCTATTCTTGATAAGATAAAGGGCCGTCTTGAAGGTTGGTAATACAGTCAACTCTCCTTTGATGGAAGGCTTGAGCTGATAAAGTCTATGTTGTCTTCCTTTCAAATCTATTGGGCTTCTTCTTTCCCTCTGCCTGTGGCTGTCACAGATGATATTGACAAAATCTATAGAGATTTTCTATGGGGAGGACCGGATATGGAAAGGAAGATTCATATGGTGGCTTGGAGTCAAGTGTGTTTGCCGAAGAAAGAGGGTGGCTTAGGGCTGAGGAGAGCTAGGGATATTGTTGAAGCTTGTATTACTCTAAATCTATGGAATGTTGCTAAGAAAAAAGATATGATGTGGGTGTGTTGGGTGCATGACAGGTACTTGAAGGGGGATTCTGTTTGGAGGTTCTCTATTCCCTCCAATGCCTCTTGGGTGTGGAGACAGTGTTTGTACCACAGAGAGAAGGTTTTCAAGCTTATTTCTTTTTTTTGTGGGTGATGGGAGCCTCATCAAGCTATTGAGGGATCCCTGGTTTAAAGGTCATTACCTGGAGGAAGCCCTTGATAGAGGGTGTGTTATGAGGAGTGGTATAGGGAAATTTGCAGACCTCTGTTCCCTTGTAAGCAATGGTGACTGGACTGAATTGAAGTCTAGGCATTTGTCCATGGTCATCAAGGTTATTAGAGAGGCTGGCTACTATGTGAAGGAAGTGAAGGATGCAATCCTGCTGGATGGGAAGATTCCTAACAGAGTTCAGGATGTTTGGGAGGCAGTTAGGCATCAAGCTAATGTTCCTTACTGGTCTAATTGGTTGTGGAGTGCTAAAGCTGCTATGAGGCATAAGGTGCACAGATGGAGGTGTTTTTTAGATAAATTGCTCACTCTTGATCACCTTCACTCGAGAGGATTTCAGTTTCCTTCAAGATGTGTTTTGTGTAAAGAAAGTACAGAAGATCTTTTTCATATCTTATTCTGCTGTGAGTATACGCAGAAGTTTTGGAGGAAGGTTGTTGGGGAGGGCTTAATTCCCAGATGCCCAAGTTCTTTGGAGGATGTTTGCTCCTTTCAAGATAAGAAGGAGAAAACTGCTATTCTTATTATTTTCCATGGTGTTTGGACGGAGAGGAACTGTAGAATTTTTGTTGGGATCGAGCGATGTGCAGATAGAAGATGGATAAGTATTAGAAAGGATATAGGAATCTTTGTATAGTTGTTTCTTTGTTCTTCCTTTTTGTCGAGCATTTATCTCTAGCTTAGCTTTGTACATATTCCTTTGGTTTATAGTAAAGAGGTCACACGCTGTTCTGATAAAAAAAAATGTTGGCTCTGGAGTTCAGTTGTTTTGATATTCTAGGTCACAAATCTCTTTGCTTCAAGTTATGGTAGGTTATTTAGTTGCATGTTATAGGACTCTATTATGGAGTTATAATTTTCTTGCTTTGTTGTTTTTGTGTTATTTCCATTTTTCTGGTAACTTCTTGTTCTGGTGTTGAGGCTGATTTCTAATTTTCTTGTCTCCAAGAGAAGTCCGACCTTAGATTTATGAAGACATTTTGCATGATCTAATGATACTGAAGATGATCCTTCTTAGAAAATTATATGATTGGTTTTGGATGTTTGTGGTTTGGATTCACAGATTCCTTTTATTTGTTTTCTAGCAAAATCTTCAATGTTGGATTCCTTTCTAAAGTTGTGAAAGCTCTGGTTGTCTTTGAGGCTTCCTTTTTTATCTTTGTCATAAAGAGAAGCATGGTCTCTACTCTAAGGACTTGGCTCGATACATTCACAGTCCTTCACAGTCTCTGAGGATGTTGATGATGGTTTGCATTGTGGATTCTGTCATGTGTTCTGAAGATGATCCTTTTTTTATACTTCTATCTTACATTTGTGGAATTCCCTGATGATTCATTCTTTATTCGTTTGTACAATCCTTATTGGATTCAACCTCACCTTTCTCTTTTTACTTACTTTAGCTTTGTACTAAAAAAATTAAAAAATAGTAAAAGGAGTTTTGTTGACCAAAAAAAGTAATACTTTCTGTTTTAATTAACTTGATGACTTCATATACCCTCAGACCGATGAAATTTGTTGTTTCATTGAAGATCGTTTTGACTAGTAAACTATCAGAGCAAATTTGTTAATAACCACGGAGCGTTGCCCCTCTCTCCGGCGGTCAACTTCCTTTGACCCTAGCAAGCAGAAATGAAGTAATTATATGTGGGTTGATGATTTTCACCATTGGACCGATGAGGATTTGACAATCGATAAAGCTGTTGATCTACACACTGATGGCTTTCTATTTGTAATAAAGTGAAAATAGATACAACTAGAAACCAATGTTTTGTGTTTATGTTAATAAGAGACAACAGTGATCTTGACTTCTGTGCTAACTGAAAGGAGTAATTGCCTGAGCTGATGATTATGGATCAACAACCGATGGTGATGGAGTCGCATCCTAGTTAACCGATGAGGTACTCCTAATCTCCATGCTCATCTGTCTTGCTCACTGTCTTTTTCCTTGCATTGTTTTCTCTAGTCACGAAGTACATATGAAAATTAACTCATGATGTGAGGTTACAACCTACGGACCCGACGAGAACAAGAGTGAACCATGAAGTCACTAGTTTTATTAATGGATGAAACTACTGGATGGCAAGCGGATAGAAGATATGTGCATGGAGAACAATGAAGAATTTTTTTGGGAGGTGTCAATGAAAATTCTATCTATACACCGACGGGCTTTCTAGACATATAGACTGATGGGAAATCTAGTCCATTTGACTGAAAAAAATAATATTTTAGACTTTTTGACTTTCACCCTACCTGTAAATACCCCTCCCCACTTTTGACTAACAACCTTTAAAAATTTCTTACTAGGAGACTGATGAAGGGCCGTCAGAGATTGACAAAAAGTACAAGTTTGCAGATGTATGTTTTGAATCAAGTATTCTTCAGACGGATCTAAGACTTATAACATTGTTTCTTGCTCCCTATAAGTAAGATCATCTCTCCTAAATCTTTTTCTTACTATTTATTCCTTTTTGCCTCTCTTATGATTGAGATTCATGGTGCTACAAGTTGGGAACTTATGCATATAGTTAAAGAATCATCCTCTCTTATCTCTTTGCTCTAGATACGCCCAGCTCTTGGAGAAAATGAGTCTTTTAGGATCCCTTAGAGGACAAAGCTCGGTTCTTTACTTCTCTTTTTCGTGGTTTCCTTATTGGACTTCATTTTCTTCACCCCTAAGATGAATGCTATAATTTTTTATGCATTAAATCTTACTTTTTTGGTCAGTCAAAACTCTTGTTGCTTTTTTTTTCATTTTTGCTTTTTGTGTATGTACAATGCTTGTTGACTCCTTCACAAGAATCAACTCAAAAGAAAGAATTATCTATCTTTACATCAAAAGAAGTCGAACAGTGAGCTCACAACAGAAAAGGAACCAACAAGAGGATCCACAAACAAACAAGAGGCTGAAACTTCATGAAACCAAGGAGGAACCCTCGACCATAACTGCTAGATTTGAAAGGAAACCGCAGCTGACACCAACAGAAAACAAGCACCACTTCCAGAGAGCTCTGCCACTCCCAAAGGATAAGCTCAACCCCCATAGACATACCATCCAAAAGATAAACTTCAGAAACCACTAAGCCAGCAGCACCATCCACAGAGCAGAAATCACGAAATAGACAAAACTTATCATAGAGAATCCAGAGCACCAGCAGAAAACCACTCTTAACCAGCACAACCTTCTCAAAAAGAAGAGGAGAGCAACAACAGATCACCAGCTCGACCATCACTACTAGAGTGAGAGGGGAGCATCACGACAAACATAAACACTGCAACTCATCATCAACACAGAAAAGGGAGATCGAACCATCCTCCAATGCTCAAAAACCAGCTTGAAAGAGCTCTGCCACTCCCGAAGGATAAGCTCTACCATTCAAGCCAGAACAAACAAGAGAAGTCGCCCCAGCTGCAACCATCACGACCCAGCTCGATCACAAGGCAGCAGCAGCCAGAGAAGAAATCAATAGGCAAACTCCCACCATCATAGCACAAAACATCAAGAGAAGGACCATCACTGTAGCTAAAGCAAGAAAGCACACAAAACCAAGCTTGAAAGAGCTCTGCCACTCCCGAAGGATAAACTCTACCATTCAATCCAGACCAAAAGAAGAATCCACAGCTGCAACCAATAGGACTTAACTCGATCACAAGGCAGCAACATCCCGAGGAGAAAACAACAGTCAAGATGCCATCGCCATAGCAGAGACCAGCAAGAGAAGAACCATGAGGCAGAAGGATCCAACAACCATCACTCCAGGAGTGAGAGGGGAGCATCCAAATAGAGAGAGAAACAACTCATCATCAGCAAAACTTGGCCATCACTGATCATCAGTGAGAGGGGAGCAACCGACACCTACTGATGCAGAACATTAAACAAAAATGCTCAACACTCCATTAGTAAGAGAGGAGCAAGCAAGAACCAGGGGAACAATAACTCATCATCCAACCAGAACCAAAGATCAAGAACCAACCATAAGTAGCAGTAATAAAACCACCAAGTACCATCACAACCACCAGTAGCAGGGATAGATAGCAAAGACCAGAAGAGGCTAAGGCACAACCAGCAGATCAACAAAACATGAGCAGGCCCATAAGACGCACATCTGCAACAAAGCTTCCAAAACCATCCATAGAGAGAAATATAAAATCAGAAGAACGCAACCAGCAAAGAGCACCATCCACAAGGACCATAAACCAGAAGATCAGCCTCAAAACCATACCATTGCAGAAGCAAGACAACACCACACAAGGACAACAGAAGCATGAGAGAAACAACCTCAGAAACGTCACAGAGGAGATGCAAGACATTACCAAGCAATGAGGGGGACCATGAGCACAAGATAGATACTCATCCAACAGGGGAGGAAGGAGCCACAAACAACCAGAACAGAGTCAAACCTCAGTAATATTCAAGATTGTATGAAAAATATTCAGCTCAGAGAGGATAATTTTCCAAATAGTTTCCACATCTTTGAATTTCTCCTCATGAACCCTGGAGTTCCTTTCACACCAAATATGATAATATAAAAGACTGCAGAGAGAGTCAGTAACCTGAGAGTTGGATTTACACATATCATTCCAAGAATTAGGAATGTTTAAATTTCCCAGATAACAGGAGGCCAAAGTCCAGAGATTTGAGGTAAACTCACATCCAAACATGATATGGTTCGTATCTTCATACCCCTTCATACAGAGGAAACAAATAGAAGGTAACATAATACCACATCTCCTCAAATAATCAGAAGTTGGAACCTTATTATGCTGAGCTTTCCAAAGATGAATCTTAGCACGCATATGAGTCTTTATTCTCCAAATCCAAGCAAAGTGGTCATCTTTGGCATTCTTGTTTCTAATACAGTCCCAGATAAGTCTAAACGTAGCATCCTTCTTATCATTGAAAGTAAGATAATCCTCTCTAGAAAAATTGAAACCATAACCCTTTAACACATTAAGGATTTGTAGCTGGAATCTATTATTAGATCTTGGCATACACCATCCATTGCGATTCAAAACAGTAGAGACCAAACTATTCCATTCAAGACCAGAAAGAGACACCACACTCTTATCAAAAAAATCAAATAAGAATTTGTTAGGATGAAGCCAAGGGTCCTGCCACAAAAGGGTTTTACAACCATTGCCAATATGGAACTTAATATGCATCCTCAAGGAATCCCTACTTCTAATAATGTTGTTGAAAAGCCATGAAAAATTAGGAGATTCCTTCATGGTCCAAAAGGAAACCTTTCTTAAGTACTTCTCAGTGATCCACTTAACCCAAAGGTGGTCTTTCTTACTAGCAATATTCCAAGCATTGTACAACAAGCAAGCTTTAGCAGTATCTTTAGCTTTCTTTAAACCAGGACCCCCTCATTTTTGGGCTCAGTGATACGATCCCAACTAATCAAATGAATACTTTTCTTATTATCATTTCCACCCCACAGAAAATCCCTACAAATTCTGTCAATATTGTCCAAAACAGCAACAAGCATAGGAAAAGCAAACAACCAATACATATGCATATTCCTAAGACTGGAGTTCACTAGTTCAAGACTACCAACCATAGAAAGAACTCTAGCTTCTTCTTAATCTTGTCGATAAGACTAGAGCAGAGATGCTTAGATAGCTTTCCAGTAAAGAGAGGTAGACCAAGATACTTAGTAGGAAAAGTGCTTTCTTTGATGCCAATAATATAAATAATAGTATCCTTATCCACATTTCTACTAAAGATAATAGAGCTCTTAGAAGGATTAATCTTCAAGCCAGACATAGCTCCAAAGTCACTAAGAATGCTTCTCAAAGCACAAGCAACACCATGATCAACTTTAGTAAAAATCATCAAATCATCGACAAAGATAAGATGGGACATGGCATGATCTTTGGAAGCACTTATAGGTGTGATCTTCCCTTCATTATCAACACATTTAATCATCTCCGAGAAACCTTGCATAGCTATGACAAAAAGATACGGGGCAATAGGATCCCCTTGTCTCACACCATTGGAAGGAGAGAAAGAATCAATAGGTTCACCATTAACAAGGACCTGATAAGAAGTAGATAAAAAAATTTCCTCAATCCACTTGATCCAAATCATAGGAAATCCCATCTTATATATAATAGAAAACATGTATTTCCAATTGACCGAGTCATACACTTTAGTGATATCAACTTGAATGCACATAGCTTTAACGTAATTCATCTTCTTAAAATCACTAATGATCTCATTGGCAAGAAGAGTAGCATCCTTAATGCTTCTACCTTTGATGAAGGCACATTGATTTCGATCAATAATAAAAGGCAGAAATTTTTGTAACCTATTGGCAAGAACTTTAGAAATAACTTTATAGAACACATTGCAAAGAGCAATAGGTCGCCAGTTCATAATATCAGAATTGTCATCTCCTTTAGCAACCAGAGTAATGAAAGTTTTGTTTGCCTCCCTCAAAAGCTTGCCATTCCTGAAGAACTCCTGAACAGCCAGAAAAACATCATCTCCAATGATAGGCCAGGCTTTTTTTTATAAAAAACATCATTATAACCATCAGGACCAGGAGCCTTATCATTCTTCAAGATCATAATAATACCATCCACCTCCTTCCTAGTGACAATACAAATTAGAGAGCATTTCTGATTAGGGGCTAAAACGCTCCCTTTCCATTCTCTATCCCAAACATGAGGACCGGAAGACGAATCATTAAAAAGGCTTTCATAAAAGGAAGTAATAAACCCTTTGATACTATCTTTATCATAAGAAATAGAGCCATCAATTATCAGCTTTTTGATAGAATTTGTTTGACGCCTGGTCTTCATAGAGGAATAGAAAAAAGTGGTATTCGAATCACCTTCCTTAATCCAGGAAACCCTAGATTTCTTCTTATAGAAGACTTCTTAAATGTCAGCTTGTTTCTTAGCCTCCAACAATAAGATTCTAGCATTCTCATGAAGCATCAAATCAGAAGGATGAAAATCAGCCTGTTCCTGTGCCTGGATAGCATTAAACTTGGAAGTCCTAAAATTACCATCAATATTCCCAAAAACATTCTTGTTCCAATGAGAAAGATTAACTTTTAGAGAGGAAAGCTTCATATATAGTTTAAAAATAGCACAACCATGGACATCAGAACTCCAAGCATGTTTAACAACATTTAAAAAATCATTATGATGAGTCCAGGAATTCACAAATCTAAAAGGAGCTTTGATTTTTCTAGGATGCCCAATAGATAAGACAATCTTCCTATGGTCAAAAATGATATTAGAGATGCAATCACCAGAAAAATCCACATAAGTAGAGAGGAAATCAGCATTATAAAGAATCTGATCAATCTTAGAAGCACCAAAGTCCACACCACTCTGTTTATTGTTCCAAGTAAAGAAAGGACCACTCAGATCAAGCTCATAAAGACCACAATTCATAACACAAGAGTTGAAATCATCCATAGACTTTTTAGTAGGAATTTGTTTGCTGACTCTTTCATTAGCCTTTCAGACACAGTTAAAGTCACCCATCAAGATACAAGAACCGTCAATCTTCATAGAGAAGTTACATATAGAATCCCAAAGACCAACTCTATCACTGTCAGGGTTATGACCATAAACAGTAGACAAATAAAGACTAGAGTTGTCGATCTGAATAGCAGCATGGATAACTTGGTCATTCTCCTCAATCTTAGAAATATTACATCTATTGTCATTCCACATGATAAGAACTCTACCGAGAGGATGAGATTGTGAGTTAGACATCCATTTGAATTCAAGGAAATATCTATTCATAACCTTCAAATTCTTATTCATCGGAAGTTTAGTCTCCACCAGAATGTTAATATCATACCTCGATCTTCTAATCTCTTCTTGGACGGATAAGATCTTATTAGTAATACCCATCACATTCCAAGAAGCTATAGAGAGAGACACACTCATTTCTTAACCTCGGCTGTTGAATTGGTAGCCTTAGTGTTCGAAGAAGTCATTTGTAATTCAACCACTACTGGAGAGTAATTAGAGTTATCTAATCTGTGTGAAATTCCCACATTAAGTTTGGTCTGACATTTCTGTGGAATCATCAGGGATTTATCCTTTTTATTAAGCTGAATGGAACTAGACGAGGCCTGAGAGCTAATATCACTGTCTGGAGTTTTAACCTTGTTAGCAGTAACAGGAGTAGAAGGAACAGACAACTCATCAGTAGCTTTATGCATCAGAACAACCTCATCATTTTTGGTATATTCAAAACCCACATTAACAGCCGCAGATAGCTCATGATCCTCAATAATCAACTCCTCATGTATAGCATTTTTTGCAGCAACAATTTCATCTTCGTCTTCAATTTCCTATACGACATAATCAGAATCATTACCTCGAACACGTGATGGGTTAGATACAGCTAGAGAATAGCCCTGGTTCTTCTTCACTTCCCAGACTTTCTTAGAAGCTGCTACTGGATTAATCACCTTCGGTATAACAGGCTTCATTCGACACTTATCATGGCCCAGAAAACCACATTTCCCGCATTTAGTTGGGATCCATTCATACTTCAAGCTAACCAGGTGTTCATCACCTTCATCACTCTACTGAGTAAGCTTGTGGGGAAATTTCACATTACAGTTCATAAGGACTTGGATCCTGGCAAAGTCAATGCGGTAAACCACCTGCGTTTGAGCATCCATTTTGAGAGGAGTTCCCAAATAAGAGCCTATTCTTCCAAAGAATTTAGGGTCCCAAAGTTCAACTGGAAGATTCCAAATCTCCACCCATACAGGCACATTCTCGAGAACAACTTTACATTAAATCTTACTTGTGACATGCAAAATATTGACATTGCCCTTAAAATCTATAATTTACTAAAAGATGAATCTTTATGTACTATTTTGCATAAGTAAAATGGTGATACAAATTGCTAAGTCTCTCTTAGGCCTTATGTAGATTTTCTATTGTACAAATAATATTTTTTTTAAATATACAAGAACTAAAATTTGAAATACAAGTATAAATACTCTTTAAAATGTCATTTTTATGGTGTTTTAACACCCAAAGGAAAATTCAACCCACATGTTAAACTTTGATGTGTGATAGTTATCTTATGAAAATAATAATACTTATATTTAATTTTTATGGTGTTGTAATGATCATTGCATGAGATTCTCGTATTGAAGATTGCTCATCCATGCTAGGTTATAAACATATGTTTGTATGATTCTTAGAAATAACGTAACTTTTACATACATAGGAATTTTAAGATGATTTTTTGGGTGTTACCTTGTTTATGTCTTGCTAAGATCTCTATAAATTTTTTAATGAACATTGAGATTCCTACAAGAAGTTATTATGGTTATGGTATTAATGACAAATTGGGCTTGGGCTTCTATATTCCCTAATTTGAGGATTTTTCCTTCTCATAGACAAGTACGATTAGATATACCATAATAGAATAACACAGAGTTGTTTTATATGTTATTTTCTAAAGTTTCAATACATGGTTTATTTTATAAGTTCGTTTAGGAGCTTGTACATAACTTGATGATGTAGTTAAAAAGTTTGTAATTGGATTAATTAATCAAGCATAACCTTAATCATATTGTGCCAAGTGAGTGTAGAGCTATCTCAGTGTTAGAATTCATTGGATAATGAAACGAATAATCCTTATCGCAATTTTGACTGTGAGAAGGGGCTCAGAGTCATATACTATTGAGTATATGCAAGTGCATGGAGGGTTTATCTATTTTGTCCAAATCCCTATACAAATAGGTTGAGGTCGTGTCTCAAATTTATATGTGATTGAGAGCATCTACAATCATAACTGAGATTTGAGGGTTGTCTATACTGGGTTTTAGTGTCATGCCCTTTGTACCTAGGACGGATCAGGATTTTAGTGTGATGGTCGTTGTACCCCTATTAATAGGTTGGGTTATAATGCCACTATAGTTTTTCACTTGTACTAGTCGAGGAGAAGAGATCTTTAAGATTTCAATCATCCTAGATCCTATACGGGGATGATTGTGACATCATAATGGTCAGTTAGTAGTTTGAATGGTACGTCTCAAACTATCCATGGCTTATAACATATGTAATCCATCTATGTAGTATATTTGTTAAAATCATTTGATGAACCACATTGTATGATAACTATTTATTTATTATTCCTTCTAGTATCATATGTGGTCATAATTTTACATGTTCAATTATCAATACATGTACCTTTATTTTTACCTATTCAATTTTTAGACTTCGATTAGTTTTCTAACTTGTTATATTGTATTCTTTAATTGATTAATTTGATAAATGTTATCAGTTGTTATTCCATATAAACACGACATGGGGTCTCACCCCATGGTTTTTCACACCCTTTTAGGTGACCAGTAGCACGTTCAGACCTTTGATTGTGATAAGCCTCAGTTTAAGACCAGTATAACTGAGAGGTCAATGTGGTTCTTTCTAGAGTCCTAGAGTCATCCATGTACCCTGAAGTTCAAGAAGGTGATTTTGTAAATGATATATATCAACTCAAGTTTTTGGTTGTATGTCATGTACAATGTGAATTTTGTAATTGTTTGGCATATATCGTTTGTATGTAGCTTGTGGATGAGGGCACCAACTCATGTAAAGTTACCCGATATGATTCATATGTGTAGAGTTGGACCTTTGTATAAAAATTTCTTTTAAAATGTTTGAAGAATTTATTTGTTTTGAATTTAGTGTTTTTTAGTAATATGGTTAATTAGTTTTTTTATTAATTATTGATTTTTGAATAATCTCATTTTATGTGGCATGTAATAAAGTGATGTTGAGTTGAAATATCTTGCTCAAAAAGATAATTAATGGCCAAAATCTTATCCCTAGATCATCCTGAAGAGTTTTGCATGTCAAGATAAATATGTTTTCAAGGACACATGTCAACCATGCATGGACATGTGGCACCTAGTAGTGTAAAATGATGACACCTCACACTCTCTCTCATGAGCCTTAATTATATATACCACTCCTTTCACCTACTAGTGAATTTTTCAAACCTTATCACTCCATTTCTCTTATATATCATGCATAGTAGTAAGGAGTAAGGATGAGCTCGAGCCATTAAGCTTAAGGTGAAGCCATGGTCATCCTCTACCCTGGATAAATCATGATCTTGGGTTGTGATTCTTTCTTTCTTTTTTTCTTCACCAAGTACTTATCTATGGATTCTTTGCATATGGAGGAGTTGTGAACAAGTATTGGATCTTTGATAAGTTCATATTCAACCTTGGGAACGTGAAGCTTTGGAGCTTGGATCTTTGAAGTTGTTCTTGACGTGGGTTATATAACTTGAACCCAATCATGTTATTATTCACCATCAATCTTGCTATACTTGATGATCTACTTTCAATTTCGAGTTTTCTTGAATAATTGATGAATCTATGTCCTAACAGTTGCTTGGACCTATTGTCCATGAACTAGAATAGTAAGAATGAAGGTCTTGAGATTGAAGATGATGACATCATCATGTCTCAACCCGATATCAGGTTGAAACACCTCTAACCCAATATGGTGTTGAAACCCAATATGGTGATATGAAACCTGATATACCTTGGAACCCCATACCCCTATTGGCTTGAACACTTGGTTTGGTTTAGACTAACATGTTTTCTAGGCTGTCACTTAACCCATGGTGAAGGGTAGGCTGATACCATGGAGGTTTGAATAGGTATGAGCATAAGGGTCTAACCCGACATACCAAAACCCTAAATTATGTGCAACCCAATATAAGTGATCCAAGTACCCACCTCATGCACGATATAGTGATGAGTTTACACCTCATGGATGATATGAGTGACACATACACATACCTCATGCATGATATGGTGTCAAGTACACACCTTATGCATGATATGTACACCTCTAACCCGATATGGTGTTGAAACCCTAGATGGTGATATGAAACCCGATATACCTTGGAACCCCACACCCCTATCAGTTTGTATACTTGGGTTAGTTGAGACTATTTAGTTTTCTAGCCTATCACTTAACACATGGTGAAGGGGAGGCTGATACCTTGAAGGTTTGAGAAGGTATGAGCATAAGGGTCTAACTCGATATGCCCAACCTTAATTTGAGTAACCCGATATGGTGACACACACATATACACCTTATGCATGATATTCTGATCAAGGATAAATCTCTTGGGTGATATTGAAGTACACATACACCTCATACCTGATATGGTAAGTACACATAAACCTCTTTCCTGATACGATGAGCATACACACACACCTCATGCCCGATATGATAAGCATACACACACCTCTTGCCCAATATGGAAGCAAGCACACACCTCTTGGGCGATATGGAACCAAGAACACACTTCATGCCCAATATGGTGGAAGCACCTCAATCCAATATAATTGATTGAGTAACACATGAAGTGTGTTATGCCAAATGATACATTAAAATGTATAGAGTTCAATGCTTTTTGATAATGTTGGCCAATGTACCTTGAGAAAAGGATTGAGCCAACTTAATAAAGTATGATGTAATCATTAACCTGGTGAGGACAAGAGAGAAACTCATACTTTGTGTGATAATCATTCAATGAGCATACATTGATACCCCTATATGTGTAGAGCTATGCATTAGGGTTTTAATTCTTAATAATATGAATTAGGGCATTGATTCTTGACAATATGAACTTGAAACCCTAATCTATTAAAGAGGGAACCCCTAACCCTAATCGGTGAAAAGGGAAACCCTAACCCTAAGGGAAACCCTAACCCTAGTAGTGGAAAGGTTGTAGTTATCTTATGTTGCATGGTAATGATATGTACTTGATATTGCTTCTATCATGAAATACTAACCATGAAGGTATCATGAGATGATGAGCATAGCCAGGTATGTGCTATGATGTTTCATATGATACAAATTAAATGGGCCTTGTGAGCCATGTTAAATACTTGTGCAATAAGTATTATATATACCTAGGTCTGAGGACCTAGAGGTAATAGTTACCTGCTAAGAGGTAACAATGTTCAGTTATGAACTAAGGGTTTGAATACCCAGATCAAGAAATCATGATGATTATAATGTTAAGGGATGAGAATTCTCAGTAATGTGATAAGGGACTGAGATCCTAAGTGTTATGAATTCAATGTGTTCCAAAGATTATAAAATTACTTGATAAATGTGTTACACCTTTCTTTGTAGCATCTGTTATAATTCATGCTTGTAACTTGATTGATGCTAAAAGATACTATAATACACCTAATTAATCAAGTGGAACCTTATCATGTAGTTGCCCAGGCCATAGATCCATTCAGTGTCAGGATTTGTTGAATGGTGAAATGAGTTTAAATTGGAATGCATATTTTTGAATATGTGGGGGTGATGGACGAACATATCCTAATATCCATATGGGGATTGATGTGTTATCTCCCCGATGAATACCAGGGTTGTCGTGTGATCACCCTGATGAAAATGTACCGAGGATTGATGTGTGATCTCCCCGAAGAGAGTGCATGTTGTGGCTGTAGCTCGATAGAAAAGATGCCACTATACCCCGGCAAGCTAGTTGCAGTTTGACATGATGTCACTTCCAGTGGTCTCGTACTGACTGAGACGGGTGAGGTCTTGGCAGCCGGCTCTTCCATTGACCTTGTATGGTATCGATTTTGACTAAGGGGTGGTCAGTTGGAGCATGAGAGGTATACCTCATCTCCTCTGGGCATAAGTGTGATTGTGAACATGTAATCAACCATGTAGAGTATTTGCTTAAGGTATGAATATAGAAACATTGGTCGATGCTGCATTACTTTTATACATCTTAGATTGATAGTTGTTATACATGTTCTTCATATTCCTTATAAAGTAAATAGATGACCTATAGCTCTGTCATGGATAGTTGAACTACTTTACCATTGATATTGCTTTGCAGTGCAATTAAATAATAACTAAACATGCTTATTTACATAAAAAATCCTCTTATTAGTTTTATACTATTTACCTATGGTAATAATATTATTGGCAGAGAGTTATATCTATCACTGGGACTTGTGTCTCAACCCGTGGGTTCCACAATTTTTACGTGGACATGCATGAGGAGGTAGAGACCGTACTACAAAGGAAGGACAACAACATGAAGGATAGCAGTAACAACTCAGGTTGAGTGTACTGTCTGTCATGTCTTGTTGATAGAAGTCCTATGTGTTGTCTCTATACTCTCAGGTCCTTGGGAGTTAGTACTTGATAGTTTTATAAATGATCTGAGATTTTGGCATGTATGACTCAAGGTTTTATGTTGCTTATATATATGTTTGAGCAAAGCAATTGGTATATGATATCTTCGAGATAAGTGGTGCAATGTATGTACAATGTGAACCATGATGTATATATTGCCTTGGCTCTTTCTTTAAGATTTTCCTAGCAATGGATCTCTTTACAAAATGATTTTAATTTTTAGTGATTTTCATTAATCCACTACTAATGGTTATTCCATGTAATTACTTGCATTTTGGTAGCTCAATTGGCGTTGGGTCATCACAATTCAAGAGGAGAAAGAATCATGACATTGCCATTCTTGAAATCTTTTAGTAACTGAAAGTGAATATCCCATTGCTTGATGCAATAAAGAATTTTTTTCCATATGTTAAGGTCTTAAAGGATATGCACACATTTAAGAGTAAGAAAACATGAAGAATGCCCAAGAAGGTGAAAAAATTGGTGATGATTTACAAGGAAACAATAGCAGTATTTGGTGGACCATTATATAAAAGCATTATATAAAAGTGCACCCATATTTGTTGGACCATTATATAAAAGAATCTATATGTGAGTGGATTATATTTTAGGTGATGATTGACAATGGTATTCCCAATGGACTTTATTTTATTAGACATGGAACCAGAGGACACGGGGACTCCTAGCATCTTAGGGAGACCGCTCTTGTATACAATTGATGTTGCAATTCATGTTAGTAATAGAACAATGATTATCTTCATTCAGGTGAAACAGAAGAGGAATAGGTACAAGACATCTTTGCAGCAAGAAGTAGAAGACAATGTTAATCTCCCTTGTTTAGTATGTTTTTTTGATAACTTGAAAGATGGAAAGGCCAAGGTTAAGGAATATAATTTTGAGGATCAACACAACCACATGAATGAATGGCATGTTTTGAATGCCCTTGAGGGGAATATCTACTATGATGGAGAGACTACTACATTTACAATGTTTTATGAAGAAGGGACATCATCCCTGGCCAAAGGTGAGAAACTTAGTGAGTGTGGGAGGAAAGAAACATTGGTTTGAAAATTTGACCTAATAGTTTGCAAGTTTTATTTGTAATTTTTCTTTTTAAACTTCCAAGAATCAGACACACAAAGACTTTTATTTTGACAATTTTCATTGTTTTTGGTTGTATAGGAAGAACAATGACAAAACTTGAAAGAGAGTACCAAAAAAGTTGCAAAAATGGATTGAGATTCGATTTGAATTGGTGGTTGAATTTTTATGAAAGTTGAACTAAAATTATGCTACAAAACTTAGAGAGTGGATGTGGTGATGACAAAGGGCATGGTGTCTTCATGAGCTGTTGTTCTATTTGAAGAAGTTTCACTAAGTGGGACAAAAATGTCTACAACAATCAACATAATTGTGGCACAATCAGTCCAAAATGAGAAGTGGTATCTCACCATAAACATTGTACTAATGAAAAAATTACAAGGGATTTTTTAAAAAGGAGGTTGTTATCACGACTGTGGTATACCCTATAGCTATGGTACCCATGCACCACCACAAACATGGTATGCTAGGGCCCTACCACTTGAATGATGTTAGTTGGGGAAGTATACCATGACCCTCTCATTCACACCCAACAAAATGGTCATTTTTGGATCCTCCATTGTAAGTGATAGAAAACCACCTCCAACCTTCAATTCAGCCATTTTGACCCCCTATGAAGATTATCTACATAGATCCATCCCCTTCATCCAACTGCTCTCCCATTTCCATCACTATCCACCTCCCTATAGCCAAAAACCTAAACATCTTTGAGCCTCCACGAAATCCACCCAAAATGTTAATTTCTTGTGCAATAGTGAAGAAGGTGCCAAGACAATCTCTGACGGGGTGAATGGTTTTCTTCCATATAGTCATATCTAAAAATATCTTCTAATGTGGAACAACCTCCACATACATCTTACCCTCAAATTCAGTTTTTGGCTCATTCTCCTGATACACACAAAGTAGCCAATCCCACCTATGCTCCTACTCTAGCTATCACACCTCAGATCATTGATATCACTTGGAGGAGGGAGAAACATCCAATGAGGAGTTAGATAATATGGTGGTTCTATTGATATAGATGCTCCAACTCAAGCCCAAGGAGGGAAGATGGTGGATAATCCATCTTGATTGTTCACCCCACGACAACCTACGTTAGTGGAAGCATCAAGACATTTGTTCTCATGCACCCAACCACCTAGAGATCCCACACTACCAACCATCGAGCAACAATATATCTTGACTTTTCCTCCTTTGTTAACTTCATAAGTATGAGCACTGAGACTAATAGCACAAGAATAATAAAAGGAGGAGTAGAAAGAAGTTCATCCCACAAGGAAGTTACCTGTAAATTGGCATGATAGTTCTAGAAACTTTGAGGAAGAAGGAGGGCCAAAAGGATCTGATGTAAATAATGATGAGGTTACTTGCTTGAGGATTTGGTTGAAATTTTCCTTATATTGGAAGATAATTATATCCATCACAAGGGGAAGATGCCAGAAGGAGTTACCATTGGAAGAGGAGGGAGTAGAGCCACTGTAAGACAAAACAAAGAATCTAGGACTTTTACATGTCAAGATCTTGGATATGAGGGTTATTGCAAACCAATATGCTTGTGTTTCCACTATGCATGCCATAAGAATCAATTTTTCTTTTCATAAGTTCATGGCAGTGTGAGTCTTGCACAAGGTTCTTATCAAAGATCAAGATACTAATGAGGAAACATAATTCAGTCATTTAGCTCACTCGATAATGTGTAATTTAGAGATAAAGATGCTATTCGGTTCATATTGTTCTGTGATGTACACATGTTATCTATGTCCCAACTGAACAAAATCTTTTCACCCAACTCCAAAACATCACTAAATTTGATAAGGGGAGGAATGAGAAGAACACAAGGACAAACTACTCTATAGTTTAGGAAAGGTTGACTTACCAGATGACTTCCACATGTAGGAAGTCAAAGACAACTAGGATCCACAATTCATTGGTAAGGTACTTTCAAAAAGTCCTTGCCAACACGTTTTTGGCCTATATGACAACCAAGGGTGCTATTCACTAAAAGATTTATTTGTTCTTGTATGGATTATCAAGGGACAATATCTAAACCTAGGGGAAATGAAGATTGGCTATTTGAATTTAGGTTCCTCAAAGAGTAAAAATTAGTTTGTTATGGGAGACGACTGTTACCTCTATCACCTTGTCTCTAGGATGCAATTTAATTGTCCTGAAGAAAGTTAAAGGGGTCAAATTTGTAGATTTAAATTACTTGTCCTACTCCCACATGATATTTATCCCCAATGAAAAGATTGTGTATACTGTCAATCATGGGTATCATGGTGTTACATTAGAGGCACCTTATCACAAGATCTCTTTTGATGATGTTGGGATATCATGAAATTTTATGAACTTATTAGCATCATAGGAGTGACAACATCCCAGAGTGACTTACATGGCACCACCAGTGGACTTTCCAAGTAATGTAGGGGAGACACATGTCACGGAGTAACATCAACACATTCAACACTACACACACAATACCAAGAGATAAAATGAAGAGACCGATGCACATTAACCTCCCATAAATGCCTATAACATGTCCACCATTTAGGAGTAGTTGGAGGGGAGAGAAAAGGAACAATAATATATGTGGCTAAACCAACAACAAGTGCATTATCAAATAAACCAAATCTACTCATTCAACCATGTGGATGAAGATAGAAACCCTCAATGGGATGAGAATTACTAGCGATATTTAAAATGCTACCCGGAGACATACCCACCCATATGTGTAAAGTACTAGGTTCACTTCTACCAATATCCACCAACCCCAAGAGGAGAAGAGGATGCTCCATCGCCACATTGAATATACCCTAACATTCCTAAGTTTTGGTTTCATGCTAAGGACAATATCATTCAAAAGCTTGGGGTGTTGACCTAAGAGTTATACATTGCCCATATTTTGATAATAACTTAACCATTCCATTCCTATGTACTAATATGTTTGTTCAAGATTGATTTTAGGTTTTAGGTACATGAAAAGGATCAAATTATACAAGCCCTAGCTTGTTCAAGTTCAAGTCAAAAGCAATGCAAGTGTGTGTTTTAAGAAATCACTTCAAATGACCTTAGATGATTTTTGTAATCACTTGTATTGATGATATGACTTGTAACTAAGATGAGAAAAAATTAGGGACACTTAATTCCATGTTTAATCACTCAAATGTAAATTTAGAAAATTTGTCACAGGCTATTTATCGGTCGAGTTGGAAACTCGACCGATCCAGTGATGGATTTTTTGAAGATGACCCATCGGTCGAGTTGCACACTCACAGAACTCGACTGACCGACTCACTGAGCAAAAAATTATTTAAGCTCATCGGTCGTGTTTCCCAAAACAAACTCAAACGATAGTTTGAAATTTGGCTTTGTCATTTAGTGGATCGGTCGAGTTACCTTTATTGAAACTCGACCAAATGTATTGTACGGCAAACACCAAAAAAGTGATTATAACTGTTGGTGAGTTGTTTTGGGCAAAAATAGATCTGTTGCAACTTGGAAAATGGCTATATTTTGACTTTAAGTGATCCCACACTCAAGGGAACACCCCCAACTATAAATAGGAACCCTTAGAGTTCATTTCATGTTTTCTCATTCATGCTATTCTATGTCCTTGCTATAGTTGAGTGTGTTGCAACTCCATGAGCCCCTTTCTCTCTCTAGTTTACACTTCATTTCATGATTATGAGTGAGATAGGCCAGTTGTATGAGAGATACTTCCTTGTGCTTGTAAATCTCTCATTCCATTCCATCTTCCC
This sequence comes from Alisma plantago-aquatica, assembly GCA_963693085.1. Classification (NCBI taxonomy): domain Eukaryota; kingdom Viridiplantae; phylum Streptophyta; class Magnoliopsida; order Alismatales; family Alismataceae; genus Alisma; species Alisma plantago-aquatica. Next base: position 117,990,324 of record OY856413.1, on the reverse strand, counting down.
TACCCCTTTCTTCCATGAAGCAAAGGTAAAGCAAGCAACTCTTAGTGAAGGTGGAGTTGTTGTTCTTCTTCTTCAAGGTTGAAGAAGAAGTGAAGATCTTCTCCATGTGAAGGAGAAGGCAAAGGATGAAGATCCAAGAAGAGTGGGTAAACCCTTAAAGGCTGAAGACTTCTGTAAGAGTAGGTAAGACCTTGGAAGAAGGCTAAAGACTCTTAGCAAAGTGGGTAAGTCCTTGGTAAGGTGGAAGACTCTTTATGTTTGGACGGGTAAGTCTTTAGTGGTCTTGTGTTGTAAATTTTATTGATGAGTATATAGAGAAAAGCACTTGCAAATTTCTAGAGGTTGACCTCTCTAGGTAGTGGACTGACTCTCTCCTAGTTTGGAGAGTGGAACCACTCTAAACAACCTTGTCAAGTGCTTGATTTCATTTTCTCTCATCCTTGTTCTGCTCGTTAGTTAGGACTTCATATTTCACTTAAGCTATTGGTTTTGATTGATATAATTTGAAGGTATAATCTATCTTTTAAGAATTTTTGGAGCTCTATTCACCCCCCTCTAGAGCCCTAGATCCAACAAGTGGTATCAGAGCTAAGGATCTTCTCCAACAGTATCCCACGAGATGAGAAGATGGGCGACAACCTACTTGGATCTCTCAACCTAGGGTGAGGCTTCTCCATGCGTCCTCTGATCTTTGATGGAACCAACATCCTCTATTGGAAGAGGAACATGCAATTCTACATTCAAGGCATGAACTTTGACATGTGAAAGGTGATGGTCTAACCATACAAGGAACCAACCAGAGTTGTTGCAACATGGAGTGAAGATGCACTCAAAGAAGCTCAACTCAGTGCCAGAGCCATAAGCATCCTCTATGCAGCCATTACCCCAATGGAGTTCAATCGGATCTCATCTTGGGACACCACCTATGAGATTTGGGACACATTGTGCATCACCTATGAGGGTACAAAGCAAGTCAAAGAGGCCAAGATCTACATGTTGAATAGCCTTCTAGAGAACTTCAATATGGGCAAGAAAGAAGGTATTGCAGAGATGTACTCAAGACTCAATGTCATCATCAATGGGCTAGCTACTTAGAGAAACACTTTGGATAGAGGTTTTATCAACTCGAAGATCTTGAGGACTCTACCAAAGAGATGGGAGTCAAAGGTCACCTCCATTGAAAAAGTGAGGAGACTTGGTGACATCCCAACCAAAGAGCTCATTGGCAACCTCCAAGCTCATGAGACAAGGCTTGACAAGCAAGAAGAAGAAGCCAAGCAAGAAGAGAAGGAAGCCAAGAAGATCAAAGATAGTGCTTTTAAAGCACAAGTGGAGGTAGTCATCCTTCAACAAAAACTTGTATGACTTCCCCTTCCTCCTCTAGTGAAGATGATGGCCCAAGTGAGCATGAAACCAACTACATCAAGGGCAAACACTTCAAGGGAAAGAAAGCCTCCTCCTCTACTCCTAGATGCTACAAGTGTGGGCAAAAGGCGCACTACAAGAATGAATGTCCCAAGTCAAGAAAGTAACACCACAAGGGCATCTCAAAGAAGGAAGAGGAGTACAAGGAGAGAAAGTACAAGAGGAAGGACAAGATGGAGAAGAGACACAAGAATGCAACTTGGGAAGCTTCATCCTCAAGTAGCTCAAGCTCAGAAGAATATGGAGAGTGTCACCTTGCTCTCATGGCCTCTACTAGTGAAGAAATTGGTGAGGTATGTGAGGTAAGCTTGCATGAGTTATCTAAGGAAGATATTATTGACATGCTTGTTTTTACCCGTTCATCTTTTTCTAAATGTAAATCTAAAAGAAAATGGTTAGGAAAAATTATTGATGACTTGTATGATAAACTTGAAATTCTTGAGCATAATGAGAAAATTCATCCTGAGAGCATTGATAACTTGCAAGGGCAATATCTTGATCTTGAGGTCCAATACAATGGATTTGAGGTAGATAATGGTATATATCTTAAGAACATTGAAACTCTTAAGGAAGATAACCAAAAGTGCCTATAGGAGCTTGAAACTCTTAAAACTGAAAATGTTGAATTTAAGCTTCTTGATGATGCTCGTAAGGATGAAAGAGATGTTTATATTAAGGAAATTCAAATGCATATATCTAAAAATGCTAGGTTTCTTGGTCAAGTTAATGATTTATCTTCTAGACCTATCTTGCTTAGTAATGATATTACTTCTATTTCTCTTGAGAAAGATTCTTATTTGACAAAAGCCCTCTGTCTTGAGGCCGACCTTGTTCATGCTAGAGATGATATTGATAGTATTCTACTATCATATCTCTTAATGATAATAATCATAGATAAGGGCCTCTCTACATAAATTCCTCAAAGGGAAAAACTCCCTAAATAAAATCCTTGACCATTCTACCAAATAAAGTGATACTAGTAGTTTGGGATTTTTAGGGGGGGGGCTCCAAAGGGCAAGAACAAAGACAAAGGTAAGAAAAAGAGCAAGGAGACCTCTTTATTTGTAGGAGAGTCTTTCGATACTAAGAATCCTATGGTTTGTACTTATTGCAAGTGTGATGATCATCACTCTACTTATTGTCCTTGGAAGCCTAAGGGGACCAACCCAAAGATGAAATGGGTCCCCAAGCTAACTCTGGATCCTAAAGTTTGAGTTGGGAACTGACATTATCCTTTCTTGTAGGAAAATGGAAGATGGATTTTGTTGGATAAATTGGATATTATGATAAATCCCTTTGTTTCGATGATGACAAACATTTCATTCTTATTATTCTAACGAGCTACTTGAGTGTGCAGGATTATGGTGGATGACAAAGCAACTAGGGAAATCACGAGCTTACATATTTACTTTCATGCAATGTAATCACTATTGTAAAAACTTGTACAGTTATATAATGTACAAGTACTTAGATTGCATGTAAATCAAGCGTTAGATCTTCCCTAGCTACACACCATAGTTAGACAAGTCATCCCTTCCAAAAGGATCACATTATGCACACTCATAAACACACTTAGTGGTTTAATTAAAAGATTGAAACAGAGTCAATCTCGGTCGACCACACTCCTCGACCGAGACACTCTCGGTCGACAAACTTCTCGACCGAGATTGACCAAAAGTAGCCGTTAGACACAGCAGTTGACAGTTGCAAATAAACGTTAATCCAGAGAGCCTGTCGGTCGACGAATCCTCGACCGACTGGGCATCTCGGTCGACAAGTCCTCGACCGAGATGGTCTCTGACAGCAACTGCAGAATTAATTAACTAGTCGTTGCTAATGCGCCTAACTTATTCCTAACGGCTAGTTAAGCACTAGGAACCCCCTAGAAGTTGTCTAGAACGTCCTTAAGCATACATAGGTCATTCCTATAAATAGGACATGCCTTAGGTCACCAAATAACATCCAGGATATACTTGTGCTATACTTGAGCTTGAATACACACTTGCAATCTGTTTTAGAGCAATAGAGCAATTCCTATACATTGGCCATTCATTCCTATTGCTCCCATTTCGTGCCCTATAGGCTAGTATCTCCTATCCACTACAATCACATTGTCATATACATTGGTTAGGAGATTTATACGCTTGATATAGGCAAATCAAGCCTTGTGCTTAAAAGGATAAGTTGTAATTTCTGTTTTCCTTCTTGTTCCTTGTTATCTTTTGTACTCTCCTTGCTACTCCTAGGGTTGGAGGCTGTGGATTGGAGAGGGTTGACTTCTCAGGTGGAGAAGGGGACTTCAAGCTACTTCAAGAAGGCTATCGCACGGGAAGCTACTTCAGAAGGCTGGTGCAACGGGTGTTGGTGCATCTACTTCAAGGGAAGGCTGCTTCAAGGTTGGGCGATTACTTCTAGGTGAAGGCTGCTTGAAGGGTTTGGGAAAAGAAATTGTATTTTATGTAAAGTCCTTGCGAGGTAATAAAATAGATTTCTTTTCAAATCCCGGTTGGGTAAGCAACCGGGTAGTGGACTGACTACCTTAGTATTTGCTAAGGCTAGGAACCACTCTAAACCCTTGTGTCTCCTTGTCCAATATTGTCTTTGTGGTTGCTTGAGTTAATTAATTGTTAAATTATCTATAAAACTCTATTCACCCCCCCTCTAGTAGTTTTCAATTGGTATCAGAGCAGGCTTCAAGGAGCCCTAACAAGGTCTGGAAGAGATAAAGGGAAGAGGTGACTACAACCACAAGAAAAGGAGCATGGACCAATGTTCGTCAAGTTGCAATTGGTGCTTAGGAACAAAGCACTCTACGTCTAGATGTCCATGGAGGTCAAAGAAAGAAGATGCACATAAAGAGTGTCTCATTGCTACAATCAATGAAGAAGAAGAAGAAGAGGTAAGTCTCTTAGATTTATCAAAAGAAGATCTAATTGCTAGTCTAGAAGAAATGCATGAAAAATACATTGAGTGCAAGAAGAAATTGAAGAAATCAAATAAAGTAAATGATGATTTAAATACTAAACTTCTTGCTCTTGAATCTGAAAATGAAGATCTAAAAAGGGCAATTGAAGAACGTGATCTTAAATTGAAATCAGTAGAAGCTAACTGCAATCTTATTTCCCTTGAAAAGACTAATTTGCAGACTCAAGTAAATGATCTTCAAAAACAACCTATATTGTGCACCCATGTAGACTATGACAATATAGTTAAAGAAAGAAATTCTTTATCATCTCATCTAGACCAAGCAAAACTAGATATCAAGAAGAGAATAGATGAGATTGCCAAGTTACAACAACAAGTTCGTAGTTTAAATAACAAAGGCATTCTTGATAAAATTCTAGATAATCCTTATCGACAAATTGGAAGGAGTGGACTAGGTTATAAGCCTAAAGGTAAATCTCATCAAGAACCTAGTTGGAGAAGGACACAAGCGAGTCAATCAATGAATGTACATAGAGGCAAATATACATTTGTCCAAAAGAACAACCTAGACCAAAATCATAGAAAGAGATATGAGGTTGATTCTATATGTTGCCACTATTGTTTACGTCTTGGACATTACTCCTTCTCCTGCCCATACAAGAAAAAGGATGTTGAGTTGGTATGGGTTCCAAAATCCCCAAATTGATTCGATTAGACTAAGTTGAGATATGACCAAAGCCTTTAATTTGCATATCTTTATGTCTCTCAACTTAACATGTAGGGATAATAAATCGAAACTTAAAAGATTTGGTTTAAAGGTTATCTTGATCTAAATTAAACAAAACTTTCAGATTGAATAATTGAATTAAAATAATATAAATTTTACTTGAAAACTATTACTGAAACACATTTCAGAAACAATACAGAAACTTTCTCGGTCGAGAAAATGTTCGACCGAGAACACGTTCGGTCGAGCAATAGTCGACCGAGCAGATTACTGTTTTCAAGTTCTGCTTTTTGTGTTGCTATCAATTTGTTATAAATGTTTGATCAAGATTAAATTACAGTAAAATTGTTTTGACGGATCTATGTGCCATCTATTTGTTGTCAATAACTATTTTACATGCAAAACTAGTTGAAGATCTTTTTGATATCATCATTAACTATTTCACATGATTTTCGAAAGTATTTCCTGGTCTATCTATATAGAAATCATGTGTTATGACATTTAGTTTAAATGATTACAATTATTGTATCTCATGAAATAATTATGGTTCTATCATTGCATCATGGGTATGCTTTCACTATTTTATCATTCAACTCATAAAAATGATGCTATGCTACATAGAACAAATGGAAAATGATTATTGTATACATGACTTCTTGATGATTTATAGCAAGCAAATGTTTTATTAATGATTTATTGCTTAGACATAGAACTTTAAGGTTTGAAATAAAATGAAGAATCTCTCAATAGGTATCTATAAGAAATTAAGATATTAATCATGCCTTCATTGTTAAGAAGATTAACTTACCATGCTTTATTATGCTTTGATTCATATATACAAATCTTGAATGATCATTATAATTGTATATGTCATAAAAGCATCTTAACATAATAGAAAATAATTGTGGACACATCTTGTGATGATGATGGTTCTATGACAAGCCAAAACGGTACCTCTTAGAACAAAATAACAAAATATTAATGTTTTTATCTATTTGCTTGTTCTAAGAAATTAAAAGCAAAAAGCTTGACTTTAAGATATTAATCTTGCTCTCAAAATATATGTTTCTAAAAGAATCTTATGATATGGGTATAATAAGGAATGGGGTTTGATACTTATGTACCCATCGCAAAGCATATGAAACATTATGTAAAACATGCATTCTAGAAAAATCAAGGTCAAAGACTTCACTATGATGCTCATATTAATAGGTATATCTCAATGTGCTTCAAATTGATATTTATAGCTATCTGCAGAAATTATACTTCACATACGAATGCTTAATTGGAAATCTGCAATTCTAGCCTCTTGGTTAAAACAAAACTTAGCCAAGGGGCGCTTTGGTCGTAGTCAAGGGCGACCTAAAATAAGCTTTGACAAAATGCTTATTTGGATATTATTCTATTATACTTGATCTTAGTATACTTTTGATGAAGGTCAAAATCAAAAATCATGTGTGACCTTAAAAGCCTTAAAATTGCTTAAATTGTAAGATTAAGGGGGAGCTTATAAAATCAAATTTGTTTATTTGAAGTTTACATAAACATTTTGAAGTTTGCTATGACCTTCGTATTCTTAAAAATAACTTGTATGAAAAAGAATTTCATCAAAATAATATATTTTGCTCTTAAAGGAAATCTCTAGACAAATCAGGGCTTAACATCCCTTGCATTTGGTTGGAGACATTTTAATGTACTCTAATATTAAAAGATTCTCATTTAATTTAGGGCTTAACATCCCTTGATAGATGAGAGATAAATATACATTCATCATAAGCTTAAGGGAATCTCATATCATTTCAAGGCTTAATATCCTTTGCAAATGATTGAGAAACAAATAGTGGATAAATTAGACATAAATCCATGTTGCTAAAAGGATATCTATTTAAGGGGGAGCAAAATATAAAATTAAAGGGGAAAAGAAAATAAATATTCAAATTGGATATCTTTTTGAAATGACAAAGGGGGAGAAAGAATATAAAATCAAAAATATAAATAAAAGAATATAAAATCAAAAATATAAATATATATGAGTTTCATCCTGATTGCCAGCACTCACACTTGTAAACAAGAATGGCTACAAAAGGTAATCTTCAGGTATGAAACTCACATGCTTTATATTTCCTTATTTCATATTTTAGGAAATGTTTGTCATCTTCAAAAAGGGGGAGATTGTTGGATAAATTGGACATTATGATAAATCCCTTTGTTTCGATGATGACAAACATTTCATTCTTATTATTCTAACGAGCTACTTGAGTGTGCAGGATTATGGTGGATGACAAAGCAACTAGGGAAATCACGAGCTTACATATTTACTTTCATGCAATGTAATCACTATTGTAAAAACTTGTACAGTTATATAATGTACAAGTACTTAGATTGCATGTAAATCAAGCGTTAGATCTTCCCTAGCTACACACCATAGTTAGACAAGTCATCCCTTCCAAAAGGATCACATTATGCACACTCATAAACACACTTAGTGGTTTAATTAAAAGATTGAAACAGAGTCAATCTCGGTCGACCACACTCCTCGACCGAGACACTCTCGGTCGACAAACTTCTCGACCGAGATTGACCAAAAGTAGCCGTTAGACACAGCAGTTGACAGTTGCAAATAAACGTTAATCCAGAGAGCCTGTCGGTCGACGAATCCTCGACCGACTGGGCATCTCGGTCGACAAGTCCTCGACCGAGATGGTCTCTGACAGCAACTGCAGAATTAATTAACTAGTCGTTGCTAATGCGCCTAACTTATTCCTAACGGCTAGTTAAGCACTAGGAACCCCCTAGAAGTTGTCTAGAACGTCCTTAAGCATACATAGGTCATTCCTATAAATAGGACATGCCTTAGGTCACCAAATAACATCCAGGATATACTTGTGCTATACTTGAGCTTGAATACACACTTGCAATCTGTTTTAGAGCAATAGAGCAATTCCTATACATTGGCCATTCATTCCTATTGCTCCCATTTCGTGCCCTATAGGCTAGTATCTCCTATCCACTACAATCACATTGTCATATACATTGGTTAGGATATTTATACGCTTGATATAGGCAAATCAAGCCTTGTGCTTAAAAGGATAAGTTGTAATTTCTGTTTTCCTTCTTGTTCCTTGTTATCTTTTGTACTCTCCTTGCTACTCCTAGGGTTGGAGGCTGTGGATTGGAGAGGGTTGACTTCTCAGGTGGAGAAGGGGACTTCAAGCTACTTCAAGAAGGCTATCGCACGGGAAGCTACTTCAGAAGGCTGGTGCAACGGGTGTTGGTGCATCTACTTCAAGGGAAGGCTGCTTCAAGGTTGGGCGATTACTTCTAGGTGAAGGCTGCTTGAAGGGTTTGGGAAAAGAAATTGTATTTTATGTAAAGTCCTTGCGAGGTAATAAAATAGATTTCTTTTCAAATCCCGGTTGGGTAAGCAACCGGGTAGTGGACTAACTACCTTAGTATTTGCTAAGGCTAGGAACCACTCTAAACCCTTGTGTCTCCTTGTCCAATATTGTCTTTGTGGTTGCTTGAGTTAATTAATTGTTAAATTATCTATAAAACTCTATTCACCCCCCCTCTAGTAGTTTTCAGGTTTTTGATAGGGGGGGCTCCAAAGGGCAAGAACAAAGACAAAGGTAAGAAAAAGAGCAAGGAGACCTCTTTATTTGTAGGAGAGTCTTTCGATACTAAGAATCCTATGGTTTGTCCTTATTGCAAGTGTGATGATCATCACTCTACTTATTGTCCTTAGAAGCCTAAGGGGACCAACCCAAAGATGAAATGGGTCCCCAAGCTAACTCTGGATCCTAAAGTTTGAGTTGGGAACTGACATTATCCTTTCTTGTAGGAAAATGGAAGATGGATTTTTGATAGTGGTTGCACTAAGCATATGACAGGTTATATAAGACACTTCAACAACTTCACTAAAAAGAAAGGAGGTTAGGTCACCTTTAGGGACAACAATAAAGGTAAAGTCAAAGGTGAGGGTGATGTAGGTGAATCCTTGTGTATCAAGAATGTTCTCTTTGTGTATGGACTACATCACAATTTAATTAGTGTTAGTCAATTATGTGACAATGATTACCTTGTATTATTTACTTACTTTGAATGCTTGATTCTAGATTCCCTCACCTACCAAGTTATATACAAGGGAACTAGAAGTGGTAATCTTTACGTTATTGTTCTTAACTCTATTAAGCCTGTTGTTGGTAGATGTCTAGTAGTCAACTCGAATGATATTTCTCTTTGGCATCATTGGCTTAGTCATGTAAATATGCATCAGTTGAAGAAGTTGAGCAAAAAGGACTTGGTCAAGGGACTTCCCAAATTGGATTTTGAAAAGGATGAGGAATGCCAACCTTGTACCCAAGGAAAGCAAACCAAGTCCTCCTTCAAATCCAAAGGAGTCCTTAGTACCAAGAGAGCTCTCAAACTTTTCACATTGATCTTTTTGGACCAATGAGAACTCAATCGCTTCGTGGTTCCAAATATTGCCTTGTTATTGTTGATGATTTCTCTAGATATACTTGGACCTTCTTTCTCATTTCTAAGAGTGATATGCTTGATGTTTTCTCGAGCTTTTGTAAATGAGTTGAGAATGAAGCCTCTTGCCGCATCATTTCCATATGTGGTGATCATGGGGAAGAATTTGAAAATGATCTTTTTGAACGTTTTTGTCAAGAATATGGTTATGCACATAACTTCTCTTTACCTCAAACACCTCAACAAAAATGGGGTTATAGAGAGGAAGAATAGGTCACTATAGGAGATGGCTAGGATCGTGCTTCTAGAGTATGCCACTCCAAAGAAGTTTTGTGTTGAAGCCGTTAATACCTCATGTTTTGTACAAAACATGGTTTTTACACATCCTTATTTGAAGAAAACTCCCTATGAGATATGGCATGGTAGGAAGCCTTCTATCGAGTATTTCCATGTTTTCGGATGGCCTTGTTTTGTTTTGAATACAAAAGATTCTCTTGACAAGTTTGATCCAAAATCTTACAAGGTTTTCTTTCTTGGCTATAGAACTACTACCAAGGGTTATAGAGTATTTGATATTGATCTTGGTAAAGTAGAAGAATCCATAAATGTTAAGTTTATTGAGACTAACCCCTATATTCCCAAAGATATTGTTCTAAATGATGATATTGCAGGTGAAGTGATGTCTATTCTAAAAGAGATCAACATCACCCAAAAGGGAAAAGAGGTGGTCACTCAAGAAGAAGAGAAAGATGAAGAGAAGAAGGATCCAACTCCCCAATTTACTAAGAACCACCCAAAAGAGATGATTTTAGGTGATCCATTTGAAAGAGTGAAGACGCGGGCTGCATTCAACAAAGAACAAGCCAACAATGCCTTCATCTCACAACTCAAGCCAAAGAACATCAAGGAAGCTCTTGGGGATGATGAGTGGACCCTAGCTATGCAAGAAGAGTTGGAGAAATTTGAAAAGAACAAAGTATGGACCCTAGTACCAAGACCAAGTGATAGAAAGATCATTGCCACCAAATGGGTCTACCGAAACAAGCTTGATGAAATGACAAAGTGGTAAGGAACAAAGTAAGGTTAGTGTCTCAAGGCTATAGTCAATAAGAATGTATAGATTTAGATGAAACATACGCATTTGTAGCTAGACTTGAGTCCATTCATATGTTACTGGCCTTTTCTAGTTATAAATACTTTATTCTTTATCAAATAGATGTTAAAATTGTGTTTTTGAATGGTACAACTGAGGAGGAAGTTTATGTTGCATAACCCTCGGGCTTTGAACATGATAGTTTACCTAACCATGTTTATTTGTTGAAAAAAGCTCTCTATGGACTCAAACAAAAACCTAGAGATTGGTATGAGAAAATAAAGAACTTTTTGTTAGATCCTGGGTATATCATGGGCAAAGTGGATTCTATCTTATTTCTAAAGCACACTTCTAACAATTTTCATATCATTAAAATATATGTTGATGATATCATTTTTGGTGGAACTAACCTTGATCTTTGCAAAGAATTTAGTGATCTTATACAGAGTGAATTTGAGATGAGTATGATGGGTGAGCTCACGTTCTTCCTTGACTTTCAAATCAAGAAAACAAAATATGGGAACTTCATCAACCAAGGCAAGTACACAAGTGAGTTACTCAAGCACTTTGGGATGGAGAACACCAAGCCGATGGTTACACCCATGTCAAACACCGCCAAACTTGACAAAGATGAAGAAAGTGAGAAGGTAGATGAGAAACTCTATAGAGGTATGATCAGAAGTTTACTTAACTTAACTGCCTCTAGACCTGATATAATGTTTAGTGCTGGCTTGTGTGCACGCTTTCAATCAAACCCCAAGAAATCACATCTTATAGCTATTAAGAGGATTTTAAGGTCCTTAGCCAAAACCCAAAATTTTGGACTATGGTATCCCAAGTCAAGGGACTTTACTCTTACTGCTTATAGTGATGTGGATTATACAAGGTGCTTGATTGATAGAAAATGCACAAGTGACACTTGATTTCTCTTAGGACCATGCTTGGTGTCTTGGTTCTCTAAGAAATAGAGCACAGTGTCATTATCAACTACAAAGGTTGAATACATTGCTGCCGGGTGTTGTTGTGCCCAGGTCCTAGGGATGAAGCAAATGCTCCAAGACTTTAACATTCATTTTGATGTTTCTCCTATCTATTATGATAATACTAGTACAATTAACTTGTCATATAATCCTATGTATTGTCATATAATCCTATGTTGCATAGTAGAGCTAAGAATATAGAGGTTTGCCATCATTTTCAATGTGATCACATTGCTAAGAAGGATATCTATATCACACATATAGACATGGAAAATCAGTTGGTGGACATCTTCACTAAACCTCTAGCTAGAGATCAATTTAACTTTATTAGATCTAAACTACTCATAACTACTTTGCATGAATCTGATATGCCTTCTAGCTAGTTTTCATCTATCTTATATGCTTTTCCTTTGTTTTGATCACCATTGCTTGCTAATATGCTAAAATTTTAGTTTTTCATGTTCTTTTTGCCCTATGTTTCTCTTATTTTTGGGTATTTTTCACAAATGCATATTTTACTACAAAATAGTACCCAATGATGAGTGATATGTGCCAAAGTATGTTCAAAATACATAATGGACTTGACAAAATAAATTTAATTAGAACTCTAATGGCTATAAATTAATATTTCAAATTTTAGGCCAGGTTGACCATCGATTGAGTTGCCAACACGAATGATTGGAGGCATATAGCTTTTTTAAAAGAGCCTATCGGTTGAGTTTCTGAGTCACAGAACTTGACAAATGTCTGGGGTAGAGCAAATTAAGATAGGTTCAGCTGACTATTCACCCTCTCAACTAGAGAAACGTCGACTGATCCAACCTATAGCTCCCTCAAGCTCTCAACCCTAGCCCCGACCTTCCTCTCCCTAGCCCTAGTTCGACCCAGATCGACCTCCCTTGACCTTCCCCCTTTCTAACCTAGGTTTGTGGACGAGTTTTGGTGGTGGTTCCTTAGCTTTTGCTCTCTACTTCCTCTCTTTTTCATCTCCATGGCATTCAATAGAGGAAGAGGGCTTCCCCTACTAATGCACCTTCATCTTCATCCAAATCCCACTTAATTTCATTTCATGACACCTTCTTCGTCTCAAATGTGGCTCTAAACATGTATAAGGAGTTCTTTCCTAGGAATCCTTTCCCTTTTCGTGCCATATTTGAGCCTAGACCATGAAGACAAGATGTCATAGATCAATTGGTGGAGTTTCTTTATGATCACTATCTCCCAGCCTTGGGTGTTGAACGCATGTTCTATAACAATTTCATCACAAGCACTAAAGTCGTGCACGAATTCTACACAAATTTGCATTGGAATTATGACACCCTCGTACCCTTGCCTAATACTCAAGTAGTCCTCACATCTATGATAGCCGGAAAGAAATTCAAAGTCTCTGAAGATATCCTGAACATCTTCTTTTCGGGTACTGAAGTGACTGACACCTGGCGTAAGGACTATCCAGAGTACATTGACTTAGTTGAGCCTAAGGCCTTCTACAAGAAATATGATCTTATTCTCCCTGATATTCATAAGTTCTTGAAGAAGCCTCAATTCCCATATAGGAAGAAGTTCACCCTACCCTCCTCTTCCTTGGACCTCAAGAAATGCATCTTTGCCCTAGTCTTTAACTGCAATATTCACCCAAAGAAGAATCAAACTGAGATTGTAGAAAACACTACGGTAATCATGTATTGTCTCTTGAAGAACATCATAATCAAGTGGGAGAGATATTTTCTCCATCACATGACCTACTTTGACTCAGGCAAGAACACCCGTGGCACCCACCCACCCTACCCAGCCCTGATCTGTGGTCTATTCCAGCTTGCCACTAGTAAATCTCTTTTACATGACCTTCACTACAAACCTTCCTGGAAAAAAGTTTGTATCAGTGAGACCACTCTTCAAAAGTTTGTGCCTATCCTACCCTTTACCACACCTAGTTCCTTACCTCTACCTCTACCTGAGAACCTCTACAACCTCAGCCTACCTGACCTGCCCGTGCCTCATTCCATGTGTAAAATGGAACCCTTATGGGCTACATGATGCATCAATAGTCATATAACCTTCAGGTTGTAACATACTGAATCTTGGACATTTTGTCTTTTGACCCTCTTTCCCATCTTTTCCTTTCATTTCTATCCTCTCTGGATTTTCTATTTAATTTGTGGAGAATATTATGGTTTAATGAACATTTGTTCACCTTTTCTCTGAATATTTGCGTTTATGCACAAATACCTCAGTGAAGGCTTAATAATGTGTGTAATATGTAAAATGTCTACCTAAGTGCTAAAAAGAATAAATAAATTCATCCTAGAACTTTCTAGTACTTTTTAGAATATGAAAAAGAAAGGAAATCTCAAAATATACATAATGGAGATGATAAATGTAATAATTGGAAATAATAAGGGATATAATGGATAAAAGGAGATAATGAGGAATATATTGTCTCAAAATCATAAGTGGAAACCCATGAAGATAATTTGGATAGAAATCTCGTTTTCTTGACTTATAAGAAACTTAAGGGCCAAGTATCACCTAATTTGGAAGATAAATGCATATATTAAAGTCTTTATTAAAAGAAAATAGGAGATAAGCGAATAAGGTGAAATGAAATATCTAACATCCTCAAATTGGAAAAATAGCTCCACATCCGTAATCTAAGCATGGAAATAAGATTTTGGGAAAATTTGCATCTAATTTGGCCAATGTTTAATATTTTATTTTATCCAGGAGAGAGAAAATGACTTAAAGAACAAAAATATTAAATATATGTTGAAAAAAATTAATTAATGCCAAAATCGTGCTCCTTACATTTAGCATTGCTTATAGGCCAAGTTTTATATTTTTAAAATTTTCTAGATACCTCTAATAAATTAAAAGGATAAATAAGTGATAAAATTTAAATGAATAAAATAAAATAATAAACGACTTCAAAAAATATAATAATGCCCAATTCGTGTTCTACATGTTAAAATAGACCTTTGGATGAATTTTGAATTAATTTGAAAAATATTTGTTGAGAAGATAAATTTAGGAGAGAGAAAGTGTGCAAAACTTTCAACTCATTATTTAAAATAAAAAGCAACTTCAACAAATGGAAATAATGACAAATTCGTATCCAACATACTTAATAAGACTTATGGATGAAGTTATATTTTTTTGAATAATCCTAGAGTCATTAATACATGAGGAAAGAGAAAATATGATTTGAATTATTTAACCTATTAAAAAGCCCCAAAAGGCAAAACTAATTCTATATTTGGATTCTACACATCAAAATAAGTCAGGATGTTAATTTTGGTTAATTTATGAGGTCGTTTGTACCCTCAAATAGGAAAAGAGAAAAAGTTAAATGATTAAATAAGAATTTTAGTCTGATTTGTATTTGGGAACCTAATAAATGTCACGCACATAGACTGTTGGATCTTAATCTTACGGCTCGCGGATCTTCTCCTACCTTGAGTAGGAGACCAGTGTGGGTGAACAGTAAATTTCAAATTTTTTTTATTTTTCAGATGACCATATCTCCCTCGTTTCTCAACCAAATCACGAGTTCTTAGGCTCGTTGGATTCCTTGCGAGATTTTTCACAACATTATCCAAAGTTTTTCATATTTTCATCGAGTATCCAAGTTTTTTCAAACCGTTAGAAATCACTCTCTCACTCCAAGTTCAAAAATCCTACTTTACTCCTAACTGCCTATAAATAACTATGCCACGAGCATCCCCATCCACTTTCCAACTCAACGCACCCATTAATTTCGAGATTCATCATTGTTTGACCCTCCGAAGAGCGGCCGAAGCAGCAGGGCTTGCGGTGCCTATCTCTCCCTCCTTGCTTCATCTCTGAACACCATCAGGTTTGGTTTTTGTTCCTCTCTCTTTCGCATACTTGAGCATCGATTTTTGTGAAGAATTGTGCAAACGCCCAATTTTCCCCCAAGCAAGCAAGCAACAACTTGCAACCATGGCGTGGGGCTGGTTTGGGAGAGACAACTCCTCGTCATTTTACTATTTTACCCCCATTCTCTTCCTCTCTTTGGTACGAAGTGCCTACGTGGTAATTTCTTATTGGTTCATATTCAAAAATTCATAAATCCTAAATAGTGCATCCAAAAAATAAAAGTAAGATATGTTTTGGAATAAAAAAAATGTAAGCTATCTAATAAAAATAAATTCGATGTCTGGTTTTGAGTTTTTTGAGTAGGTATTTTTGAGAATGATTTAATTAACTAAAAATCACCAAAAATGCATCTAAAAGTCTATATCTTCAAAATACATAATATTATATGTTATTTTGATCAGAAAATCCTAACTAAGACAATGGTGATATTTTCGGAGACTAATTCGAAGGTTTCTGCAAAAAGTTAGTAACTTTAGCGTTTGAAGTGTTTAATGAATGAATATAGTTCTAATACATAAACATGGTGTTGATATTAGGAAAAAGGGGAACATGGAATAAAGTAAGTGGTATAAGTTGATAATTAGAATCAATATTAAAGGTGTGTGCATCTTACACCTAAGTTGGAAATATTTGCCTTGACCTAATTTCCTTTGATGAGGCTTTATTTGAACCCTACATCCTATGCTCTTGATTCTTTTGCTATACTTGCCTCATAATCAGTTTTGGAATATTATTCTTGCGTCTTGGTATCCCTTTGCCATGTTTTATTTAAATGATGCTATTACTTGTCATTGATTCTAGCATGATGATTTTATTAGACTAACTAGATATAGTAGTGGTACTTATGTACAACCATCCATAGTTGGGGAATGTGTTATTTCTCCTCTGGGGAACATGTTACTCTCCCCCACACATGAAATAGATGTAGGTGATTGGGAATGTGTTACTCTCCCCTCACCCTTTGGTTGAAGGTCTGGTAGGTGCCTCAACCCTACTTAGTTAAGATAGTCAATATTAATCATGCATGCAATTATTTTATTATACTTTGTTTATGGCAAGAATTTGTTGAAATATTCTTTTGTATATGGCCTCATTATCTTGTATCTTCATCTTATGATGAACATTAGCCTAATTTTACTTGTTTTTCTTACCTCTCTATGGTAGAATAGTTTGTTACACATACTTTTTATTTTCCTTTCCCTTTTGTTGGGTGCCTTCCTAACCACCTAGATGTGAAGCAAGGTGATGAATAGGACTTGAAGATCTTGGATTTGGCTTGGACTTAGCTGATGGAGTTATGCTTTAGGAGACAAGGCTGTGGTAGTTAGACTCCCTCTATCTAGATCCTAGTTGTGTATGATGATGTAACCCTAAAAGGGAGATCTTTGATGTATCTTGTACAATCTTTTATGAAATTGAATATAGTAAAAAAAAATTATTTCGCTGCTTTCCAATGTGTTTTGTTTACCATTGTTATTAGTAGAGAGGTGGATTAATTTCACCTCTTTAAAACATGGTATCAGAGCGCATGGTAGTCGAAAATCTGACTATTTCAATTTTTTCTCCCTAGTTAGTATCCATGACTTACATAGTTCCTTTAGGTGACATGGTTACCCTAGATTTGATCTACCTTGATGAAAGGTTGACTTAGAACTCAATAGTTCCACATTAGAATCTTGATGAATAAAACCCTAAAATACTCATGACTAAAATATGCATAATTTGATGTTTTTTAGGTTTTGCCATTAGGCAACTATTAGGGCATGAAGTTGAAGCAAAGGTGTCTAGAAAGGATCAGGGTTTGGGGGCCTGGAAATATTTTCCTCCATGCCACTATCTTGGTTTACGAGGACTCCCGTGCCTACATGATACCGGCCTGGCCTGAGCTAATACGAATTGTCCAAAATAGTTTTCTTTTAGGCAATAGTAACCTTAGAGTTCTATGTTGTATATCTTTGGGTATCCTAATAGTTTGACTTAAGTTTCACATGTATGTTGGTTTCTCCTAGAACCCTTATATGATAACCTTATGACTTGTTTGAGGATGAATACCAAGATAATTTCCTTACATCCCTTAGGACCACATGCTTGAATAATTTATCCATAGAACCTAGACCTTGGAGTTTGGGTGTTTGGGAAGATACCAGAGTGTGCAGTGGAAGCATGATGGATCTTGAGAATGGTTTAGTTAGACTTATCCTATAACCCTAATGTAGTTTGGCTTGATGGGTCGAACTGTTTAAGGGGTGGAGTATGGTTAATTGATGATGTTTGAGTGGTTAGATTTCGTGGATGAAATCCTCTTTAGGGGGGATGGAACCCTATAACATCTTGAAGTCTATCTAATCTATCTTTAGAAACCCTAACTCCATGCTTAGGAGGTTGTTGTGCTTAGTGTTCTCCAAACAAGTAATGATGGTAACCCTAACGTACTTATTTATATATTAATGAACACATAATGATCATCTAAGGAATAACACATGTGCTTGAACCCTAATGTATATCCAATGCACATAATAAAAATACCAATGCTAATTGTCAATATTTAAGATGTTGGTCATGTCATGAACTGATAAATCTTAATGATATGATGAGAAAGAAAAGTGTAACCTAATCTTGGCATTAATGCATGCTATAATAAAATATAATGGTAATATTGACCTAAACCCTAAATTGTAATAATATAACCCTAATATATACATCTTTAATGCCTTTCATGATACATTAATGATGTTAAGAGCCATAATCAATTAACATACTTTGATACGCATAAATGATATAAATAAATATATATAATCATTTAATCACATGTTAATCAAGTCATCCATATAAAATGCAAGTAACCTTATTATCTAATACATATGCGATTAGTCACTTAATGTGAATTAATTCATTAACACGTAGGATGTCCCACCTTGATCATTTAAAATACATGTAAAGGCTTCAATGTGAATATGAAGTAATTGGATTCACATAAGTGTGCAAAATCAATAATATAAAGGAATAAATATGAGAGATGATTAATGATGACATTAATGTGAGCCATAAAGATAATGTGATGACGTAAACATGTTTAATATGAATATAAGTAACTAATGTGACATTAATTGGAATAATTATATGCTTAACCACGAATTGGATAGAATGTCTAATATTCATGTAAAATAATTTGTTATAATGAATAAAGTGATAATATGAGGATAAGGAAGTATAAATCCGAATTATTAAGGATAATGATCAAATATAATAATGAATGCTGAGATAATTGAGTAACTCCTAATTGTGATAAAACCCTAATAAGATAAATGAGAAATGCATATAAATAGTTTAATGCATGATGATGAAATATAACCCCTTTTGGAAATAAAGTGTATATGGCATGACGTAATTAATATAATGATGATAATGTGATATCATAAAGAGTATAATGTTAATAAGCCAAAAATATAAATAATGTTAAATCTCCTAAAAAGAATATCTTAATAGTGGAACCCTAGGTGATCCTTGAGAACCTGACCTATGTCGAGATGCTTGTGATGTATATGTTGATGAGTTGTTTGGTGGAAGTTATGGTTGGAGAAACAACCTCAAATTTTGTGATGTGAGGTTGCACACTCACCCTTCCCTAATTGTTAGTGATTTCGGGGATGAAATCCTCTTTAAGGGGTGGAGTGTTGTAACATATCGAATCTTGGACATTTTGTCTTTTGACCCTCTTTCCCATCTTTTCCTTTTATTTCTATCCTCTCTGGCTTTTCTATTTAATTTGTGGAGAATATGATGGTTTAATGAACATTTGTTCACCTTTTCTCTGAATATTTGGGTTTATGCACAAATACCTCAGTGAAGGCTTAGTAATGGGTGTAATATGTAAAATGCCTACTTAAGTGCTAAAAATAATAAATAAATTCGTCCTAGAACTTTCTAGTACTTTTTAGAATATGAAAAAGAAAGGAAATATCGAAATATACATAATGGAGATGATAAATGTAATAATTGGAAATAATATGGGATATAATGGATAAAAGGAGATAATGAGGAATATATTGTCTCAAAATCATAAGTGGAAACCCATGAAGATAATTTGGATAGAAATCTCGTTTTCTTGACTTATAAGAAACTTAAGGGCCAAGTATCACCTAATTTGGAAGATAAATGCATATATTAAAGTCTTTATTAAAAGAAAATAGGAGATAAGCCAATAAGGTGAAATAAAATATCTAACATCCTCAAATTGGAAAAATAGCTACACATTCGTAATCTAAGCATGGAAATAAGCTTTTGGGCAAATTTGCATCTAATTTGGCCAATGTTTAATATTTTATTTTATTCAAGAGAGAGAAAATGACTTAAAGACCAAAAATATTAAATATATGTTAAAAAAATTAATTAATGCCAAAATCATAGACCAAGTTTTATATTTTTAGAAAGTTTCTAGATACCTCTAATAAAGTAAAAGAATAAGTAAGTAATAAAATTTAAATGAATTAAATAAAATAATAAAAGACTTCAAAAAATATAATAATGCCAAATTCGTGTTCTACATGTTAAAATAGACCTTTGTATGAACTTTTAATCAATTTGAAAAATATTTTTTGAGAAGATAAATTTAGGAGAGAGAAAGTGTGCAAAACTTTCAACTCATTATTTAAAATAACAAGCAACTTCAACAAATGGAAATAATGAAAACATTGTATCCAACATACTTAATAAGACTTATGGGTGAAGTTATATTATTTTTGGATAATCCTAGAGTCATTAATACATGAGGAAAGAGAAAATATGATTGGAATTATTTAACCTATTAAAATTCCCCAAAGGCAAAACTAATTCTATATTTGGATTCTACACATCAAAATAAGTAAGGATGTCAATTTTGGTAAATTTTGGAGGTCATTTGCACCCTCAAATAGGAAAAGAGAAAAAGTTAAATGATTAAATAAGAACTTTAATCCTATTTGTATTTGACAACCTAATAAATGTCACGCACATGGACCGTTGGATCTTAATCCAACGGCTCGCGGAACATCTCTTACCTTGAGTAGGACACCAGTGTGGGTGAATATTAAATTTCGAAATTTTTGATTTTTCGGATGGTCATATCTCCCTCGCTTCTCAACCAAATCACGAATTCTTAGGCTCGTTCGATTCCTTGCAAGATTTCCCACAACATTATCCAAAGTTTTTCGTATTTTCATTGAATATCCGAGCTTTCCCAAACTGGCAGAAATCTCTCTCTCACCCCAAGTTCGAAAAGCCTACTTTACTCCTCTTTGCCTATACATAACTATGCCCCGAGCATCCCCATTCACTTTGAAACTCAATGCACCCATTAATTTTGAGATTCATCGCCGTTTGACCCTCTGGAGAGCGGCCGAAGCAGCAGGGCTTGCAGCGTCTATCTCTCCCACCTTGCTTCATCTCCAAGCAAATTGTTGGCACCATCAGGTTCGGTTTTTGTTCCTCTTTCTTTCGCATACTTGAGCATCGATTTTCATGAAAAATTGTGCAAATGCCCAATTTTCCCCCAAGCAAGCAAGAAACAACTTACAGACATGGCGTGGGGCTGGTTTGGGAGAGACAAGTCCTCATCGTTTTACTGTTTTACCCCCATTCTCTTCCTCTCTTAGGTACGAAGTGCCTACGTGGCAATTTCTTATCGGTTCATATTCGAAAATTCATAACTCCTAAATAGTGCATCCAAAAATAAAAGTAAGATATGTTTTGGAATCAGAAAAATGTAATCTATCTGATAAAAATAAATTCAATGCCAGGATTTGAGTTTTTTGAGTAGGTGTTTTTGAGAATGATTTAATTAACTAAAAATCACCAAAAATGCATCTAAAAGTCTATATCTTCAAAATATATAATAATATATGTTATTTTCATCAGAAAATCCTAACTAAGACAATGGTGATATTTTTTGAGTCTAATTCGAAGGTTTTCACAAAAAAAAATAATAATTTTCGGGTTTTAAGCGTTTAATGAATGAATATAGTTCTAATACATAAACATGGTGTTGATATTAGGAAAAAGGGGAACATGGAATCGAGTAAGTGGTACAAGTTGATAATTAGAATCAATATTAAAGGTATGTGCATCTTACACCTAAGTTGAGAATATTTGTGTCTTGACCTAATTTCCTTTGATGAGGCTTTATTTGAACCCTACATCCTATGCTCTTGATTCTTTTGCTATACTTGCCTCATAATCAGTTTTGGAATATTATTCTTGGGTCTTGGTACCCCTTTGCCATGTTTTATTTAAATAATGCTATTACTTGTCATTGATTCTAGCATGATAATTTTATTAGACTAACTAGCTATAGTAGCGGTACTTATGTACAACCACCCATAGTTGGGGAATGTGTTATTTCTCCCATGGGGAACGTGTTACTCTCCCCCACAGATGAAATATGTGTAGGTGACTGGGAATGTGTTATTCTCCCCTCAGCCTTTGGTTGAATGTCTAGTAGGTGCCTCAACCCTACTTAGTTCATATAGTCAATATTAATCGTGCATGCAATTCTTTTATTATACTTTGTTTATGGCAAGCATCTGTTGAAATATTCTTGTGTATATGGCCTCATTCTCTTGTATCTTCATCTTATGATGAACATTACCCAAATTTTACTTGTTTTTCTTACCTCTCTATGGTAGAATAGTTTGTGACACATACTTTTTATTTTCCTTTCCCTTTTCCTGGGTGCCTTCCCAACCATCCAGATGTGGAGCAAGGTGATGAATAGGACTTGAAGATCTTGGATTTGGCTTGGACTTAGCTGATGGATTTATGCTTTTAGAGACAAGGTTGTGGTAGTTAGAATTCCCTCTATCTAGATCCTAGTTGTGTATGATGATGTTACCCTAAAAGGGAGATCTTTGATGTATCTTGTACCATCTTATATGAAATTGAATATAGTTAGAAAAAAAATATTCCGCTGCTTTCCAATGTGTTTTGTCTACCATTGTTATTAGTAGAGAGGTGGATTGATTTCACTCTTCAAAAGTATGTGCCTATCCTACCCTTTACCACACCTGGTTCCTCTTCCTCTACCTCTACCCGAGAACCTCCACAATCTCAGCCTACTTGACCTTCCCGTGCCTCATTCCATGTGTAAAATGGAACCCTTATGGGCTACATGATGCATCAATAGTCATATAACCTTCAGGTTCAGGAGCACCTGCATCAGGGCCTATGTTCCATCATGTCCAACATGAACATGTCCTGTGCACACCCCTACCCTGCCTACCAGCCCTACCCAGGAGGTGACTATGCATCCTATGCATATGATAACTTTTATCCTGCCCCTCCACCTGCACCTTCCGCTGCTACACCCTATGCTATTGGTGGATCTACCCCTAGTGTGATGCCTTTGCTAGCTGGCCCCTTGGCCACTATGCTTGCTAGCCTCAGTAGTTCTTCTCCTTCCTTCCCGCAGGCCAATGAGCTCCATGATCTTGGTATGTCATGGGATGAGCAGAATGCACGTTGGCCCAGTTGTGGTTTCGGTCCCTCTGTTGATGAAGAGATGTCAAACCAGGCTGATGAGGATGATGGTGATGCTTCTGATGATGGCTCTGATGGCTTTGTCGGTGACTCTAGTGATGAGGGTGATGCTGCTGCACCTTTATACAGAGATGGCAACTATGAGCCCGAAGCCTCTGATGTTGATGATGTTGTGGATGATGTATACATTGATGACCTAGATGTTTAGTTGATCTTATTTTTAGTCTAGTTGTTGATCATATATATCTTTATAGGCTATTTTGTATTATAAACATCTGGGCACATGTTCTGAGCTGTAATATTTTATCATCTATCTTTCATCATTTTGGCTTAGAGTTTTTTTCTAAGAACTTGCTTTCGGGGTTGTAATCTTAATCCTTTGTACGCTTGCTCTTGGATTTACAATATCTCATGAGTTGGTGCCATGTTTTACCATATTTTGATTATAACTTAGATTGTTTGTTTCTCTCATCTCTATTTTGGTGTATGATTTGAGATTGCATGTTGTGCATGTATGCTTGGTTGTGCTTGGAGAAGACCTGATCTTTTCTCTACTACCCCTCTCCTTTTTGATAATGTCAAAAGGGGGAGAGAAATTCAATGTTTTGAAGCTCAACCATATTGTTCTTATTACATATGTGATCATTTTCTTGTTCATTATATGCTTTATCATGTGACTTGCTAAAGGACCATATAGTATATATGTCATGTTGCTTTGTGTATATAGACTAACTATGTAGGTTAGAGTAAGCATAGATTTAGGGGGATCAATTCACATTGTTCAAATCTTGAATCCCCTTGCAATTCACAAAGCTAAGGTATAACTTTAAATATCCTTTTCAATATGATTGAGGAATGGTTTGTCATTGTCAAAAATGGGGAGAATGTTGACTTAAGAGTTATACATTGCCCATATTTTGATAATGACTTAACCATTCCATTCTTGTGTATATGATATGTTTGTTAAAGATTGATTTCAGGCTTTAGGTACATGAAAAGGATCAAATTATACAAAACCTAGCTGGTTCAAGTTCAAGTCAAAAGCAATGCAAGTGTGTATTTTGGGAAATCACTCCAAATGACCGTAGATGATTTTTGTAATCACTTGTATTGATGATAGACTTGTAACTAAGATGAGAAAAAAATCAAGGACACTTATTCCCAAGGCTTAATCACTCAAATGTCAATTAGAAAATTTGTCATAGGCTCAAACTCGACCGATCCAGTGATGAATTTTCTAAAGATTACCCATCAGTTAAGTTGTACACTCACATAACTCGAACAACTGACTCACTGAACAAAACTAATTTTAGCTCATCGATTGAGTTTCCCAGAACAAAATCAACCCATAGTTTGACAATTGGCTTTGTCATTTAGTGGATCAGTCGAGTTACCTTTATTGACACTCGACTAAATGTACTGTACAAAAAATGCAGAAAAAGTATTATAACAGTTGGTGAGTTCTTTTGGGCGAAAATAGATCTGTTGCAACTTGAAAAATGGCTATATTTCGACCTTAAGTAATCCCACACTCAAGGGATCACCCCAACTATAAATGCGACCATTGGAGTTCACTCCAAGTTTTCTCATTCATGCTATTCTAAGTTCTTGCTATAGTTGAGTGTGTTGCAACTCCTTGAGCCCCGTTCTCTCACTATTTTACACTTCATTTTGTGATTATGAGTGAGATAGGCCAGTTGTAAGAGAGCTACTTCCTTGTGCTTCTAAATCTCTCATTTCATTCCATCTTCCCTACCCCTTTCCTCCATGAAGCAAAGGTGAAGCAAGCTACTCCGAGGGAAGGTGGAGTTGTTATTGTTCTTCTTCAAGGTTGAAGAAGAGGTGAATATCTTCTCCATGTGAAGGAGATGGCAAAGGCTAAAGATCCAAAAAGAGTGTGTAAACCCTTGAAGGATGAAGACTTGTAAAAGAGTAGGTAAGACCTTGGAAGAAGGCTGAATACACTTAGCAAAGTAGGTAAGTCCTTGGTAAGGTGGAAGACTCTTTGTGTTTGGATGGGTAAGTCCTTTGGTGGTCTTGTGTTGTAACTCTTATTGGTGAATATATAAAGAAAATCACTTGCAAAGTCCTAGAGGATGACCTCTCTAGGTAGTGAACTGACTCTCTCCTAGTTTGGAGAGTGGAACCACTATAAATGACCATGTCAAGTGCTTTCTTTCATTTTCTCTCATCCTTCCTATGCTTTTTAGTTAGGACTTCAAATTTCACTTAAGATATTGGTTTTGATTGATATAATTTGAACGTCTAATCTATCTTGTGAGAAATGTTTTGGCTCTATTCACCCCCCTAGAGCCCTAGATCCAACATGGGGTGGTAGGATGATCCACACTTTCTAACTCTTAACTTATGTTCTACCTATTCTACTATTTCTTGTGATGATTGACTACTTCATCACTTATTTTTAACTAGCTTTTCATTCCATTGAATTTCATTGCATATGGCATGTCATGTACTTTAATTCTTGCATTTTTGCATAGTTTTTAAAAATTCTTGTCTTTGTTGCTATGCCATCCACTTGCATTGTAGTTCATGTAGTTGTTGATCATTTCATTTGTATGCTTAGTTAGAATATGCTTCCATGTTATTAACTACTCAGTAGAGTAGAAATTATTCATGTAGTTGTTGATCATTTCATTTGTATGCTTAGTTAGAATATGCTTCCATGTTATTAACTACTTAGTAGAGTAGAACTTGATGTCGATAGGGGAACTTCGGTCCCATTTTTCTGAACTGTGCAAACTTGAAATTTCTTACTGTAGAGGATGTTTCAACTTAATATCTACATAATTGAGCTTATATCAATGAACTTTGTTAAGCTCTCTCGCATTACAATTTTTAATTTCCAAATGATCCATATTTTAAATTAATACAGTTTTTCCACTCGTCTCAAAAAATGTTCAAGGATTGGTTGAAATGTGACTTCAGCAAGCCATTGACATTTAGGGCTCTTCATTTTTTGTAAAAAGAACATGGCTTGACATAACTACTCAATTCATATTTGTCTTTGTCATTTCATATGAGATTATTTGGATTTTCTTGTAAGCATCAACCCTTATGTGAAGATCCTCACTACTGAACCCGCTCTTCATACATTTTCTTCCATCACTCCATATCTATCTGCCTCATGAAATGATACTAAAAGGCACAAAATGAGTAAGCCTTGATCACCTTACAAAATATTGGGGTGGCCAATCCTTACTCCACTACACTGTATTCCTACCTCACTCTATCCCTATCTATAGGAAGGGCAAAGAAAAAGAAAGGAAAATTTCAAAAAAATAAAATAAAAACAAATAGAAGGTGATCCTTTGTAATAGCACCACAAAAAAGAAAAGAAAAGATGAGAGATGCTATGTAATAGAAATCCAATTTCTTTCCACAACTATTTGTTCCATTTGCATGCCCAATGGTGTAGGAAAAAATCAAAGTATATCACCATGCCCCCTTACATTGCTTAGGGTGGATCAGATCAAAAGGTTGAATGTGTACAAGTGAGACAACATTTCTTATAGTATTGGCTGACTCCTCATCTAAAATAGTTTTGCCCAAAGCTATAAAATGATACACATATTGCATGAGTTTGAGTATCTTATATGTACAAGTCTTTGTGATATGTGTTATTATTTCATTTGGTTGTGATAAAGAAGAGGAGATAGGTGATTTGCACATACAAATAAATATGTGAGTTCATTTTGTTAGTAGTTATTTCATTGAGTGCATTTGTCCTTTCTAAATTGATTAAATTGGAAAAGAAATTCAGTTGGTACACACCTGAGAACAAGCATGTTTAAGGCTTGAGGTGGTGATGTATCCCTTAATTGGGTCTCCATTTTGTGTTCTTTTGATCATTATTCAAATCAATGTGTTTCATAATTCATGTTATTTCCCAATAAATGGTTTTATTATGCAATTCTCTTATGGATGATTTTTTTGCATGTTTTTTAGGTACTTTGATAACTAGTTAATAGAAGTGAGAGATGGAGGTTGATCTTAGAGATTCCCCAGTCATGGAGGAATCCAAAGTGAGGCCAATATCATCCCAACATATCCAAAGTGACAATGGATAAAATTTGAGTAGAAAGCGCCATGGATGGCCAAGTTCAGAGCTCAAGTGCCCAAGAAAACCCTCAATATGACGATGGCATTCAGAATCAGTCATGATATTTAAGTTAATATTGTAGGGGAATATCAACTTTTGAAGGAAGTGAAGCATCCAAGCAACCACAACTGTGTCAGGAAAAATGACCGTGGAAAGAGAGGACTAGAATGGTCATGTTAGTTACATGGTCATGGCACTAGCTCACTAACATGATGTACTATTGTCCTCCTCACCATGTCTGTGTTACTCACAATTTTTGTGTGACCTTCATGTCACCACTATTGTATTACCCACCACGGCTATGGTACCACCCCCGTTACTCCATTTTTTCGCTAACATATAACCACCTCTGCAATGGTCATTTTCAACCACTACAACTGTTCCTATCCTACCTTGTTGGTATGTATTCCAAGAGAGCCAATCATATGATGATTATAGTGGGATATCTTGTAAATGACTTGGTTAAGGAAATCATTCAATTTATTCTATTTCATTCCATTATGAGATAATGATGAAACATAATAAATAACTAAAGAATGATATTACTCAATGACGTATGTCTTTGGGTTGATGACCTAAACAATGAGATCATACAAATGTTAGGAGCATATACATTATTTTTATGTCACTAGTTATATGTTATTGGAAAGGCTAACAAACATCAATAACACATAAGACTAGAGTGTGTGTTGGTTGATGATATAATCTCATTACTCATGATATGAGATGTTGAACCAAACACATAGAGACTTGTTAGAGAATAGTGTGTCGGACAAACCCACCTTAATAGTGACACATGGAAACCATGATGGGTAGTCATAACCATCTCTCATGGTGGTGATTATAGTTCTTAAACCTGAAGTCACTACAATCATCACACGTCGTTCAACATACTTTCAGTCATTTTAAAGATGGTGTAACTTTTTGAAAATTCTAAATCATTGGTCTTCTTAAATATCTTAAGAACATACTCTATAATACATTTTAGCACATTTGGATACTTATAGATCGTGCATCTAAAGGAGGCAAGAATCATGCATTTCAAATTAGTTTTGTGCTCGATTTTTTTGTCCTTGGATGAGTGACTTACAATTATCCAAATGAGCTCAAATATTATATGTGGCCTATTATTATTGTTTGTAGTCAGAAGTTGCATCCACTAAGGAGGCCAAGCAATGGTTGCATGTTGAGTGTAATTCTCTCAGTATGTGATTTTAGTGACAACATATTTGAATTTAGATTAGAAATATTGAGTGCAGAGTTTGAAATGATCTCATGGAGGTAGTCTATTTCTTTCCCATCCTCAGTGAACTTGGTTGCAGCAATGGTGCATCATAGTTTCTCTCTATGTTTGTTTGAGCTTGCCTCCTAATCAGGATCCTTTCTTTGTACTGAGATGTTGTATCCTTCATCTCTGCACATGCTTTGTTCGGTCTCCTTGGCTGAGTGGGGTGGTCTCTTATGGGAATTTCATTTTCTGCCCCCCCTTGTAGCTTTGCTTTATTTCTATGTGGATGTTTCTTTATTGACATCTCCTTAGCTGGATAGTGTCTCAATTTGGATGCTTCCTTTATCTTCTCTTGGCATGGTGTGATAGGATGCCACACTTAATTCTACTTAGGGTTCCTTTGTTCCTCCTGCTCTGGTTTAATATCAGCTAGTATTTCTATAGGTTTTTTCAAGGTGGTAGTGGCTGGGGTAGTTACTATCTGAGCCACATCTTCTTCTATTATGATTATTTAGGGTATGGGGTTTTTCTTTTTTGTAGGCTTGATTACAGTCTTCTTAGGAAATCTTATTATAAGCTTCTGGATAGAGATTCTATAGCTTTGTCTACTATGTGCTATTATGTCCTTTTTACCATGGGAAATAAGGTGGAGGCTAGAACGATAATTATTATTAAGAAATGGAAAACTTCCCTCCTATGTATAGGAGAGGAGGTAAGTACAAGGAATCATAAATTAACCCAAATGGTCCAAGACAATAAGGCCCATCTATATAATAAACTTATTAATCTAACATTCCCCCTCAAGCTAAGGCATGAAAAAGATAAAATAGCCATACAAAAAATGATTTCCCCTTGACTAAAATAATCTGCCCTTGAATCTTGTAAGTAATAATTAAAGAACATAAACTCCCTCTGAAGAAGATAGCACGTAGTAGAAAATGAGTCTTCTCCCCTTGATGATGATAAGATCAATACAGAAGTAGTAATTGCAAAGTGCACTCCCCATAAATTAGACAATAGAAGTACTCACCAAATCATTTTTTGAGATCGCCATGTTCATTGAAGCAACCACAAATATTTCTTTTAAATCCTTGATGAGAAAATGGAACAATTTAGATGTGGAGAACATATATAAAATTCATCTAATTTTCCATTGTTGTCGAAGTATTTCTGTACAAGAAGCACCAACATCTGAATAATACACATTAATTACGATAAGAGCATTGCTATAGGAATATTGTATGATACACGATGGGGATGTGCTTGAGATACACCGCTATAGGAATATGCTCTATAGTAGGTATCAAAAATATGGATGAATATGCATAAACTAGGCAACAAGGTCGAATGGTATGATTTTTTCTCTTCTTCTTATCTCCTCTATTCTCCCCTCACTCCAACCACTACTAGGATGAAACTTGGTAGAAAAAGGGCTGACACTACCGGTATAAAGACACGATAAGAAGAAGAAGAAGAAGAAATAGTGTACCCCTTCTTTTTTGTGCTTTATAAACTAGTACAGGGTCTTTTATTTGCCAAATAAATAATATAAAAATTCTAGTCTTTTTTGGTTAAAGGTTGGTCAAAATATTTATCAGTTTCTTTTCTTTGACAACCTTAACACTAGGAAGTACTTTATTAGGTAGTGTTTTTATTAGGCTGATCTAAGATTGTCAATGCCTTTGTAATAATTTTTTCCGCCTTCCCTTGATTTCCTACTGTCCTTTTTTTCAAACATGACCACTTGACATCTTGATTGTGGCTTCTGAAATGTGATTTCTGTTGGCAAAATTGGACATGATCATACCCTTTATTTTGACGATGACAAACATTTCATTCTTGTGGATCTAACGTGCTACATGAGTATTTTAGGGATAAAAAAAAGAGGAGATCATACTAAGTGGATAGTTGAAGATCAATGCACTTAAATGTTAAATATTTTCATGATTGTACTCAATGTAAAAAATTATACAATTATAAATGTACAACTACTTAGATATCATGTAAATCAAGGATTAGATCTTCCATATCCACCCTAAATCCTATATTACACTCACATAAAGACTTTAGAGTTGATAGGTTTCATATGAGTCATCAATAGGACCTCACACACATTGCAAATCCTTGCAAAAAGTCCTTCTCAATCAAAAAAATTGTTGACTAAGAATCTCTCGGTCAAAGACTCAAACATCTGAGAAATAACTTTGCAAATCTTTAGTTCTGAGTTAATTTCGGTCGACAATATTGTTGACCGAGATATATCCCTTGTAATAGGTTTAAATAAGAGAGAGATAGACATATAGTCGTTAGAGCCATTTGAACCAACACACTCATTTGGTCGATAGTATTGTAGACTAAGATTTATCCGGTCGACAATATTGTTGCCTGAGAAAAGTTATGGAAACTTCACATTTAAATAAAATTTTATCCGTTGCAACCCAACTACTTTCTACCTAATCTCTAGTTAAGAACTAAGAACACTATAGACACTCCCTACAATGTTCTTAATCACTTATAAACCATTCTTATAAATAGTATAGGTCTTAAGACACCGATATCATCACTTGCATACACAATACACAAGCTACACTTGGGCATCCATTCTAGAGAGCAAAAAAACTAAGAATCACTTTCTATCTCAAGGCGGTGGAGCTACTTCAAGGTGGTGAAGGCTGCTCCAAGGTTACTTCAAGTTGGCTGATTTAAGAAGGTTGAGCCTAGTTCAAGGTGAAGGCTACTTCAAGTGGAAGTTGATTGTATTTTGTTGTAACATCCTTGTGAGGTGAATAAAATAAATCACTTTCAAAATCTCAATTGGAAACAATTGGGTAGTGGACTGACAACCTTTGATTCAAAGGTTGGAACCACTCTAAATCAAAGTGACTTCCTTGTTTCCTCCTCCCTCTTTGCTTTAAGTTTCCAATTCAATTTTTAAAGTACCAAAAGATCCAATAAAACCCCCTACTTCTAGATCTTTCAATTGGTATCAGAGTAGGTCTTCAAAGAGCCCTACAGGTCTTGAAGAATGGGGGATAACTTGCTTAGAAACCTCAATCTTCAAGGAACTCATGTGATACGACCACCACCCTTTGATGGAAGAAACTATACTTATTAGAAAAGAAGGATGTAATTTTACTTTCAAGGAATCAACTTGGACCATTGGAGGATGGTATCCTTTCCCTATGAGCTTCCTAGAATGGAGTTTGCAACATGAAATTCTAAAACGGTAAAGCAAGTTCAATTGAATGCAAAAGCAGTAAGCATTTTATATTGTTCGATTTCTTTTTGTGAATTTAATAGAATATCTTCATGTGAGACTGCTTATGAAATATGGCATAAACTTTCAATTACACATGATGGTACAACTCAAGTTAAGAGCGCTAATATTAATATGCTTAAATAAAAGTTTGAACAATTTCGTATGCTGCCTAATGAGACTATTAGTGAAATGTACGCCAAGTTTCCTCCATTGTTAATAGTTTGAATTCTTTGGGTAAATATACAAGTGAGGAAGATCAAGTTTCCAAGATTCTTAGATCCTTGCCTCCTAAGTACAAGACAAAAGTGACCGCTATTGAAGAATCCAATGACCTTACCACATTGAAGATGGAGCAACTCATCGGCAATCTAGAGACTCATGAAGTTACACTTGATGAAGAAGAAAGATTGGAAGTCAAACACAAAAAAGGAGAAAAGGAAGGGCATTGCATTTAAAGTAGTAACTAAAGCTATTAATCAAGACAACAATGAAACAAGTGATGAAGATAGTGAATAGGAAGCTTTCATTGTATATGGTAAGCAATATAGAAAGTTTAAATCTAACAAAAATTCCAGTGTTTCTTCTTCTTCCCTTAGGTGCTTTGAATGCGGCAAGAAGGGACATTCAAAGAATGATTGTCCTAAAGTCAAGAAGGGAAAGACATCCTCTTTCAAGAATAAAGAAAAAGCCTACAAAGGAGCATAGGATGAGTCAAACGACCATAGTGAGAGTGGAGAAGAAGAAGTAGAATGTCTCATGGCTAAAGAAGACAAGGTAAGTTGTTTCACTGTAACAATCAATCAAGAAGAAAATGAGGTAACCCTTATTGATTTATCTAAAGAAGAGCTAGTTACTAGTATTGAAGAACTACACGATAAATATGTTGATTGTAGAAGGAAATTGAAGAAGCTTACAAAAACTAATGATGATTTGTATGCTAAGTGAATGATCTTACTCTTCAAAATGAAAAACTTCTGTCTGAAAATGATATCTTAAAACCATCATGTAATGATTACAATATCAAGTTGCTTTATCTAGAAAGTAGCAATAATTTTCTTTCTCAAGAAAAGATAGAATTGCTTGATAAGATAAATAAATATCAAAATCAACCTATTGTATGTTGTCATTCAAATTATGATATCATTGTTAGAGAAAGAGATTCTTTGCTTTCAAGTTTAGATCAAGAAAAACTAGATATTGCAAGGAGAATTGATGAAATTTCTAAGTTAGAAAAACATGTTAATAGTTTAAAGAGTAATATTATTCTTGATAAAATCTTGGAAAACTCTTTTGGACAAATTGGAAGAAGAGGTCAAGGCTATGTACCTAAAGAGAAATCTTTCCAACATCTTAGAACTAGAAAAACCCAAAAACCCAAATCAAAGATCTTGTATGTTCCCAAAGACAATCTAGCATATAACCAAAATGCCAAGAAGAGAATTGAAATTGATTTTATTTGTTGTCTCTATTGTCAACATTTTGGTCACTATTCATTCTCTTGTCCATACAAAAAAAGGAAGGATGTTGACTTGGTTTGGGTTTCAAAACCTCCAACTTAGAAATATTGGACACTTAGTTGAGATTTGATATAAATTTCAATTTGACATTCATAATGTCTTATCTCAACTAAAATAAGCTTTAACTGTATATATTTGAGTATTTGATTGTTTAATTGTGTTACTGAAATCAAAACTAGTTGAAAAAGAATTATCATGATTCATTCTACAATTGCTGAAAAACTTGTTGAACAATACTCGATCGACAAAGATCTTGACCGAGGTGCTTGTCAGTTTAAAAACAAATTCGACTGAGAATAGTTATGTCCGAAATTGTTGTTATTGAAATCATTTACTTGAAATCAATACTTGATAGTTACAAAATGTTTTTCATTTTGATTCATATATACTCAAAATAATGAAAATAATTCATAACCAAAAGGAACACTATATGAGTACCAAAACTTTTCTACTTTGCAGGTTTGGATGGTCTATAGAAATTGAGACAGGGAAGCATTTTATACACTTGGAGAAAAGGTAAAACTTCAAAGGTAAAACTATTGTCATAGGTAATGTTAGTACAAGTTTTAAAATGTGCTAATTGTCAAAGAACTACATCATAAGTGCTATGAAAATGGTAATGATTCATAGGAAAGCATCAAAGTTGTTGATAAAGGAAAAATAATTATAAACCTCTTAACTATATGGATACTATCTGTTAATAATATATGGTTTACGGCATGGAAAGGTTGTTCATGCAAGAAAGTTGCCTAGAATATAATCATTACCTAACATTTCTTTTGATATATATGAGATTTGTGTATTCTAGGCAAGCAAAAGTAAGATATCTTTTTAAAACTAAAAATTTGCTTCACTAGAACCCAATTGAATGTTATCTATATGTGGTAAAGAATGTTGTCTTCTCTTCAAAAAAATGTGAATTCGATCTTAAGACACAAAAAGGGCTTTATCTTAGAATATTCCACATCTAGCAAAGAATCTAGGATTTATAAGTCTACATCTAGAATAAATAAAGAATAAATGATGATTATATCCAAAAAAAAACTAAAGACTTAGTCATATAACCCAAAAGATTTGATTATTGGACAATTTCTTACCAAGAAAAATGCATTAGATTCAGTTCCTAGACTGAAAGGCAAAATATTTATTTGATCTAAATAGGCATGATAAATCTAGGATATAATGAGAGAAAATAGAGTTTAATATGACTTATATATCTATGGATAGACTTGGGGTTGTTCATATGTTATTTAAATCTAGCCACTCATAAGGATATCAAACTCTTCAAATGGATAAAATAAAATTATTTTCTTAATAGAATCATAAAAGAAGAAATCAATGTTGCTTAAACCAATGACTTGAAACAATATTGAATATGCATACAAAAATAATGCCGAATTAGTTAATTATGATAATATAGAAGAAAATGTTTTATCTTGGGTCATTCTAAATAAGATGCAAGATCTACAGAACTTCCTCTCGGCCAACTAGGAGTTCGATCGAGGGGTGCCTCGGTCGAAGTCATGGTCAATAAAAAATTAGCTTGATAGAAATTCTTATTTGTAAATCAAATCATTCACTTGCACCCAACATTGGTATGTTTTATCTATAATTTTCTCATCATGCTAAATACTTAGAATGATATAAATTGCTAAATCAAAATATTGCAAGAAACAATATTGCTTAAAAATTATTAAAATTGACTCATAGTCTTACTTGATCAATTGATTTTAAAGTAGCTTATGATTTGAAATACGTTAACATTTGTTTGAGCTCACTTTTGTTATGAGATTAAGGGGGATCTCACAAAATTCATAGATATAATGTGCATGTCTTTGTGATCTTTCTCTTAATTGGATTCTTTATGCCAATATGGTCTTAACATCCCTTATAACTGGTTAGAGATACATTTATTGATCCCACTATGAGCCTAAAGGAATCTCATATCATTTCAGGGATTAACATCTCTTGTAAATGATTGGGAAATTAATATAGAAATACATTTATTGATCCGACCATGAGCCTTACAGGAATCTTATATCATTTCAGGGCTTAACATCCCTTGTAAATGGTTGAGAAATTAATATTAATTATTAAATTGTGGCTAAATTTGACATTATTTTTTAACTAAACAATTAAGAGGGTGTAATCAACTTAGGGGGATTCTTGTTAATCTACACATGATTATCTTCTTGAAATGGTAAAGGGGGAGAAATAAAATAAAGAAAAATAAAGTATATTATCCTCATGAGTTACATTATCTCTTGGCTTGACATTAATTGGTACTAAATTGCCTTAAAGACAGATATCATGATCCATATCTCCTTGGCATATTAACATACATTTTATGAGATCCAAGAACTTATTCATCTCAGGCATGTCATGGGTATGAAACTCATTTCATTTAAAATATTTTTCTTATATTTTAGGAATGTTTGTCATCTTCAAAAAGGGGGAGATTGTTGGCTAAATTGGACACTAGAATACCCTTTATTTTTATGATAACAAACATTTCATTCTTGTGGATCTAACATGGTACTTGAGTTTTTCAGGGATCAAGAAAATGAGGAGATCATACTAAGTGGATAGTTGAAGATAAATGTGCTTAAATGTTTTATATTTTCATGATTGTACTTAATGTAAATACTTTTACAAGTATATAATGTACAAGTGCTTAGATATCATGTAAATCAAGCATTAGATATTCCCTATCCACCCAAAACCCTATCTTACACTCACATGAAGACTTTAAGGTTGATAGGTTTCATATGAGTCATAAATAGGACCTCACACACATTGAAAATCCTTGCAAAAAGTCCTTCTCATTCGAGAAAATTTTCGACCAAGAATCACTCAGTCGAAGACTCAAACTACCGAGAAAAACTTTGCAAATCATTAAATCTGAGTCAATTTCAGTCGACAATATTGTCGACCGAGATATAACCCCTGTAATAGGTTTAAACAATAGAGAGATAGACATATAGCTGTTAGAGCCAGCTCAACCAACACAGTCATCCAATCGACGATATTATGAACCACGAGTCATCCAGTCGACAATATTGTCAACCGAGAAAAGTTCTGGAAACTTCACATTTAACGAACATTTTAGTCATTACAACCCAACTATTTTCTACATAATGGCTAGTGAAGCACTAAGAACACTCTAGACACTCCCTACAATGTACCTAATCACTTGTAAATCATTCCTATAAATATGAGAGGCCTTAGGACACCCATATCATCAGTTGCATACACAATACACAAGCTACCCTTGGGCATCCATTCTAGAGAGCAACAAAGCTGAGAATCACTTGCTATCTTCTTCCTTGTACTCCAAAGTTGTGTCTTATAGCTACTATATCCTATCCACCACATAAAAACGTCCATATTAAGTGGATCGTAGGTCTAAACGCTTGATATAAGAATCAAAGTGTTGTACTTCTTTGGTAAAGTATTTCTTTCTTTCAATCTATTTCTTTTGTATTGTAACTTATTCTCCTTAACTACTCCTAGGGTTGGAGGTTGTTGAAAGGAGGTTGTTTGGAGCTACTTCAAGGAGGTGAAGGCTGCTCAAAGGTGTGCTTGAGGTTACTTCAAGAAGGCTACTTCGAAGGAGGTTGGAGATACTACTAGATGAAGGCTATCTCAAGGTGGTGGAGCTACTTCAAGGAGGTGAAAGCTGCTCCAAGTTGTGCTTGAGGTTATTTCAAGAAGGATGCTTCAAAGGAGGTTGGAGCTAGTTAGGTGAAGGATATCTCAAGGCGGTGGAGCTACTTCAAGGTGGTGAAGGTTGCTCCAAGGTTGCTTGAGGTTACTTCAAGAAGGCTTCTTTAAGAAGGTTGAGCCTACTTCAAGATGAAGGTTACTTCAAATGGAAGGTGATTGTATTTTGTTGTAACATTCTTGTGAGGTGAATAAAATAAATCACTTTCAAAATATCAATTGGAAACAATTGGGTAGTGGACTGACAACCTTTGATTCAAAGGTTGGAACCACTCTAAATCGAAGTGTATTCCTTGTTTCCTCCTCCTTTTCTTTAAGTTTTCAATTGAATTTTTAAAGTACCAACCCCTTTAGATGTTTCAACTTCCAATCGATAATCATATAGACTTGTCATATCTGATCATGTCAAAGGCCGTTGGATTGAATCAATAAAGCTTCCAATGGTCAGCTTGCAAGTTCACGATAAATTCATATATATGATATCTCATGCAAAAATTAGGCAATAGGTGACACAATATTTAGACAATTAACCTCGTTACATGAAATCTTTGATAGTGACCACTTTGAAATTATCAACTACCTTGAAATTGGAAGAACATGAGATGTGAGAAGATAGACATATGTGTGGCCTAAATATGAACAATCACACAATGTAATTATGGAAATACAACCCTACTTTCTGAACACAGGTGTGTAGGATGAGGGACTAAATGTTGATGACAAGAAGCAATCCTTATATGCGCCTAATCCATTGTTGATGTTGTGAACGAAGGATCATTTCTCAATGAAAAGATTAAGGGAAGCAACCCAGACACAATCCAGAGAATCTCTCTTGGCTTGCACAAAGAGGACGAGTGTTGATGCATCACTAAATAGATGGTCTGCCTCCCAATCTGTATTCATACTATGCAGCCTATTTGTATTGATGTCGAGTCTGATGCAAGTAATGATGGATTTGGAACACATTGGGGTTCATCGAGCATCAAAAAATGAAAGGTGTGACTAGAAGGAAAGTTTAGAGCTGGCATGTCCAGAAACAAAGAAATGAGGGGGTGAAATGAGAACTTGTTGCTAGATTTGGACATGCACATGCGCAAAGATAGTTGGTAGATCATTGTTGGTGATGACCAGAAAGATAGAATGACAGACAAAAAGATTGTATTTTCATGGAATTTTAAGAAAGAAGACAACCATCAAGGTTGTGATGATGCCTAGGAGTAGCCAAGTCAAGAAAGGGTGGCGGCCGCCCATAGGCGGAAGCTGACTCTTTTCTCTTTAAGTTAGGACCAATGTTCTGATACCATGTGGAAAATAAGATGGATGCTAGAAAGATAATTGTTATTGAGAGATGACAAACTTCCCTCCTATATATAGGAAAGGAGGAAAGTACAAGGAAGCATAACTTAACCCTAATGGGTCAAGATATATGACTCATGTACATAATAAACTAATTAATCTAACAATTACATATCCAACATATCTAACCATGGATTATGTTTATGCAGATATGGCTAGAGAAGACAAAGAACATACTGAGAGTAGTTATGTTGAACCTAGAGGTGGTGGTAGGAGGCAGGTACCAGTGGGATTTGTACTGAGATGAGGCATGAAAAGTTGTCCCGCATCCATTGGATCTTACAACCTTAGATGATCTAACCATCAAATTATTTTTTAGATAGCTAATGGTAACAATCATGCATTTGGATGAAAGATTTCCTATACCTCCACCTAGGGCACGTGCTCCAAATTCTAAGCCGTAAGGTTTGGGGAAAACCTTTGAGAGGTTGAAGTGTGTTCGTAGTACTGAGTATGCAGGCAAAGTGAACCAAAAGAATGGATATGATGTTGACAAAGTTGGAGAAGGAATTTTGGATGTTACATTTTTCCAAGGAGAATAAGGTTAAGCATGTGATCTACCCCTGAAGGGTAACTTTGACCACTGGTGAGCCATTGAAGAGGATAATAGACCAGACAAAGT
The DNA here is from genome assembly GCA_963693085.1 of Alisma plantago-aquatica. Taxonomy (NCBI): domain Eukaryota; kingdom Viridiplantae; phylum Streptophyta; class Magnoliopsida; order Alismatales; family Alismataceae; genus Alisma; species Alisma plantago-aquatica. Next base: position 117,951,467 of record OY856413.1, on the reverse strand, counting down.
GATCGGTTGGGAAGAGTTTTGGTGGGATTTTGTAAGTAGTTACTTTCTCGAGTCATACTTAGAGGAGAAGATGGCTCAGTTTGAGAGGTTCCACCAAGAATCGTGATATGTGAAGCACCATGAGGTAAATTTATGAAGTTATCTAGGTTTTGTCCTCACATGAAAGCCATAGAGGAATGGATTATGAGGTAAATTTATGAAGTTATCTAGGTTTTGTCCTCACATGAAAGCCATAGAGGAATGGATTAGGAGGTTTGAGAAGGGCTTGGACGCTAAGTTGGCTCAGAGGGAGTTATCTTTGGAGATATATAAGATTTTTTTCACCTTCGTGGATGCAATTCAGTGGATATAGAGGAGAGTTGTGAATATGTGAGATTCCAATGCAAGGAATATGTTAACTTAGTTTTAGGGATAGCAGACAGGCAGTTTCAAGAAGCATATATTTTCTGCACCACAACAACAATAGTAGTATCAGTAGTCACACCATAGGTCAACCGTTTTTGAGCTGAGGACACAAGTAAAGTCACATTGATCTCCTAGAAAGGGGAGAGGTCATGGCTTTTCACCAGATGAGGTGAATAGTTATGGATCCATTTCTATGATAGGTCTGTCTAGACCACAGTATGATAACATGACTTGTTTGAAGTATGGACAAGTCGGGCATGTCAAGTGATATTTCCTTTAGAGGAATCAAGAAGTTACATATCAATTAAGGTAGAGCCAGCATGGCTCATAGCAGCAATATAGTGGTAGTGGTGGAAGAGGACGTGGTTGGACATCTTAGAAAGGGTCTTATAGACCATCAAGTAGAGATCAAGGCCAAGAATGTCAATAGGCAACAATAAGATTTTATGCTATGATTCATCGAAAAGGAGTGGTCAACCCATGAGTCATGATAGTTGATGCATGGGTTTTGAGTCACTTTTATAGGCTTATTTTATATCTGTTTTATGCACATATTTGTCATTTTCTTGATTATATTTGCATAATTCACTATAGTTGGCCTTTAAACTCTATTTGCATCAAATTATACTTATTTTATCATATTTATATGATTTAATATAATCTCTGAACTTATACACATGTTTGGGCACTTTTTTAGGTACTTTTGCATTGTCCAGAGTCGATACCATCGACCCTGGTGTCGATAGTATCGACATTTCATCAGGAATCAACCCCGAAATGTGATTTTGGAAAGAAATATCAACATCATGGTCGATACCATCGACTTGGGTGTCGATGGTGTCGATGGTATCGACAACGTCGGGATCTGGCAATTTTCTGCACTAAAACGGAGCGTTTTAATCCGACGGTTGAGCTTTTTCGGTGTCGTAAAGTGGTCCTATGACCTAAGAAGAGCACATACAGCCCTAGGGGGATCTCATATCGTGTCGCACGACATACAAGAAGGGGATATAGAGGAGACAAGAGACAAAGGTCGTCAACTGGGCGATCCAAGCACCTCCGACGGGTGATTTTGCTATCGGAAGACTATAAAACGCATGTTTCTTGAGGAGGATCTCCAGGAACACCTTCGTATCAGGGGTTACACAAGTTTTCTCCATGTTTTCCACATTTTTCTTCTCTACTCCTATGTGTTCTCCATTGTCAACCATGCAGGGCTAATCCCCTCTATCTTTAGGACCGGGAGTAGCCCGAGTGATCGTTGTATGATACTTTTTACATAGTTTATCATAATATGTCTCTTAAATTCATGGTATGATGTCATTTTCTCCATTATGTCATTATGATTTATCACCCTAATGATAATATAATGCCTTTAATTACTTTGAAAGAAGAATTAACGGTTGAAAAGAGACGAGCATCACTTTAACTAATAAATCCTTTGAACAAGGCGATGTACAGTTAATGGTGGAAACCCAGAGTTTGGTCTTTATGCACCTAGTTTAGGGTATATGTTACTACTACCATGGAACCGACCTAGATTTAGGTAGTGAATTGTATCATGAAAGTGAGCAATTATGAATACAGGACACTACCTGGAATGAGAGACGAATTAGGATAAATGTGTAGGAATTAATACAACGAGAACCTGTGATGAAACCGCAATCCTAAAGATTTCCTTTTGAATTGATTAAACCAAACATTTAATCGATTACTCTATTTTCTTTTATTTTTATTTTTTTCTCAATCAACTCTCAAATCATTTTAATCGATATAGCTGATTGCAAGTAGTTAGTAGTAGTCTACCAATAATTACATTTCCCTGAGTTCAACTTGGGCCTCACAAAGGCCTATATTACTCTGACGCGTGCACTTGCATTCTACGCATGATAAATTCGTGTCAAGTTTTTGGCGCCATTTTCGGGGAAACAACAATTTTTGGCACTACGAGTGCTACAAGCGACCACTCTAGGCTACCTTTTTCTTTTAGTTACATTTTTAATTCTTGTAATTGATTGTCTATTTTTTAGAAATATATATTTGTCTAGCATTGTACTTAACTAAATATATCATTTTGCAGGTACCAGTGCATGGTGAGCACGCGTAGCACAGACTACGCGCAGTCATTACCAGAGGTCCCATCTTCGGGGTCAGACGACGAGGTGCACTACATTCAAAATCAATCTGAGAGAGTAAATTCAGATTCTGAACAAGAAGGGATGGTTGAAGAAAAGACGATACGGGAAAAGATCAAGGCGTCTTCTTCCTCCGCATCAAAAGGGCCGATCAAGAGGCAGGCAATCAACATCCCGACTTATAAAATTGATCTGGCACTAATAAATCTAGTCAAATCTCAAGCATTCCATGGACGAAATAATGAAGATCCAGTGGCCCAGATAAGCACCTTTGTGGAGAATTGTGACATGATCAAGATCGATCATTTTCCATAGGAGACACTGTATTTGAAACTGTTCCCAAGTTCTCTAGCAGGAAATGCAAGGGAGTGGTTTCATAATCTGGAGGATGAGATTGTTGAGACTTGGGATCAGATGATCGAGGTTTTTTTTCAAATGTTTCTTCTCACCTGAGAAGACTAATGATTTAATCAGGAAAATCTACAACTTCACTCAGAATATAGGGAAAACTTATTTAGAGACCTGGGAAAGATTTCAGATAATGCTGAGAAGATGCCCTCATCATGGGTTAGACAAGGAAAATTAGGTGAAGAATTTCTATTTCGCGCTTAATGAGCATGATAGAAGCAACTTAGATTCAGTAGGTTCAGGATTCTTTCTGAACAATACTGATACAAGGTGTTGGGAGATTCTTAAAAACATGGAAAAGAAGAAGTCCTGGGGTACCAGAGATGCACTGGAACAAACCAGAGCTGCAGGGAAATCAAGGGCAATTAAAGAATTGAAAGACAAAATGGATCTCATAGACAAGAAACTTGTAGAGAAAGAGGAAGAGTTCGATGAGGAGGCCCAAGTTAAATTCATTCAATAACAGGGTTACAAGAGCAATGATTACTCTTGGAGAAAGGATAGAAAATTCACACGGAAGGATCCAAACAACTTCCTACAAGACCCGGATGCAAAACCACAGCCCACTGTGGAGGACAAAAGCATCGAATTGCTCAGCCAAGTAGTGAAACAAAATCAAGAGTTGATGAATATGTTTGGTAAGCAGTTATAGTCCTAGGGCGAGATTTTGAATAAATTTGGGCAGACGTTGCAAAGTCATGTAGTGCAGATGAGGGCACTAGAGACGAATGTGGCCCAAATTTCCATTGAAGTGGCGACCATGAAGCATCAAAATCAACAAGGACTGGCTAGTAATGTAGAGGCTGCTCAAGTACATCATCAAGTGAAGTATATATCTGTGATTAAGGAGATAGAGCCACCCGTGGGGGAGGTCCATGAAAAGAGCAAAATGCATTTTGAAATGGAGGCTAAGCCCAGTGTGCCATACCCCCGTAGCTTATATGGACTACTGGGAGGATGTTGCCCATTCAGAAAATCCCACCATGAACCCATCACAGCCGTGCCTACACCTAGGCAAGAGGAGCATGTGAAGGCCATACTTCACAGTGGAGGTACTACCACCGAGAAGGATGAGCAGCCACAAGCCACACCAACCATGAATGATGCTCCAAAGCCTACTCTAGAGGGTGACATTGAAGCAAGCTTAGGGGAGGAGACCCCAAATAGCCCATATGTGCCACTGCACAAGCGCATAAAGGAGCCAAGTGTGCCATTTCCAGATAGTCTAAAGCTGAGGAAAGAGCAAAGGCACTTCAAGAAATTTCTTGAGATCTTCCAGAAGCTCTACATTAAAATTCCATTGGTGGAGGCTATAGAGAAAATTCCTTCATATGGAAGATTCATGAAAGACATCATCAACAAGAAACGGCGGATCAAAGATACAGATGTTGTGTGTGTTGATGAAACAGTGAGTTCAATAATTAAAGGAAGGCTGCCAAAGAAGAGGAAAGATCCAGGATGTTTCTACATCCCATGTTCCATAGGTGGCCAAAATTTTCCACAAGCACAGTGTGACTCAGGAGCAGGCATTAATCTTATGCCACTTGCCACTTTTCAAAAGCTGGGATTGATGAAGCCAACACAAACTTCCATGACAATTGAGTTGGAGGATGGATCCATTGTAAAGCCACAAGGTATATGCGAGGATGTGCTAGTCAAGGTCAACAAATTCATATTCCCTGTTGACTTTGTGGTCATGGACATGCATGAGCTGGAAGGAGGTGAGATGCTATTGGGAAGGCCATTCCAAGCTACGGCTGATGTAATCACTGCCATTGGGCGAGGTTACTTGACACTTGGGATTGGTGATGATAGAGTTGAATTCAAATTGCCAAAGGAATCATTAAAGACATCCCTTGACAATCCAGGTTAAAGGTATCTTTATGTCAAGCCTAGGACATTAAACAAGGGCACTTGTTGGGAGGCAACCCAACTTTAGGTTTATTTTATGTTTGGTTATGATCTTTTATGTTGATGTACTTATTTTTTCTTAGGTTTTGATAATTTTTGTAAAAATGGTACCCTAACTCGTGTTTTGAAATGTGAAGAATTTTAAGGCCGATACTATCAACACCCCTGTAAATAGTATCGAGTTTGGATCAGTAGATACTAAAAAAGAGTCGATACCATCGACCTTAGTGTCGATAGTATCGAGATCCCCGAATATTTTCAGAAAAATTGGTGACAGTAATGTCGATACCATCGACGTTAGTGTCGATAGTATCAACACTTTTGATTTCCCGGGCTTTTAGACACATCAGTACACCAAAATTGCTAAGCCTGAGTCGATACCATCGACCTTGGTGTCGATGCTATCGACACCTACAGGACAGCTACATAAAACAGGTCGTAAAAGGTGTCGAAATGAGATTTTTTTGCACCATTTTTTGCAGAGCAAAGAAGGATGAAGCAATTCACGTCTTAGAACCACTAGGACACAAAAATGGGCCACCAAAAAAAGGGAGATAGCAAGCATCACTTGGTCCACTTCAGAATCCAACCACCCTTCTTCACCACACTTCAAAGCGAAGGGTACCACTGTTCCACCTTTTAAATGAGAATGTTGACTATGAGGCCATAGTCATATTCAAGCTTAGGGGGGGTTGGAACATCCCTCTATCTTAGTTTTTACTTACTTTTTCATGTTGTTTTTACTTTTGAAATTTTAGTTATTTTTTTTCTTCTAGATTTACCACTTTTATAGGATCCACATCTATCTAGTGTAATCTGTGGAGAAATAAATGCATGGTTTCAAGTGGGAGTTTTACTCTTGGGTTGTGTGCACATTAAAAAATGAGCATATTGAAAACTTTTTGATCTTTTTCTTGTGAGTGATTGAGTTGCATAACTGAGGAAGTGCTTGGGTGAGTCAGCTTCAGGACATGGGGACATGAATGACTATCTTTATTGTCCAAGGAAAAGTGGTTGACAAGGGTGTTTGATCCCAAACCGACCAAACGTTAACGTGACCTGAGACTAAAGTTTAAGAAAGAAATCCTTTAGTTACCCTGAACACAGGTCCTTAGAGAGGGACATATGATATTTTCGGAAGGTTCTGTCAATTAGTCATGTGATCTGATCCACCGCAATTTCATTCACACTCCACCATAAGAAATGGGAGCACATTACTATCTTTCACTTTTTGATTGCATCTCATGTAGATAGGTCTTACATTACAACTATTTTTATTTTTTGAATGAAAATGAAAAAAAAGGATAGAGTAGTTATATATGCACATTATCCTTAGGTGCGTGTCATTTAATTGCACAACTGTCATTTTGTAGTTGCATTTGCATCTTTTGAGTATATAGTACACCATGTATCTTATGTTACTCTGAAAACATTAAAGGTGGTAAACTTGTTCCATACCCTCAAAAAATGCATCAAATGTACAAGTTGTGTAAAAAGAAGGAAACCCGAAAAATAACTCATTGTCATTTATGAAAATGAGGGCTTGAAAAAAATTTGAAAAAAAAAGAATTGAGAAGTAATAAAGAAGAAGAGGGAGAAAGGAACATGTTCTCACCTGAGAATTAAGAAGAATAAGCACATGGTATAGTTTGTTAGATATTCCATCTCACCTTGAGACGGAATGATAGTGCATGCATCATTCCACAAAAAATGTAGCATTAGAACATTTTCACTTGCATTTTGCATCATGATAGGTCATTAATTTTTTTATTGCATGATTGACTATTATGTGCTTCCATCTCTTCCACAACCACCTATCCCATCCACCCGTTGCTCTAATTGGTAGGCCACCCATGATATTCTCCTAATTCATGAATACTAGGAGATCTGCTTCCATTTAGATGGTAGTTAGGAAATGAGCAACGTAGATAGGAGATGACAAGATGCATCAAGTATGGACCAGATGAGTTTATCATATTAACTGCTTTAATTGATAGTGTTTCATTGATTTGGGGACGAACATTTTTTACATAAGTCTTTGGTCGCCTGGAGGGCAGTTAGTGTTCAGTGATCAAGGAGGGCCAGTTTGTGGAAAGAAAGTAAGGTGATGATGCAGATGCATTTCTTGTATTTACGTCCGTATGCTGACTTATCTCAACCAGATCCAAAGTTTTTTTGCTCGAGAACGAGCAAGGTTTAAACTTAGGGGAGTTTGATGCATGGGTTTTGAGTCACTTTTATATGCTTATTTTATATCTATTTTATGCACATATTTGTCATTTTCTTGATTATATTTGCATAATTCACTATAGTTGGCCTTTAAACGCTATTTTCATCAAATTATAATTATTTTATCATATTTATATGATTTTATATAATTCCAAGACTTATACACATGTTTTAGCACTTTTTCAGGTACTTTTGCATTGTCGAGAGTCGATACCATCCACCCTGTGTCGATAGTATCAACATTTCATCAGGAATCAACCCTGAAACGTGATTTTGGAAAGAAATATCAACATCATGGTCGATACCATCGACTTGGGTGTTGATGGTATCGACAACGTCGAGATCTGGTGATTTTCTGCACTAAAACGGAGCGTTTTAATTCGACGGTTGAGCCTTTTCGGTGCCGTAAAGTGGTCCTAAGACCTAAGAAGAGCACGACCATCCCTAGGGGATCTCATATCATGCCGCACAACATCCAAGAAGGGGAGAGAGATGAGAAAAGACCCAAAGGCCGTCAACCGGGCGATCCGGGCACCTCCGACGGGCGATTTTGCTGTCGGAAGACTACAAAATGCACGTTTCTCGAGGAGGATATCCAGGAACACCTTCGTATCAGGGGTTAAACGAGTTTTCTCCATGTTTCCGACATTTTTCTTCTCTACTCCTATGTGTTCTCTATTGTCAACCATGCAGGGCTAATCCCCTCTATCTTTAGGACCGGGAGTAGCCCGGGTGATCGTTGTATGATACTTTTTTCATAGTTTATCATAATTTGTCTCTTAAGTTCGTGGTATGATGTTGTTTTCTCCATTATGTCATTATGATTGATAACCCTAATGATAATATAATACCTTTAATTACTTTCAAAGAAGAATTAACGGTTGAAAAGAGACGATCATCACTTTAACTAATAAATCCTTTGAACAAGGCGATGTACAGTTAATGGTGGAAACCTAGAGTTTGGTCTTTATGCACCTTGTTTAGGGTATAGGTTACTACTACCGTGGAACCGACCTAGATTTAGGTAGTGAATTGTATCATGAAAGTGAGCAATTCTGAATACAAGCCACTACCCGGAATGAGAGACGAATTAGGATAACTATGTAGGAATTAATACAACGAGAACCTGCGGATAAACCACAATCCTAAAGATTTCCTTTTGAATTGATTAAACCAAACATTTAATCAATCGATCTATTTTCTTTTATTTTTATTTTCTTTTCAATCAACTCTCAAATCATTTTAATCGGTCTAGTTGATTGCAAGTAGTTAGTAGTAGTCTACCAATAATTAAGTTTCCCTAAATTTGACTCGGGCCTCACAAAGGCCTATATTACTCTGACGCGTGCACTTTCATTCTACACATGGTAAATTCGTGTCAATAATTCATATGTAACTTTTTCATTTTGTCTTATCTGCATTTACATATTATCTATTTTGGTTGTCCCAAGTGTGACACATTGGTTTGTCACTAGAGAGGTGATAGATACATGTAAGTTTCCTGTTACTAGTATTCCTGATTATCTCTTATTTAAAACCCCTTTAGTTGGTTTTTTTGTGTTGTGGAAGGTGTGTCCATAATGTGTTATTTCTTTCGCAAGATGCAACATTCAGGTGGATCTTATGCCACTTGATATGAATAGATTCAATGTAATCTTATGGGTGGATACCTTAGAGAAGTAGAATGTTGTTTTGCATTATGCTTCCAAGGTGGCAATGTTTTATGATGGATGTATATCTTGCACTTCCAAGGAAATAGGAAGATTTTTCCTACATGTGTTATGTCTACAATGATAGCAGATAAGTTGATGAGACAAGGATGTGAAGCTTTATTAGCACAGATGGTGGATGCCAGGGTGAGGAGTCCTAGTATCTAGGATATATCTATGGTGCATGATTTTAGGGATACCGTCAATGAATTTCCTGGTGTTCCAACCCCTAAAGAGATTGATTTTGAAATCAACCTAGTTCCTAGCATACATCCTATAGCACGGGAACCTTATATGATGGCTCCATGTGAGATGAAGGAATTTAAGAAGCGATTGTAGGAGTTGTTGGAGAATGGTTTTGTACAATGAGCACGTCCCTACGAGGTGTTACAGTATTGTTTGTGAAGAGGAAGGATGATCCTATGAGGCTTTGAATAGACTACCGATAGTTGAACAAGGTCATAGTGAAGAGCAAGTGTCATCTTCCAAGGATATATGACTTTTTTTATTAGTTGAGAGTTGTTGTAGTTTTTGCAAGGTAGAAGTAAGGTTAGGGCACCACCAATTGAACGTCAAGATAGATTATATACCTAATACTAATTTTAGGACTAGGTATGGTAATTATGAGTTTATGGTTATGCCATTTGGGCTAACCAATGCACTGACAACGTCTATGGACCAAACGAAAAGAGTGTTCAGATCATACCTTGACTAGTTCATGGTGATGTTCATAGATGATATATTAATATACTCTAGAGACAATAAGAGACATGAGAAACATATTTGTCATGCGTTAGAGTTGTTGAGACATCATGGTTGTATGCTATGTTCAACAAGTATGACTTTTGGCTAACTGAGGTGTCATTTCTTGGTTGTATCATCTCTCAAAAGGGTGTTTGTATAGACCCCAAGAAGGTGGAGTCAGTGTTGGAGTGGAAGCTTCCCAAGACACCAGTTGAAGTTTGAAGCTTCCTTGGTCCAGTTGGTTATTATAGGAGTTTAATCAAAAACTTTAATGCAATAGTTTTACCTTTGACTATGTTAACTTGGAAGTGTGTGCCTTTTGTTTGGAATTAGAAGTATCATCATTCGTTTGAGTAGTTGAGGGAGAAGTTGACAACTACCACAATGTTAGTGTTTCTAGAGCCTGAAAAAAGCTACATCTTTTTCTTATTGCCTCAAGAATGAGTTGGTATGTTTGTCTGGGTTGGGATGTTTGGTGATCATCATCATCATCATCATCTAAGCCTCAATCCCAATTATGTTGGGGTCGGCTACATGGATCCTTCGTTTCCATTCAGCTCTATCATGGGCCATATTTTGATTGAGATGTAGAGATTCAAAATATCTCTTTATAAGCTCATCCCATGTTAATTTAGGCCTTCCTCTTCTTCTATTTATAGTGTTTGGCTCAATAGCATTGCTTCGTATAGGCGCACTAGTAGGTCTGCACTGCACATGTCCGTACCATCTGAGTCGGCCCTCACACAACTTGTCCTCAATACTCGCCACCCCCACTTTATTCCTGATATAGTCATTTCTCAAACGATCTTTTCTTGTCTTCCCACACATCCATCTCAGCATACACATTTCAGCCACATTCATCTTGTTGAGACCTTGTTTCATCACCGCCCAACATTCACTCCCATAAAGCATGGCTGGTCGTATAGTTGTTCTATAAAACTTACTTTTTAACCTGAGAGGGATTTTCTGACAGTTTAAAATGAAGCAGAAAAAATGTTTTTTTCCTTCTTGACAGTTTAAAATACACAAGGAGAAAAACCCAATTAATGCCCTAGAGTTACTAAATTTGGTTCATTCTTTGAATATTTAGAGACACTACCTATATGGAGAGGTGTTAGATCTCCACAGATCATAACAATTCTCAATAGATCTGATTGAAGTAGAGTTGAACATGAGGTAGAAAAATGGATGGGGTTGATCAAGGACTATGATGTACAATAGACTATCATCCAGGAAAGATGAATGTAGTGACTATTCGTTCAATATAAAGATCTCTTCGTCTTCATCATCATATGAATCATAGTTGTACTCTATGTTCTTTTACAAGAGGGACATGTTAATGTAACTTTGGCAAGTGAATGTGTAGTTGGAGGTATACTTGTTGGTAGGTTTTTTGGCACAATTACAAGTGAAGACAACATTGATACAATAGATCATAGATGCACAGAAGGATGATACCATGATGCACAATATCAAATTAGTGTCTGGATATAGGAAGTACAATGGGATTCATTAGACAGATGATGGGATAGTGTGCTTTTACAACCAATTGGTAGTTCCTGACATGGTACTTGTTGAGGCTCATTCCTCAACTTGAATGATGTATCCTGGCGGTACAAAGATGTACTAAAATCTCAAAGACTTATACTGAGGACAACGTTTGAAGCATGATGTGGTGGAGTTTGTGACCAAGTTCCCAGTCTGTCAACAGGTCAAGGTTGAGCATCACAAACCTACACAGACGTTGTAGCGTTTTCCAATCAACAATGAAAATGGGATCACATAACCATTTAATTTGAGGTTGATCTTCCTAAGACAACCGCAGGTTATGATTCCACTTGGGTATTTGTTGATCAATTGACAAAGTTAGCCCACTTGTTTTCGGTCAATATCACCTACACCGTAAAGAAGTTGGCACAATATATGTTGATGAAATTGTTGGTCTAAACAACATACCAATTACAATAGTACCAGATAGATGTTCTTAGTTTACAAGAATATTTTGGGAGTGTCGACATTCAACTTTGGGTACACAATTGAGTTTCTATATAACCCTCCACCCACAAATAGATGGTCAATCAGAAAGGATCACTCAGATGTTAGAGGGTCTGTTGAGATCATGCGTACTTCGATTTCTTAGAAGTTGGGATATTTACTTGAGCCTGATTGAGTTTTCTTACATCAACAACTACCAAAGGATAGATATGGCATTGTATGATGCTTTGTATGGAAGGTGTTGTACTTGCCTTTTTGTTGACACGAGGTAGGTAATATCAATTGTTGGGCCATGAGATGATTCTTTAAACTATACAAAAGTTCAAGGTGATCGGGAAACAATTGAAGGCAGCATAGGATAAGAAAATTCTTATGCAGACAATCGTCAAGACCTTTGAAGTTACAACTTATAGATCATGTGTATCTCCAAGTCTCCCTTTAGAAGTGTGTTCTGAGGTTTGGGAAGAATGGTAAGTTGGCTCCTAGGTTTATGGGACCTTACTCAATCATAGCTCAAGTTGGGAAGGTAGCGTATAGGTTGGAGTTACCTCCATAGTTGATTGGGTCTCACAATGTCTTTGATATTTTTATGTTGAGGAAGTGTCACTCTAATACAGAGCAGACAAAAAAACCAGTAGAGATAGAGCTGAATGATGATGTTCCATATGTTGAGGGTCTAATTTTGGTCTTAGATGCATGTGTGCAAAAGTTTAGGAAGAAGGATATAATCTTGTGAAGGTGTTGTGGAATCACCCTGGTGTTTATGAAGTCACATGGGAATTGAAGGACGAGATGCACAGGAAGCACTTGTCTTTTTTGTGTAGGATTTTGGGGGTGTAATATTTAAGAGTTTATGGTTGTAAGACCCATAACCTTACTTAATTAATAAACATTCTCAAATCTCTTAATTGTGTGCTTAGTTTTTGTGGCCACAGTTAAATTTATGCTCTAATATTAGTTAATCAAGCAATATTTCAAATTTGAGCCAATTCTGACTTTGGTTGTTAAAGTTATGCAATTTATATACTTTTGTGGGCTTACTTGAAATTTTCTCATTTTCGGGGTTCTAACAGCAATTTGATATAGTTAAAATTGCTGCACGGTATCTTTAATAATCCTGTAAAATTTTAATTTATTTAGATGCTTTTGAACTTTATTGCATGGGATACCACTCAATTATTAATATAAACTCGTTGATAGTAATATCATGTGTCTTGATTAATTGATGGCTTGATAGCCCCTTGGACCCATGAAATTTATTGTTTCATCATGAGGTCATTTTGTCGTAACCAATAGAATAAATATGTTAATGACCGGGGAGTTTGCCTTCACAGTAATCTTGCCTTTTGGGTCAACCTATGGCCTTTGAAAATAGCTAGTCGATGAAATGGGTAATTGCCTCAGCCGATGATTCTGGATCTGCAAGCAATGCCAATGGAGTCGTATCCTAGTCAACCGACAAGGAACTCAGTGATCTCTCTTTCTCCTTTGCAATGATTTCTCTTGTTATGGAGTACAGATGAAAAGTAACCAATGTGAGGTTATAACCAGTGGATCTACTAGAACAAGAGTGACTGATGATGTCACTAGCTTTATCAACCGATAAAATTACTAGATAGCAAACTGAAGAATACATATGCATGGGGATTGATGAAGAAGTTGTTCGAGATGGATATGGATGAAAATTCTAGCTGGACACAAGTGGGTTTTTTGGACATGTAGACCGGTGGGAAATCTGGTCCCTTTGACTAATAAAAGTACTACCTTAAACTTTGACTTGCATCCTACTTATCAATACACCTCTCCCCTTTCATCTAACAACTATTTGTGAAATTCCTTACTATTTGTGGAGAGCAACTAAGGACCAGAGGTCGATGAAAAGTGCAAGTTTGTGGATGCATGTAGCATTCTTAGGATGGATCTAAGACTTCTAACATTGTTCCTTGCTCCATGCAAGTAAGACCGTCTCTCCTAAACCCTTTTCTTATTGTTTCGTCCTTCTCTCCTCTATTATAACCCAGATCTATGGTGTTACAAGTTAGAAGTTTGTGCATATAGTTAGAACCCTATTTTCTTCTCTCTTTGCTCTTGATACACTCTGTTTTTGGTGAAAAAGAACCTTTCTGGAGCCTTGGGAAGACAAAGTTCAGATCTTTACTTCTCTTTTTTGTGATTTCCTTCTTGGACTTTATTTTCTTCACTTCTAGAGAGAGTGATATAAATTTTTATATATTTCTTTCCTATTTGTTAATGTAAAATATCAACCTTGCTCTAAAAATTTGTAATATACTTAAATATGAACCTTTATGTATTTTTTTGCATCAATAAGATGTAATATGAATATGTAAGTCTCTCTTAGGCCATACATACAACTTTTCTATATAGCAAATATTTATTTTGAACATAAAAAAAACCAAAAATACAAGTACAAAGACTCTAAAAAATGGCATTTTTATAGTATTTTGGTGCCCAAGGATGGGAAATCCGCCCCACATGTAAAATCTTGTTGCATGATAATTACTCTATGGAAATAATAATTCTTCTATTAATTATTACAGTGATGCAATGATGATTGGATGAAATTCTAGTATTGAAGGTTGCTCGCCCATTCTAGGTTTTGGACATATGTTTGTCTAATGCTTAGAAATAGTATTACTTTTAAATACATTAAAGTTTTAAGCTAAAATGTTGGGTGCTACATTGTTTATGTCTTGTTAAGCTCTCTACAAAATTTTGAATGAGATAATAGATTCCTACAAAGAATTTTCAGAGTTATGGTCTTAGTGACAAGTTGGGATTCTATGTGCCCTAAATTTGAGGGTTTTTCCTTCTTATGGACAAGGAGGATGAGATATCCCATGATTGATTGACATGGAGATGTTTTCTGGATTTTATATCTTTTGAAGTTGCAATACATGATATATTTTCCATATTCATTTAGGAGCTTGTGTGTAACTTGATTGATGTAGTTGGAAAATTTGCATTTGGCTTATATCATCATGTGTAATCTTAACCATGTAGTGTCATGTGATCGTAGAACTATCTCAGTGTCAAAACTTGTTGGATAGTGAAATGAGAATCCACTTATAGTTTTCATTGTGAGAAGAAGCTCAGAGTCATATATTGTTGAGTATACACTGATACATGAGGGTTTAAATCTATCATCTAGATCCCAAGGTTATAGAGAGTGGTTGAGGTCGCTTCTGGGATTTATATGTGATTGAGAGAAGTCATAGTCATAATTTAAATTTGAGGATTGTATATCCTAATTTTTGGTGTTGTGGCTTGTGTACACATGACGAATCAAATTTCTAGTATGATGGACATTGTCCCCCTACTGGTAGGTCGGGCCATAGTGTCACAATAGTTTATCACTTGTACTAATGGAGGGTAAGAAATCTTTAGGATTTTAGTCATCCTAGATCTTATAAAGGGCTAATTGCAACTTTACAGTGGTCAGTTAGTAGTTTGAGTGGTATGCCTGAAACTACCCAATGCTTATAAAATATTTAATCTAGCAATGTAGTATATCTATTAGGGTTATTTGGTGAATCACATTATATACTAATTGTTGCTTTACTCTTCCTATAATATCACATCTGATGCATATTTTTACATGTTTAGTTATATGTACTTGTACCTCTATTTGTACTTGTTCATTTTATGGAATCTGATTAGTTCTCTAACTTGTTACATTATCTTCTTTAATTGATCTAATTACATAACATGTTTGTAAGGAACAAATGTTATCAGTTTGTATATCATATAATTGGGACTTGGGGTCTCACCTTATGGTATTTCGCACCTCCTTAGATGATCATGGTCAGACCTTTGGTTGTGAGGAGCCTTAGGTGTGGTTCGTTTTAGAGTCCTAGAGTTGTCCCTGTACTCTCAAGTCCAAATAGGGAGATTTGTAAATGATAGATATCGACTCAAGTTTTTGGTTGTATGTGATGTGTAGTAAATGTTGTAATTATCTGGAAAATATTATATGTAAAATTTTGTGGCCAAGCCCACAAACTCATGTAAAGTTACATGGTATGAATATATGTGCATAGTTGGACCTTTGTGTAAATGTTTTTTAAGAAATGTTCAAAAAGTTTATTCATTTTCAATCATGAGAATTTTTGGTAGTAGGTTAATTAGTTTTTGGTTAGAATTTTGGTTTTAGGTAATCTCAATTTGTGTTGTAGGTTGTCACAAACTCATTCAGGGAGGACAAAAAAAACATGAAGACATTTTTTTCGTGTCATTTATGTAGGCTTTACCTGCACAATTGATGTGTCATTGCACTTGGTCTTAAAAATGTGACCCTAGTCAACACACTCTTTATATACGACCTATAAGTGCACAGGCTTGGGATGTAGTACATGAATGTGTCAAGTTTGGGTCAAATTTGTAGGAAGTGGACAAGGAACCAGATCCAATCTATTTATGTAGGTTGGAAAAAGAGAAGTAGAACTTCATCAAGGTTGATGAAAACTTCTCCTTCTCCACCTCTAGTTTTATCTAGCAAGACACCTTCCTCCTCTAAGGATGAAAAGCATGAAATTGTGGTGATAGATGACCAAAACCCTAGAGAACTAGCATTTTTGTTGCTAGGTGGAAAGGTATGGGAAATGGGAGTGGGTGAATGGTAAATGGTGACCTTGAATACTAGGGAGAGTCAATCCTTGACTCCCAACCACCACTAATGTATATATAGAGGCCTACGAAGCATAGGGTTTACTGGGTGTGTAATGGTAAATAGTTATGGCAACATTGGGGTTAGTTGGGTAACCTGGACAAGATAGGTATGTAGGGAAATATGGCTACAAAATAGCTAGCGGGAACAAAATTTAACTGCCATATTCCCTTTTTGATAGTTGATCGTGGAAATAGATATGTAATGGGAAGGATGGTTTGCAAGGTTATACATGTACCTGGAACAATTCTAGTGACAATTCCCTCATAGTATCATGCACCTTTCTTCAAGTTGCACTCGGACAATGTTAGTAGTGGCTTCCCGATTGATCATGACAAACACCAATTGACCTTGTCCTCCTAGTGACAGGAAACAACCTCCTTGCCTCTATAATCATCCACACGGACCACCAAGAACTCCTATGGTACTAGATTAACTGATAGGAATGAGTTATCCCTTTCTAATTGGGTTTACTAACACCACCTTGCTCTCTCACAATTGTCTCTCCCTTTCTATCCCTCCCTTTGACAGATAGGACTTGCTTGAGTTCTCTCGGTTACCACAACCAGAGAAGACAATAATTGTCAGAGTGAGAATTATGTCTCTAAGAAGCCCCTAGTACCCCTCTATGTATAGGAGGGTCGGGGTCAGGGTTCCCACTCTGAGCGGGAGTCAAAAGGAACAGAACTTCATGAATTTTCACATCGTACCAGTGGCAAAACGGTCAATTTAGAGGTAAACTGATCGATTGGCATGTTTGAGGTCATTGTGTCTTCATCTCACCACGGGAATGGGGAGAAATACGGGGGATGTGGTCTTCAAGGGCCTCGATCATGATGATGGCCACAATCGTGGTCATTCACGTGTAAAATGGACCAACTCTTTATTGATTTTAGGGATCTTTATGCATAAATCACCACAAGCGAGGTGATGACCATGAGCAAGGTGGAATGTACTAGCCACGACCATTTTGGGGACCATGGTGATGGGGTCTTCAGTGACCACAGCCATTTTGAGCTCCACAGTCGTGGTCATTCATGTGTAAATTGAGCACATTCCCTGTGACTTTTGGAGCATAATTGCCATGACCGTGGTGATGTACTACGGTTGTTTTGGGGCTTTTGGTGCTGATCTATAATTTGTCTTCTTCATCTAGCCTTCTTTTACTTTGAATTTCTCTTGTGCATCTAAGGAAAGCTCGAGGAAGAGATAGGTCCACTCTTGGGATGTAAGACCCCCTAGACGTTCTTCATCTCTCTCCCATGCATCAATGCATGCATAAGTTCCCTAAAATACACACAAAAGGAGGTATAAGTGCATTTATGATAAAAGATCATTTGAGGGGAATAACTTGTGATCTTAACTATTTAGATGTGATTAACATGCAAAAAGGCACAAGATGAATCCCTAAAATAGGGCTGCATCACCACCCCAAAATTAAAACATACTTATCCTCAAGTATACTCCAACTTAATCTCTCTCTTCAATATCTTCAATTAAACAAGAATGATAAAATGCATTGCAACAAAATATTATGGACTAAATGGTCTTAGAAGTGACTAAGTGCATGTGTTCCACCTCTCTCCTCTCCACTTTCACAAACCAATCATGAAAGAGCACTGAGCATAAAAACTTCAAATATAGAGCGTACAGGACTACAATGTCTGCTGATAGGAGGATCCAACATATCAGTTGGTGGCCCAATCGATCGGCTGGAGAAGCCTAGCATCACAAGGACTGGAGGCTAGATGATCAATCTACAAGACCAACCGACCGACCAAGAGGCTAGACGATTGGTTCAAGGATTGAATCGATTCTAGCTTGGATTGGATCCAGTAGAGATTGCCATCAACAACAAGTTGCTACATAAAATGTGGACCTTAAGTGGTAATAATTCATTGTGGATCCAATCAGTATAATAGAATGGCCATAACCATTTATTATGTTTTCATTTTGTAGGATATAGCATGTATAGGATGCATACTATAAGCATATGGTGATTGGATATGTATATGTATTTAGAAATACAAATCCCTCAATAAATTTAAGCCTAAGATGCTTTCCATAAGAAACACACATGAAAATCTTCATTGACCAAGCACGGGAATTCCCTAGCATGGTGCACCGTCTATCTCATTAAAGTGTGATGGTAAATATGTGGGTCTACCCTTGCAGGGTGCATATTATATCGGGTGGCTTATGGGTCAGGTTTAACTACATGAATTTAATAGGATTAAGTGTCTGGAAGCATAGATATTGATGGTGGCATCGAGTTGTGCATACTATCTATCCAAGAATTGCATGAGATGCAATTGGAAAATGTTACCTACTCTAATAATTGGTCATGAGCACCAGCATTGGTTGGGTATTGAGTTAATTATTTTGGATCTTGGCTCACTTAAAGATTATACATTGCAATCTTCTAAATTGGTAGTGAGGGATATGAATTTGAACAAAATAGTGGGGGCAATAATTAATTAAAAGCCTAATTAATATCATCAATATTATCAAATCAAATAAAAAATATGTTTTTATAAAGTGCAAACTTTACTCTTGTAGATAAATAGAAAACACACAATCATGGTGACCGGTCCTTAAAAATGACAATCTATATGGGATAAACTTCCATAACGGGTTCAGAACTTAGAGAAGTGTTCTCTATGTTCCTGAAAACTTGTGCTTGTGGAACCCACTCCATATTCGCCTAAGGCTAAAATTTATACTTGCTTGAAGCATGCCAATGATGTCATAGAATCCAAAACCTTATGCAGGGTTGTATGAACTATGAGTTACATAAACAACATTATTAGAACTATAGGAGTCTTTATATAGACCTCGGGTAGGGAGTGGAGGCATTAAATGGACAACCCTAAATATGTAGATAATATAATGATTTAGGAATTATCACAATCCTCAAAGATAATAGCAACAAAGGGGTGGTTTGAATTCACAATTTTCGAAAGAAGATATAGGCATTGTTTGAAGAGGTGGTCTAGAGAGGAGAAGAAGGTTCTAGAAGATAGCCAAATTTCATAGATCTATGATATACCAAAAAATAAGAGAGAGGATGCCTCCCAACTCATAATTCTTCCCAGATCCATTGTCTAGGTTCAAGTGGACTATGCCGCTATTTTTTTTCTATTATATAAAACCCCTCTTCAAAGAAATAATTACCTAATTGATGTCATATCTTAGACTGGTTCAACCCTTAAACTAGTCATTTCCTCATGTTTTCCAATCGCAATTGTATTAGAAATTAATATCTAATTAATGTATAAAATGACATCAACACTAATCTTTATTCTAATCGAATTGATAAAAAAATGGTTGGTTCACAACCTGAACCGGTCGGTTCATGGATCTGAGTTGATCGGTTCACTTCATGAACCAGTCGGTTCATGGACCAGATTGTCAGTTCTAGTTCAATCGACCTGACACTTTGAAACAATCAGTTCAACACTTGAACCTATCGGTTCATAGTCCAGTAAGTCAATATTCAACCATTGTTGTAACGACCCCACCTCCCAGTAACCCCCAATTAAGGGAGACCAAGAGGTCAGAGCCGTTATCCCAATTAACAGGATCAAAGGTTTGACAAATAATCAATAATAATTATCAAATTCTACCAACTAAACTGAAAACTAGTATAAAATAAAAATTTGCATACCTTTTCAAAAACTTGGATATCTACGTCTATCCACATATAGAGTCTATTCTAACTAATCCTCTTTGTACTTAAATTCTAATTTAATTCCACATATGTCACTTTACTGTTTGTCCTTTTCAATCTTGTACCAAAACTGCCGACAAACAAAACGTTGGTCAGCATATCAGAATATGTTGGCATGTGGGCACAACCAAAATTTTGCAAATATGGCTAACAATCTAATTATCATAATCAAGTAAATTAACAAGCTAATTTATGCTTTTTAGTATGACATTCTCCACCACTTTTGCCCTAACCTTGGCATACCCACCTTAGGGTTTCTCCTTTGCCAATGACTTAAGGCCACCTTCTCAATCCCGAGCTTGGTGCCTGGGGTCACCCTTCATAGTGCCCATTAGTCATTCTATGAAGACCACCTTCTCAATTCTGAGCTTGGTGTCTGGGGTCACCACTCATGGTGTCCATTGGTCTTCCCTCCTGGGCTTGACCTTTGGCATCATCCATCAGGGTGGCATGTAGGTGCGAGAATACACACTTCTATTATTATTGTGGTAATCATAGTGACTTTATGATTTGGAAATATGAACATTCAAACTGATAAGTTACATTCAATGCGATGAATCATCTGGGAAACTCTTCGGGAAAGTAATGTGATTAACCATAATTAACCACATACTCGTCAGGCTGATTTGAGATAGAATTAATCCATTCAATGCAAGAAATCCAATAGGCAAGCAAGCACACAAAGAGATCCTGAAATATGCATACAATTTCTTATCATTGATCATGCCATCAAGATCTATTAAACCTAGCTCACTTTCTAGGGTTTCTAGTCCGCTTTTATTGTAATTAGGGTTTCACTTCATTTTTACTATTTTAAACCCTAACTTTATGCAATTACTTACAAACCCTAACTATCTCATCTTATTCTTCACGAAAGATATTAAGGTTACCTTTTAACAACATATAACCTTAATTTCAGATTAAAGGCACAATTATCCATCAATTAAGACTATTATGCTCTTCATACTAAAACTACAAATTTTATCCTTTTAATTCATGACAAGATCATTGGGCATAATTATCATCTTTGGTTCCTTTCGGATTAATAACTCATAGTTCATTATGATCTAATTCACATATGAACTCTATTTATCATTAATTCTACCTTTATCCATTAGAAAACCCTAATTACCATATTAAGGGTATTTACCCACAATTAGGAACTTTTATACTCAAACTAGCTTAGATCCATCATATCTCAACTTTAATCATGAATTTGAACAATTAAAGCCATTAAGAGTCACAATTAACATCAGTATGGTCTCAAGGCCCAATTACATGCAAAGTTCATCCTTTTTGTTCTTAATGTACCTTTTTACCATTAACAGGTTAATATCAACTTTAATCATCCATTGAACCCTACTAAATACATTAATCATCTCGAAATAGGGTTTCTTAATCACGAAAGCATCAAAGTTGATAACTTCCATTACTTTTCGAATTTCAAGAGGAATTGACCTCTAAAACCATTTTTAATGAATTTCTCTCATTTTTCTGAGCAAAATACATGTATTATATGTACCCATTCGAGCTACCATTATTTAGATATGAATTTTGCAAGAATTACCTTTTTGGACCAATGGCAGGCCGCCACGTCGTCAAACCCATGCAACGTCGCTTGTTTGGAAAACATAACGGAAAAACGTATTTTCCCTTGGTTAAGTGATTGACGCTCCACCCCACAGAGGGGCATTTTTGTCCAAATGCGTTCTGGTCTTCTTCTTCCTCACGGACAGGCGCTCCGCGATGCGCAGGGCCGCCGGCATCACAACCTGAGCCTATGATGCGCCATTCCTATCTTCTCCACGCGCCACCATCTCCACCCATCCCCCCTCATTTTCCTTTCTTCCTCAGCCCCGACTGGCCTCCTCGAGGGAGAGACGTCGGGGTGTGGCCTCTTTCCTTGCTATGCGTGAACCCCTGTCGGTACTGCGGTACCTGCTTCACTCATCCGCCACCCACCGATGCCCTGATCTCCTTCCACACACACACAAACACCTCCGGAAAGGTTGCAGGACCACCTTAGTTCACCCAACAAACTAGACCATCTACTGCCATGTTATCTTCAGGCTTGATGGGTCTGCATGTCTATTGTTTCTGAAGGAAGCCATCCTTCCATGGCCTGAGAGGAGGGCGATGATGATAACCTGCCCAGACACCAGGCCCGGCTGGCCGAGGTGTTCGTGGTGCAGGTAATCCCTTGCTCTGCTTTTGTTCTTGTATGACTCTTCATGCACCGGAGGCAGAGTTCGTACTGGC
This sequence comes from Alisma plantago-aquatica, assembly GCA_963693085.1. Taxonomy (NCBI): domain Eukaryota; kingdom Viridiplantae; phylum Streptophyta; class Magnoliopsida; order Alismatales; family Alismataceae; genus Alisma; species Alisma plantago-aquatica. The sequence goes on along the minus strand of OY856413.1, from coordinate 117,929,258 downwards.
GATGGTGTCGAGGGTTTGTGTTCCCCTTTCCGATGTGGGCACACCAGGCCTCATAATTGTAGGCTCTACAATGGAAGAACAAGAGGGAAGGAGAGGGATAGCTCCACATCAAAGGAAAACCTGGGTTTTGATATGTATATATATACACAATGTGGAGGAGACCAACTAATACTACAACCATGATCTCGTAACTCTTTCCCAACATCATGAAAGACATGTTTTGGAAAGAGATTGAGTATATTCCCTTATTTCCTTATTACTTCAAAAACTCTTGGCTTTTATTACGAGGATACACTATCATATACAATGTAATATTTCTATTTGGAAACACCAAAAAGTCATCAACTATATAGCACATTATCCTCATATTAGGACTTTTATATTATTTGTATTTTCTCTTTCTTTTTCTCCATTGGGCTCCTTGGACCTTGATGCATGGGTTTTAAGTCACTTTTATAGGCTTATTTTATATCTGTTTTATGCATGTATTTGTCATTTTCTTGATTATATTTGCATAATTCACTATAGTTGGCTTTTAAACTCTTTTTGCATCAAATTATACTTCTTTTATAATATTTATATGATTTTATATAATCCCTGGACTTATACACATGTTTCAACACTTTTTCAGGCACTTTTGCATTGTCCGGAGTCGATACTATCGACCCCCAGGTCGATAGTATCGACATTTCATCAAAAAGCAACCTCAAAACACGATCTTGGAAGGAATAACCTGTGCCATGGTCGATACCATCGACCTTGGGGTCGATACTATCGACAGCGTCGGGATCTGGCAATTTTCAGCACTAAAACAGAGCGTTTTAATCCGACGGTTGAGCTTTTTCGGAGCCGTAAAGTGGTCCTATGACCTAAGAAGAGCACGGACGGCCCGGGGGGAGCTCATATTGTGTTGCACAACATCCAATAAGGAGGGGGAGAGAGAGGAGATGAGAGACGAAGGTCGTCAACCGAGCGATCCGGGCACCTCCGACGGGCGATTTTGCTGCCGGAAGACTGCAAAACACACGTTTCTTGAGGAGGATCTCCAGGAACACCTTTGTATCAGGGGTTACACGAGTTTGCTCCATGTTTCCCACGTTTTTCTTCTCTACTCCTATGTCTTTCATTGAGATGACCATGCGGGGCTAATCCCCTTTGTCTTTAGGATCGGGAGTAGGACGGAGATTCATTTTATGACAATTTTATTGTAGTAATTCATCGTTTATCTCTTAATCCGTGGTATGATTTCGTTTTCTCAATCATATTGTTATGCTTGATCACCATAATAATAATCTAATACCCTTAATTGCTTTGAAAGAAGAATTAACGGTTGAAAAGAGACAAATATCACATTAGTTGACAAATCCCTTGAACAAGGTGGTGTAAGGTTAATGGTGGATACTGAGAGATCGATTCTAATGCACCTAGTTTAGGGTATAGGTTACTACGACGGTGGAACCGACCTAGACATAGGTAGTGAATTGTACCACGACAGTGGGCAATTCTGATTTCAGGCCACTACCCGGATAGAGAGATAAATCTGAGTGACTATATAAAATTTAATACAATAAAAACCCGTAGTGAAACCGCAATCCTAAAGATACCCTTTGAATTGATTAAACCAACATTTAATCAATTGCTTCTTTTGTTTTGTTTTTATTTTTATTTTAGTTTTAACAACAACTCTCAACTTGTTAATCGGCTTAGCTGATCACGACTAGTTAGTAGGAGTCACTAACAATTCCGAGTATCCCTGTGTTCGACTCGGGCCTCACAAAGGCATGTATTACTTCGACACGTTCACTTGCGTTTATATGCATAGTAAAATTGCGTCAAGTTTTTGGCGCCGTTGCCGGGGACACGGAAATTGTCAGCACTACGAGTGCTTCGAGCGGCCACTCTAGGCCACATTTTTATTTTATTATTTTGAAATCATTTCTAAAATTAATAGTCTATCTTTCCAATTTTTGTATTCGTCTAGCACGGTACTGAACTCAAATTTTCATTTTGGAGGTACTGTGTATGGTGTGGACGCGTAGCAGTGACTACACGCGACAAACACCCGAGGTTCCACTGTCGGGACCTGACGACGAGGAGGAGTACTATCACAACCAACTGGAAGATATCGATTCTGAATCCGAACAAGAAGAAATGGCAGAGGAACATACGATATGGGAGAAGATCAAGGCTTCTTCTTCATCCACTTCAAAGGGCCCAATCAAGAAGAAGGCTATCAACATTCTGACTTACAAGATTGATCCTATATTAATCAACTTGGTCAAGTCGAATGCATTCCATGGACTCAAGAACGAAGATCCGGTCACGCATATAAGTCAATTTGTGGAGAATTGTGACATGATAAAAATCGACAGATTTCCACAGGAGACGCTCTACTTGAAGCTATTCCCGAGTTCTCTGGCAGGAAATGCACGAGAGTGGTTACACAATCTGGACAATGAATATGTGGAATCACGGAACCACATGGTGGAGGTATTCTTTGAAAGTTTCTTCCCGCCTGAGAAGACCAATGATATGATCAGGAAAATCCACAATTTCACCCAGAGGGCAGGGGAAACTTATTCCGAGACCTGGGAACGGTTCCAGATCATGCTTAGGAGGAGCCCGCATCATGGGCTTGACAAGGAGAAGCAGGTCAAAATTTTCTATTTTTCTCTTAATGAGCATGATAGAAGTAATCTGGATGTAGCAAGTTTAGGGTTCTTCTTAAACAACAAGGGCACGAGGTGTTGGGAAATTTTGAGGAATATGGCAAAGAAGCAATCCTGGGGCGACAGAGACACCGTAGAGCATGTTCGGGCTGCGGGGGAGTCAAAGGCCATCAAAGAGTTAAATGATAAATTAGACCTTCTTGCTAAGAAATTGCTTGCCAAAGAAGATGCAGAAGCTGATGAGGAAGCCCAAGTAAAGTACATGCAAAAAAGGGCTACAGAAACAATGACTATGCGTGGAGGAAGGACAAAAAGTTCTCCTGGAAGATCCTAACAATTTTCTGCAGGATCCGGAGGTGAAGCCACAGCCTAGAGCTGAAGATAAGAACACCGAATTACTGAGTCAAATGGTGCAGCAGAATCAGGAGATGATGGCTATGTTTGGTAAACAATTACAATCTCAAGGTGATATTCTAACCAAATTTGGGCAGACACTACAAAGCCATGGAGCACAGATGCGGGCATTAGAAACCACCGTGGCTCAGATTTCAAGTGAAGTGGTGGCCATCAAGCACGCCAACCAGCAGAAACTGGCCGAGAGTGCAAATGTGGCCCAAGCACACCATCAAGTGAAGTACATGTCTGTGGTAAGCAATGAGGAGGAATCTCAGGTGTCAGAAGCAGAAGATCAAAGCAAAATGAAGTTTGATACGGAAGCAACACCGGCGATATCGTATCCTCGTACTTATTATGGACTTCTAGGCGGAAACACTCTCTTCAGAAAATCCCGCCACGAGCACATGATAGTTGCGCCTACGCTTAGGCGAGAAGAGCAAAGTAAGACTGTCCGTCAAGGTGTGGATGCATCTATTGCAGGGGAGGAGTCACAGCACATGATTAATGTTGATGATGTTCTGATAAAGCCCATGCCAGAGGGAGTAATTGAAGCAAGCTTAGGGGAGCTGGCCCCGAAAAGCTCATATGTGCCTCCTCACAAGCGTGTCAATGCAGCAGATGTGTCTAGTCGGGACAATCCGAAGACAAAGAAGGAGCACCGACACTATAGGAAATTCTTGGAAATATTCCGCAAGCTGCAAATCAACATTCCGCTGGTGGAAATGATTGAGAAGGTTCCCGCCTATGGGAGGTTCATTAAATATATAATCAACAAAAAGAGGCGAATCAAAGATACTGATGTATGCATGATGAATGAAATGGTGAGCTCAATCATTCTTGGGAGCTTACCAGAGAAGAAGAAAGACCTAGGGAGTTTTTATATCCCATGTTCAATAGGTGACCAACATTTTCCACAAGCACAGTGTGATTTAGGCGCCAACATTAATCTTATGCCTCTGTCCACATTTCAAAAGCTTGGGTTGAAGGAGATAAAGAAATTGGCGGCAACGATTGAGTTGGCGGATGGGTCCATTGTAAGGCCATATGGAGTGTGTGAGGATGTACTTGTCAAGGTATACAGGTTCATCTTCCCGGTAGATTTTGTTGTCATGGACATGCCACAGCTCCAAAGTTTCGAGATGCTATTGGGAAGGCCGTTCCAAGCTACGGCTGATGTCATCGCTGCCATTGGGAGAGGTACATTGACCTTGGGGATTGGACAGGATCGAGTTCAATTCAAATTGCCACATGACTCATTGGAGACATCTCTTGACAACCCAGGTTAAAGATATCTTTATGTCAAGCCTAGGACATTAAACAAGGGCGCTTGTTGGGAGGCAACCCAACTTTAGGTTCAATTTTATGTTTGGTTATGTTCTTTTATGTTTATGTACTTAGTTTTTGCTTAGGTTTTGATAATTTTTGTAAAAATGGTACCCTAACTCGTGTTTTGAAGTGTGCAGAATGTTAAGGTCGATACTATCGACACCCATGTTGATAGTATCGAGTTTGGATCAGTAAACGCTGAAGAAAAGTCGATACCATCGACCCTAGGGTCAATAGTATCGAGATTCCTGAAGATTTATAGAAAAATTGGTGCCAGTAAAGTCGATACCATCGACCCTAGGGTCGATAGTATCGATACTTTTGAGTTCCCATGCTTTTAGATGCATCGATTCAACAAAATCGCTGAGTCTGGGTCGATACCATCGACCTTGGTCGATGGTATCGACACCTGCAGGACAGCTACATAAAATAGGTCGTAAAAGGTATCGAAATGAGATTTTTTCGAACCATTTTTTGCAGAGGAAAGATGTATGAAGCAAATCACGTCTTAGAACCACTAAGACACAAAAATGGGCCACAAAAAGGAGGGAGATAGCAAGTATCACTTGGTCTATTTGAGAATCTAACCATCCTTCTTCACCACACTTCAAAGTGAATGGTACCGCTGTTCCACCTCTTAAGTGAGAATGTTGACTATGAGGCCATAGTCATATTCAAGCTTAGGGGGGTTGTTGGAACAACCCTCTATCTTATTTTTTACTTACTTATTATAGTTGCTTTTATTTTTGAATTATTAGTTGTTTTTATTTCTAGGTTTACCGCTTTTGTAGGATCCACATCTATCTAGTGTAATCTGTGGAGTAATAAATGCATGGTTTCAATTGGGAGTTTTACTCTTGGGTTGTGGGCACATGAAAATATGAGCATATTGAAAACTTTTTGAGCTTATTCTTGTGAGTAATTGAGTTGCATAACTGAGGAAGTGCTTGGGTGAGTCAGCTTCAGGACACGAGGACATGAATGACCATCTTTATTGTCTAAGGAAAAGTGATTGACAAGGATGTTTGAGCCCAAACCGACCAAATGCTAACGTGACCTTAGACTAAAGTTTAAGAGAGAAATCCTTCAGTTACCATGTACACAGGTCTTTAGAGAGGGACATATGATATTTTCGGAAGGTTCTGTCAATTAGTCTTGTGATCTGATCCACCGCAATTTCATTCACACTCCACCATAAGAAATGGGAGCACATTACTGTCTTTCACTTTTTGATTGCATCTCATGTAGATGGGTCTTGGATTATATCTATTTTCACATATTTTTTGCATGAAAATGAAAAAAAAAAGATAGAGTAGCTATACATGCACATTTACCTTAGGTGCGTATCATTTAATTGCATAACTGTCATTTTGTAGCTGCATTCACAATTTTTTTGTTTGCATATAGTACATCATGCATCTTATGTCTTCTGAAACATTAAAGGTGGTGAGATTGATCCATACCCTCCAAATAAGATGCTTCAAATGTATAAGTTATGTAACAAGAAGTGAGCCCGACAAATAATTCATTGTCATCTATGAAAATAAGGGCTTGAAAAGAAAATTGAAAAAAAAGGATTGAAAAAAAAAGAATTGAGAAGTAATAAAGAAGAAGAGGGAAAAAGGAACATGTTCTCACCTGAGAATTAAGAAGAATAAGCACATGATGTAGTTTTTTTTAGATATTCCATCTCACCTTGAGATGGAATGATAATGCATGCATCATTCCACCAAAAATGTAACATTAGGACATTTTCACTTGCATTTTGCATCATGATAGGTCATTAATTTTTGTATTGCATGATTGACTATTATGTGCTTCTATCTCTTCCACAACCACCTATCCCATCCACCCGTTGCTCTAATCGGTAGGCCACCCATGATATTCTCCTCATTCATTAATATCAGGAGATCTGCTCCCATTTAGATGGTAGTTAGGAAATGAGCAACGTAGATAGGAGATCACAAGATGCATCAAGTATGGACTAGATGAGTTTATCATATTAACTATTTTAATTGATAGTGTTTCACTTATTGGGGGATAGACATCTTTTACATAGGTCTTTGGTCGCCTGGATGGCAGTTAGTGTTCAGTGGTCAATGAGGGCCGGTTTGTGGAAAGAAAGTGGGGATAATGTAGATTCATTTCATGTATTTATGTCCTGTTGCTGACTTATCTCAACCAGATCCAAAGTTTTGTTACTCGAGGACGACCAAGGTTTAAGCTTAGGGGAGTTTGATGCATGGGTTTTAAGTAACTTTTATAGGCTTATTTTATATCTGTTTTATGCATGTATTTGTCATTTTCTTGATTATATTTGCATAATTCACTATAGTTGGCCTTTAAACTCTTTTTGCATCAAATTATACTTCTTTTATAATATTTATATGATTTTATATAATCCCCGGACTTATACACATGTTTCAGCACTTTTTCAGGCACTTTTGCATTGTCCGGAGTCGATACTATCGACCCCCAGGTCGATAGTATCGACATTTCATCAAAAAGCAACCCCAAAATGCGATCTTGGAAGGAATAACCTGTGCCATGGTCGATTCCATCGACCTTGGGGTCGATACTATCGACAGCGTCGGGATCTGGCGATTTTCAGCACTAAAACGGAGCGTTTTAATCCAACGGTTGAGCTTTTTCGGAGCCGTAAAGTGGTCCTATGACCTAAGAAGAGCACGTACGGCCCGGGGGGAGCTCATATTGTGTTTCACAACATACAAGAAGGAGGGGGAGAGAGAGGAGACGAGAGATGAAGGCCGTCAACCGAGCGATCCGGGCACCTCCGACGGGCGATTTTGCTGCCGGAAGACTACAAAACACACGTTTCTCGAGGAGGATCTCCAGGATCACCTTTGTATCAGGGGTTACATGAGTTTGCTCCATGTTTCCCACGTTTTTCTTCTCTACTCCTATGTATTTCATTGAGATGACCATGCGGGGCTAATCCCCTTTGTCTTTAGGACCGGGAGTAGCCCGGGGAGTCATTGTATGACAATTTTATTGTAGTAATTCATCATTTATCTCTTAATCCGTGGTATGATTTCGTTTTATCAATCATATTGTTATGCTTGATCACCATAATAATAATCTAATACCCTTAATTGCTTTGAAAGAAGAATTAACGGTTGAAAAGAGACGAATATCACATTAGTTGACAAATCCCTTGAACAAGGTGGTGTAAGGTTAATGGCGGATACTGAGAGATCGATTCTAATGCACCTAGTTTAGGGTATAGGTTACTACGACGGTGGAACCGACCTAGACATAGGTAGTGAATTGTACCACGACAGTGGGCAATTCTGATTTCAGGCCACTACCCAGATAGAGAGATAAATCTGAGTGACTATATATAATTTAATACAATGAAAACCCGCAGTGAAACCACAATCCTAAAGATACCTTTTGAATTGATTAAACCAACATTTAATAGATTGCTTCTTTTGTTTTGTTTTTATTTTTCTTTTAGTTTTAACAACAACTCTCAACTTGTTAATCGGTTTAGCTTATCGCGACTAGTTAGTAGGAGTCACCAACAATTCCGAGTATCCCTGTGTTCAACTCGGGCCTCACAAAGGCCTGTATTACTTCGACGCGTTCACTTGCATTTATACGCACAGTAAAATTGCGTCAGACCCCAAAAAACTCTAATATTTTGAAATCCTTTTTAGTTGACACTCATTATTCTTATAGTTGTATCTATATCAACTATTTCTCAGTATCCTTTTTATTTCTTTATTAAAATATCTCTTTTCGAGGATTTCTCTTTATCTCTCTTTTTATTTTCCTTTTTGGAATTCCTTTTAATATTAGAAACCTTATGGATACGAAAATCCATCAAGGATAACTCAATTATACCTCTTTCCACTTATTTCCCACATTTTATCATTGTTTTCAATTTCTTTCTTAATAAGGAAATATTTAATTGATCTTTTCTTTTCTTGTTGCATTATCTTTGCAACTTTGGACTCCTTGGAACCCAAGGAGCCCAAGAGGAATGAAATCCAACTTTAGATTATATTCTTTTGGTTTCTAGAGGTTTCTACATCCTTCTTTTCTCCAATTCTCAATTATTCATTTACTAATTGAGTTTCCTTATTACTGGGCCCAATAGCCAATCAAGCCCACAAAACAACCAACAAAGCTATTGTAAACGAAATCCATTTATTCAAAACACATTATATCCTTATTTTTTCAAATATTTTTAATAGGAGAAATTACATTTCTCACCCAAAGAACCCAAAAAAATTGGGGTTGTAACATCCTTCCCCTCTTATAGGAATTTTGCCCTCAAAATTCCACCAGGCACATCAACAAATAGGATAAGCCTTTCTTATGTCCATTAGGGCTCCCATGCAACTTCACCCTTTCCATGGTGCTTCCCAAGAACCTTCATCATCGCATATTCTTCCATCTGAGTTCTTTCTTACCTTGGTATATCGTACCCTCATAGGTGACTCAGGACATTTTAGCCTCTCAAAAGTTGAATAGGTTTAGGGCTCAATACATGGCTTGGGTACCTCACATAGTGCTCTAGATTAGACTCATGGAACACATTATACATCATGTTATCTTGATGGGTAAAACTAAACACAACCATCTCCACCAATCCATATCAAAAGGACCCATATATCGAGGACAACTTTCTCAGTTGTAGCTTAGAGGGGTCAGATTTTCACATCACATACTCTCCACAGTGAACTGCATTTAGTCTGCTTTGCATCAGCTCACGACTCATGTCGCTCTTGGGCTCTCTTTCAGCCATTGCACGATCAAAGCGATTTCATCTGCACACACTATGGTCCTTTTCCTGACCTTCGCGAGGTCCCTTCACCAACATCATCTAAATGAAGTGGTGACCGACACAACCTCCCTTACAGAGCTTCTTTACATCCCGACACTAGCTATGGTGGTTATCATCACATCTTACAGAGGACAAGTACTATCTCTAGATATCTCCCTGAATGAGCATGCATGCTCTCATCAGACCCTCTAGTCTAGATTACTCTAACCATTAGTTAGGGGTGATAAATTGTACTAACATCGAGTTCTTCATGCACCTACTTCCACCGCATGGAAGTGAATCTTTAGATTAGACTCAAGAACTTGCATCATGGTATATTTGAACCATCTCTCTCTCATATGTAGTTCAATCGGATCCGTCCGTTAACAGTATTCGTTCTTTCTCATGTCATCTAGGTAAGGCGATCTACCATAACCCATATTGCGTCTTGACCATCCTTGGTCCAGGGGAGACTTACAACTTCCATAATGATGAACTCCCATTCCCTCCCAGGGACTCTTTATCCTCTATATCAATGCACTGGGTTACTGGTGTTCATCATTCACCTCCCATCATGCATGGCACCATACCACATGCAACATTATCTTCGGCATCCAAAGAACTATTGTCACTTACTATCTTTGTAGTACGGTGTATGGTGATCTTAAAATCATGATCTCCTGTATATCATGATTCCATCAAGATTGACTCCTCGGAAACCCTAAACTACTTTAATCGGGGTTTCATCACCTTCTTTTCCAAAAAAGTGCATCTAAGGTTCTACAACCATCTTTTTATTGCATCAAGGCCTAGGCTGGCTAACCAATCAATCACTACTTGTTCAACAGATCTCATTACATCCAAACATATCTTCTTTCTCAAACTTAGCGCTAACCTAACAACCTCTTCTAGCCTCTAGCTACACTAGGCAGCTGCATCTCAACCAGAGCATCCATTACCACTTCACATCCTTAGGTGTTAGGTAATGTTGAAGACATACTCCTTCACTAATTATCTCATCTCAAACCCTACATATATATTCGTCAAGAACACTCTGAGCTCATCATTATGGTGATCAAACTCAACCTTCTATCACTTGCAATTCCACACAGCTCATGTTAAAACATCCTCACAAGATGATTACCTTAATACTCTTAATGTTTGTAAACCATCCACATATCGTTCACTCCGCAAGGGTATGCTATCATCTTTGTCCTCATACCTCATAGCAACGTTCCAAATCAAATCATCTTTATCCTTGGTGTATGGCATGCGTACTGTCCTATCTCTCACTCCCATAACAAGAGGAAATAAGCAATTGGCTGCAGTCTAAATACAGAGTTCTTCCCATTCCAAGAGTAGAGATGGTACATCCCACCTTGCCAGTACACATTCGAATCTATATTGAAACGTGCAACTTATGTCTCTACATCACAATCATCTTGATATCAAGGTTACTTTCATGGAAAATTGGTTTCGAACCTACTTGGGTCACCACACAATCCTTGGTCATTTCCTCTAGGTCTATAGGGTGTCGACACTTTTGGGGTCACCCATCGTCCCTTATGCATCCAAAGAGTGCCCTACTCATCTTCCCTTTAGGTCCCATGAGTTCATGAAGGTGATCAATCTCCTAACCCATGGCCCTCAGACAATGATAGTTGTTACCTCCCAACCCTATGGTCATGTGAAACTAGGGAATTAGGCAACTCCTACTTCCATCGGTGTTATCCCTACTAACCCTCAGATTGACTTAGGATTCTAACATAGTACATGTCCAACTTAGAACCTTACCCAAGCCTTCATCATCTCTCTCTGCATTCCTGAGCTGACTTTCATCCTTTCATAGGGGTCATGGCGACCTGCTTGCCTTGGTCAGGTCCCACACTAGTTACCTTCATGGTAACACATCCACATGCACTTAGAGATGGTTATCTTTGGGTCTACAGGTTCATTCTCATGCTATGTACTTTTCACTAGCTTCTCAAGATCCTATGAGACCCCTTTAGGTTACCTCAAAATGAACAAAACTGGTATACACCCTACAAAAGGGCCCCTCTCACAGGATGGGAGGAAACTATCTCTTGATAGCAACAAAGGCCACAAACATCCGTATGTCTAGGGTTTACATCCTCATGAGCATGCTTAACCCTAGAAAGCTACTAAGGCACCAACAGACACATACTAAACCATGCTAGGTCACACTTGTTCTCGTCCTCAACATTGGATTCAAGATCATACCTTCCCATGTCACCAACTTAGTTGTGAGGGGTTCATCAAACACACCTTATACTTAAGGAGTTTCTCTTTCCTTGAAATGTGAGGAGTGTCATGCTCGAATCTATAGAAACTCAAACCTTTGTCATGAGAATCAGGTACACCACTTCCCCTCTTAGGTCTAGGAACTCTAGGTTCACTTTTCTGATGTCCAACTGTCTGCTCAACTTTTAAACCATGAGCCAAGCATGTACAAGGTATGTGACATGCACTTCTTGTCATCCTTCTACTCGAACAACACTTCAGAGTGGAGTCCTCCTCAAGGACAACCAACAAGGTATAAGGCCTCATAACCTGTTATTAAGCCTCTTCAGGGTCTAAGGAACTCTTCTTCCTAACCCTAAAAGGTGAACATTTATACCTTAGGTTCATAGGTACCAGCAGCCTCACCTTCTTTCTAGGTTTTGGTTTCTCCAAAGGCAACCAAGATATCCTCAGCCTCCAGGGATCATGCATGAGGCAACCACTATCATCCACTTAGGTCGCATCATCCTCAACTCTCCACTGTTCCTCATATCTCAGAGTCTAAGCTCCCAACCTTCTTGCTTGAGTCATGCTCTCTCTCTCTAGAGCTAACTCCACATCCAACCTTACTACTAGAGGTCCTCTCTCCATGAAGTATCAAGCTCACATCCATACCTCTACGTGGGTGAATCCTATGTTCAAACTTATGTTTGTTCAAGATTATGCATAGCTCTTCATGCTTATCCCATAAGCTATCCCACATACTCTCCTGACCAGGGTTTCAACCTAATGCCCGCACTATTGACGTACTTTGGGTGCATGTTATGCCCTGCTCGCATAAGCCTATAGGGCTTCTATAGGTTCTTCACTATGCTCATAATTAAAGGAGCTATCCTTCACTTTAACATCCACAACCCTTCCTAGTGTTGGGTCACCAAAGGCACTAGGTTATCCAACCTCACATGGATCATATTGGCATCCAAAGGCATGTCCAAACACCTGGTCTAACATGACATCTAACTCATCATGCCATCTCTCTCTCTAACCACCACTTAGGGTTAGGGTTAGCGTCATCCTCAGAGGATGTGCCAGGTCTCTACTTATAATGGAGATCTCTGCCTCCATGACCAACTTTCTCCACCCATCCTCCTGATAAGGACGTCAAGCCTCAGGTCTCCCCTAAGGGAATGACAACTCATGTCATATGACCTAAGCATGTATCTATTTTTTTAGTTTACGATTAAACTATTAAGCTTTTGTCCATGACATCTTATTTACATGCTTTTCATTAATTTGGTGGAGGATTCCTTAAACCTTATCAACCTTACCCATACCTCAAGAGGGTGAGGAAAAGATAGAAAACCCTAATCCTTAAGGTCCTTAATAGCATTTGAGTTGAGAAGGGATGAACATGATGATAGAGTCCTAAAGGTATCTTATTTCAAGTCAAATCCTGAGACATTGGCCATGCAGTCACACTAATCTGAGAGTACTCGTATTCCAACTAACGGTGCAGAGGAAAATCTTGCCAGCCCCCAGGCGTGATCCTTTTCTTGACACCTCTGTCTTTCGAAAAGTCCTCTAATAACTCCCTTGGGTTCTATGGAATTTTTAAAATTTAATAATTATTAAAGATTAAATGAGGAACCTACGCTCTAATACCAAATGTAACGACCCTGCCTCCCAGTAACCCCCAATTAAGGGAGACCAAGAGGTCAGAGCTATTATCCCAATTAACAGGATCAATGGTTCGACAAATAATCAATAATAATTATCAAATTCTACCAACTAAACTAAAAACTGGTATAAAATAAAACTTTGCATACCTTTTCCAAAACTTGGATATCTACCTCTATCCACATCTGGAGTCTATTCTAACTAATCCTCTTTGTACTTTAATTTTTATTTAATTCCACATATGTCACTTTACTATTTGTCCTTTTCAAACTTGTACCTAAAATGCCGACAAACAAAACGTCGGTCAGCATATCGGAATATGCTGGTATGTGGGGACAACCAAAATTTTGAAAATATGGCTAACAATCTAATTATCACAATCAAGTAAATTAATAAGCCAATTTATGCTTTTTAGTATGACATTCTCCACTGCTTTTGCCCTAACCCTGGCATACCCACCTTAGGGTTTCTCTTTTGCCAATGACTTAAGGCCACCTTCTCAATCCCGAGCTTGGTGCCTGGGGTCACCCCTCATAGTGCCCATTAGTCATTCTATAAAGTCCACCTTCTCAATCCCGAGTTTGGTGTCTGGGGTCACCACTCATGGTGCCCATTAGTCTTCCCTCCTGGGCTTGACCTTTGGCATCATCCATCAGGGTGGCATGTAGGTGCTAGAATACACAGTTCTATTATTTTTATGGAAAATATAGTGACTTTATGATTTGCAAATATGAACATTCAAACTGATAAGTTGCATTCAATGTGATGAATCATCTAGAAAACTCTTCAGGAAACTAATGCGATTAACCATAATTAACCACATGCCTGTCAGGCTGATTTGAGACAGAATTAATCCATTCAATACAAGAAATCCAATAGGCAAGAAAGAAAACAAAGAGATCCTGAAATATGCATACAATTTCCTATCATTGATCATGCCATCAAGATCTGTTAAACCTAGCTCGCTTCCTAGGGTTTCTAGTCCACTTTTATTGAAATTAGGGTTTCACTATATTTTTAATATTTTGAACCCTAGCTTTATGCAATTACTCACAAACCCTAACTATCTCATCTTATTCTTCACGAAAGATATTAAGGTTACCTTTTAACAACATATAACCTTAATTTCATATTAAAGGCACAATTAGCCATCAATTAAGACTATTATGCTCTTCATACTAAAACTACCAATTTTATCCTTTTAATTCATGACAAGATCATTGGGCCTAATTATCATCTTTGGTTCCTTTCGGATTAACAACTCATAATTCATTATCATCTAATTCACATATGAACTCTAATTATCATTAATTCCACCTTTATCCATTAGAAAACCCTAATTACCATATTAAGGGTATTTACCCACAATTAGGAACTTTTATACTCAAACTATCTTAGATCCATCATATCTCAACTTTAATCATGAATTTGAACAATTAAAGCCATTAAGAGTCACAATTAACATCATTAGGGTTTCAAAGCCCAATTACGTGCAAAATTCATCCTTTTTATTCTTAATGTACCTTTTTACCATTAACAGGTTAATATCAACTTTAATCATCCATTAAACCCTACTAAATACATTAATCATCTCAAAATAGGGTTTCTTAATCATTAAAGTATCAAAGTTGATAACTTCCATTACTTTTCGAATTTCAAGAGGAATTAGCCTCTAAAACCATTTTAAATGAATTCCTCTCATTTTTCTGAGCAAAATACATGATTATATGTACCAATCCGAGCTACCATTATTTAGATATGAATTATGCAAGAATTACCTTTTCAGACCAATGGCAGGCCGCCACGTCGCCAAACCCATGCAACGTCGCTTGTTTGGAAAACATAATGGAAAGACGTACTTGCCCTTGGTCAAGTGACTGACGCTCCAGCCCGTGGATGGGAAAGTTTGTCCAAACGCATTATGGTCTTCTTCTTCCTCACAGATAGGTGCTCCGCAATGCGCAGGGTCTCCGGTGCCGCAACTTGAGCCTGTGATGCGCCCTTCCTATCTTCTCGATGCACAACTATCTCCGCCCGTCCCCCATTTTCCTTTCTGCCTCAGCCCCGACTGGCCTCCTTGAGGGAGAGATGTGGGGGTGTGGCCTCTGTCCTTGTTGTGCGTGAACCCTAGCCGGTACTGTGATACCCGGTTCACTCATCTGCCACCCACCGATGCCCTGATCTTCTTCCACACAGGCACAGCCGCCTCCGAAAAGGTTGTAGGACCACCTAAGTTCACCCAACAAACCAGGCCATCCACTGTCATGTTATCTTCAGGCCTGATGGGTCTGCATGTCTCTTACTGCCGAAGGAAGCCATCCTTCCATGGCCAAAGAGGAGGGCAATGATGATAACCTACCCAGACACCAGGCCCGGCTGGATGAGGTGTTCGTGGTGCAGGTAATCCCTTGCTCCGCTTTTGTTCTTGTTCGACTCTTCACGCACTAGAGGCGGAGTTCATACTGGTGATGGTGTTGAGCGTTTGTGTTCCCCTTTCCAATGCGGGCACACCAGGCCTCATACTTGTAGGCTCTACAACGGAAGAACAAGAGGGAAGGAGAGGGATAGCTCCACATCGAAGGAAAACCTGGGTTTTGATATGTATATATATACACGATGTGGAGAAGACTAACTAATACTACTGCCATGATCTCATAACTCTTTCCCAACATCATGAAATACATGGTTTGGAAAGATATTGAGTATATTCCCTTATTTCCTTCTTACTTCAAAAACGTTTGGCTTTTATTATGAGGATACACTATCATATACAACGTAATATTTCTATTTAGAAACACCAAAAAGTCATCAACTATATAGCAAATTATCCTCATATTAGGACTTTTATATTTCTATATTTTCTCTTTCTTTTTCTCCATTGGGCTCCTTAGACCCCAAGAAACTCTAATATTTTGAAATCCGTTTTAGTGGACACTCATTATTCTTCTAGTTGCATCTATATCCACTATTTCTCATTATCCTTTTTATTTCTTTATTAAAATATCTCTTTTTGAGGATTTCTCTTTATCTCTCTTTTTATTTTCCTTTTTGGAATTCCTTTTCATATCAGAAACCTTATGGATACGAAAATCCATCAAGGATAACTCAATTATACCTCTTTCCATTTATTTCGCACATTTTATCATTGTTTTCAATTTCTTTCTTAATAAGGAAATATTTAATTGATCTTTTCTTTTCTTGTTGCATTATCTTTGCAACTTTGGAATCCTTGGAACCCAATGAACCCAAGAGGCACGAAATCCAACTTTGGATTATATTCTTTTGCCTTCTAGATGTTTCTACATCCTTCTTTTCTCCAATTCTCAATTATTCATTTACTAATTGAATTTCCTTGTTATTGGACCCAATAGCCAATCAAGCCCACAAAACAACCAACAAAGCTATTGTAAACGAAATACATTTATTCAAAACAAATTATATCCTTATTTGTTCAAATATCTTTAATATGAGAAATTACATTTCTCACCAAAACAACCCAAAAACATAGGGGTTGTAACAATTGTTGTTTAAATTGATTGCCTAACTCTTTAGTAATAAAATTGAAACCTCATTTATGAACAAACTCTATTCCAAGTGTATCCAATGTGTGTGACACTATAGGTTCCAAGATATGTTGTCAGTGAATAGCCATAACTAATTTATGACGTCACAAGCAATGATCGATGTATAGCAACACATCATTTCTACCCAAGTAATTTGTAAAGTTGGAGAACAACTTCAACCTACAATCTATGATTGGTGTTATATTTATTGTATAATTCCTTTGTCAATGAAATCTAGATTGAACTTGAGGCATGGAATCATCATCCTCTCAACATTCAATCTATGTTCCTTGAACTAGAGCAGACTGTCTGAGATATTTGTGAACACAATATCATATATTGTGCATGTGCATGCTTTTCTTAGTCTCTCTTATCAAGTGGTCAGGATATCAAACTCATGCAGGAGGGAAAATCCCATCTACACCACTCAAGGCATCCCCATGTGTCACAATGCACCTAAACACCACCTTTATGGCAACCCTTATTCAAAGTCACGATGGATGATGTCTTCAACTATACATATTTTCTTGGTCTTTTCATCACCAAGAATGTTACTACTCAAATACGATTCAAACATGGTACCTACTTCTTTCTCACAACTCTATATGATGCTAAGAGGGAGTAGGGACAGTCTAGAGGTGGTAATTTTCATATCCACCCTACATTTTGGGTAAATTGCAAATTGCACCAAAACTGGTACACAAGGCACAAACATTATTCAAACAAGTTCTAACTTGGAACTTAGGCTTTCCACAAGCCACCCCTTAGCATCATTCTCTCTCTTATGATGCTAAAGAACTTGAAGCATGTTCAAAATATAACATATTGCAATATAACCCCTCATCTTGGGTAAATTGCAATTTAAACCCAAATTATCACATAATGCACAAACAGTTTACAAATAAGCTCAAACTTGAAAATTAAACTCAAGGAGAGTCTTAATTTCTTTTCAAAAGATTGAAACAAGTTTATGAATAACTAACTTAAGAAAAACTTCTAGGTTTATGCCATAACCTAGGTTAGGGATGTTACAATTATCAACCCCTAATAGGGATTTCATCCCCAAAATCACAAGAGAAAAGAGAAGGGTACTTCCTCCTCATTTCTTCCTCCAGCTCCCATGTGGGTTCTTTAATGCCACAGTGATGCTAGAGAACTTTCACAAGAACTATGCCTTTCTTTTTCAACTTCTTGATTATTCTATCTAGAATCATCATTGGACCTTCCACATAGAATATATCATCATTCATTTCTACCTCTACAGGTTGCAACACTAACTCTATATAAGGATGACACTTCCTCAACATAGATATATGAAACACTGGATGTAGTCTATGTGGTTCAGGTGGCAACTCCAACCTATAGGCTACCTTTCCAATCCATGTTTTCACTGGGTAAGGTCTCATAAATCTAGGAGCTAACTTACCCTTCTTCCCAAATCCGAGACACCTTTCCAAGGAGAGACCTTGAAAGACACTCTATCTCGAACATGGAATTCTAAAGGTCTACGACATTTATCGGCATATGACTTCTGTCTATCCTGTACAGCCTTTAACTGTTGTTGTATTACTTTAATCTTTTCAGTTGTATGTTGCACTAATTCAAGACCCAGAAGTTGGTATTCTCCTGTCTCATACCAGCATAATGGAGATCTACAACGTCTACATATAATGCTTCATATGGTGCCATATCAATACTTTTCTAATAACTATTATTGTAGGCAAACTCTATTAAGCTCAAGTGTAAGTCCCAACTTCCTACAAATTGAAGAACACAACCCTAATCAAGTCCTCCACATTTTGTAGTCCTTTTAGATTGTCCATCTATCTAAGGGTGAAAAGTTGTGCTAAACTTTAGCTGTGTGCCCAAGGCTTTATGTAGTCGTTCCCAAAAATGACTTGTAAACTAGGGACCTCTATCAGACACAATTGTAGCTGGAACTCCATGAAACCACACTATCTCATCTATATAGATATGTGCAAGTTTTTCAGTAGTATAGGTTATTTTAACAGGAATAAAATGTGCTAACTTAGTCAACCTATCAACTATCACCCAAATGGAATCATGACTTTTGGTTGTTCTGGGTAGACCAACCACAAAGTCCATTGTCACATGATACCATTTTCACTGCAGTATAGGTAAGTGTTGCAATGTTCCTATAGGCTTCTGGTGTTCTTCTTTAACTTGCTGACACACTGGACACCACATAACAAACTCAACTACATCCTTCTTTAAACTAGGCCACCAATACATATCTTTTAAGTTATGATACATTTTAGTACTCCCTGGATACATTGCATACATGGATGAATGAGCTTCCTCCATAACTATCTTTCTTAAGTCATTGGTGTTAGGTACTACCATCCTACTATGGTAATAGATTGCCTCATCCTATGACTCATGGAAACTATCCCTTTTCTCACTACCATACTCTGACCTGATCTGTTGAATCACAGTATCATCCTATTGCGCCTCTTTAATCTGTTGTCTCAGAGTAGGTTTCACATGCATCTCAGACAGCAATCCGGCTAACAAATATACTTTTAACTGTACATTCATTTGTCTCAAAGAGACAAACATGTCCTATTTAAAGCACATTAAATAATTCAACTGTGTTTAATCTATGGTTGGAGCTGAAGATTTTCTACTTAGTGCATATGCCACTACATTAGCCTTTTCTGGATGATAATTAATTGTACAATCATAGTCCTTGATTAATTCCATCTAGAGGTGTTGTCTCATGTACAACTCGTGTTGTGAGAAGATGTACTTTAAGTTTTTATGGTCTGTGAAAAATCTGACATGTTTCTCCATAAAGATAATGCCTCCAAATATTCAACATGTGGACCATTACAGCTAATTCAGATCACGTGTCAGATAGTTCTCCTTGTGTTTCTTAAGCTGTCAGGAAGAAAAAGAAACTACATGATCACTCTTTATCAGCAAACATCCTAGAGCATTCTTAGAGGTACCACAAAAAATAATGTATCCCTTTACCTACTCAGGTAAAACCAACACAGGTGCACTAGTCAACATTTCCTTCAACAACTGGAAAGAACACTAACACTTGTCATTCCAGACAAAAGGAACCTCCTTCCTGGACAACCTAGTTAGGGGTAATGCTATAGAACTAAAGTCTTTAATAAACCTTCTGTAGTAACCTTCCAGACCTAGGAAACTGTGAATCTCAGTTGGTGTCTTGGGCTGTTCCCATTCCACAACAGACTCCACTTTCTTAGGATCAACACGAATACCTGAAGTAGATATAATGTGTCCTAGAAAAGACACTTCTGACAACTAGAACTTGCACTTGCTAAACTTAGCATATAGCTTATGTTGTCTCAACAAAGTCAAGGCTTGATGAAGGTGTTGTTCATGTTGTTGACCATATCTACTGTATATCAGAATGTCATCTATGAAGACCAATATGAACTGATCAAGGAATGGCCAGAAGATTCTATTCATCAACTCCATGAATGTAGATGGTGCATTAGTTAGTCCAAACAACATAACTAAAAACTCATGATGACCATACCTTGTCCTAAAGGCTGACTTAGGTATGTCACTCTCGTTGATACGTAACTGATGATATCCTGACCATAGATCTATCTTAGAGAACATTGTTGCACCATGCATCTGGTCAAACAGATCATCTATACTTGGAAGAGGATATTTGTTCTTTATAGTCGCCTTGTTAAGCTGTCTATAGTCTATGCATAATCTCATAGACACATCCTTCTTTTTAACAAAAAGAATTGGAGCACCCCATGGCAAATTACTTAGTCGAATGAAACTTTTCTCAAGAAACTCATGTAACTATTTCTTGAGTTCTGCCATCTAAGTAGGGGCCATCCTATAAGGTGTTTGGGCTATGGGTTGTGTACCCGAAATTAGATTAATCTTAAAATCAATATCTTGAGGTGGAGGAATATCTAGAAATTCTTCAGGAAACACATCCTTGAATTCCCTAACAATAGGAACTTCAAAAAGACTAGGACTCTTGCTTTGGTGTCTACCACATATGCCAAGAATGCTTCACATCCTTGTTGCATCAATCTCTCAGCTACCATTGCTGACATTATATAGATTGGAAGAATCTTTCTATCCCCCTAAAAGACCCATGTATCATCATGTATGCAAACATAGCTTGCTTGGAACCACAATCCAAGACAACCTTATACTTTTCTAGGGTATCAGTCCCAAGAATTACATCAAACCCGTGCATCTCAAGTGGTATAAAATCCACCTGAATGTTGTGTTATGAAATAGAAAGAACATAGGGAGAACATACCTACCGCAACACTACAGATCCGACTAATGGAGTTTCAAATAACAGATTATCTGTTCTATGAATGACAGTCATATTTGTTGGTATGTATGCCCTGAGAGCCAATCATGGGATGATTGGTGGGATACATTAAGATTGATTTGATAAACATCAAAGGCAATCTTCCAATTCATTCTGGTTTAGTCATATGAGATAGTGATAGAACATATTGAATGTCTAAAGAATGACAGAACTCAATGACGTATGCTTTCAGGTTAAGGACCTGAACGATGAGATCATACGGATGCTAAGAGTTTGTACATTATTTTTATGTCCCTAGTCGGATGTCATTGTGGAAGGTAGATAGACAATAATGACACACAAGACTAGATTGTAGTGTTGGTTGATGACAGAATCTCATTAGTCATGATATAGAGATATCAAACCAAACACATAGGTACTTGTTAGAGAACAAGTTACCAGACAGACCCACCGTGAGTTTGACACATGGAACCATGAGATGGTAGTCACAGTCAGTACTCATAGTGATGGTGGTGAGTGTGATTCTTAGACCTGAAATCACTACACTCAACACATGTCGTTGGGCACACTTTGACATCATCAAACGCAGTCCTGAAACATGGGTTGTTATAAAGGTGATGATTGGGTGGCTTTGACACATGGGGCTTTTGAGGGGTGAGTGATAGATATGGGATTTGTCCCTCCTGAGGGAGTTTGATATCCATGGCCACTTGATGAGTAGGATTGAGAAAGGCGTGCACGCATATGTGAGTCAGTATGTGATACTGATGTCATACATATCTCTTCCAGTCTACTCTGAGATCAAGGAAGTGAATGAACGTTGACAGGATGACTGTTCCATGCCTCGAGTTCATTCAGGATATCAGTGACAAAGGAATTATACACTCGCTGTAACACCATTCACGGATTGTAGGATGAAAGTTGTTCTCCAACTTTCTACTTTCACTTGGGTAGCACTGATGTGTGACTAGGCACCGCTCTTTGCTTGTGAAGTCATAAGTGTTATGAACTTTCATTGCCAACGTGAAATGGACCTGCAGGGTCACACACATAGGATTTAACCTGGAAGAGGAGTTTTGTCCACAAGCAATGTTTAGATTGATTACTAAAAGAGTTTAGTAGTTCAATTGAACACTCAATCAGTCGATGGCTCAATATCGTATGGTTCAAGGTGTTGGACGCATTTATTGGAGTATCGGATTGATTGAAATCGCATTTGACTGATTCTGCACAATGTGCACTCCCAACCGATCGGTTCATGTGATGAACCGGTCGGCTGAGGTTGCTGAACCGGTCGGTTCAATTGTTGAACCGATCGGCTCATGCACAGAGTGAAATGACTGGTTCAAATGTTGAACCGATCGGTTCAACTGGTGCAATCGAGCAACTTGGGAAAGTAGGATTGGTGAGAATTTTCCTTTCGTTTCAAATTGCCCAATTCGATTGGGAATATAATTGGTATTCGATACCAATTGGGAAAGAAACAAGGAAAGTCGTTTTGAGCCGGATTAGGACCATGAACCGATCGGTTCAGGACACCAACCGATCGGTTGGAGTGCCCCAAACGGTCGGCTCAGGTCCAACTGATCGGCTCAATGGCTGAACCGATCGGTTCAACAGTGAACCGATCATTTCAGGTTGCGAGATGGTTGCTTTTTGTGGAAAATCCCGAACCCTTCTACTCCTGCTTTTAGTCCCGCATTTCTCGGGATGGAGAACCCTGTCCCATGACTCACCTATATATATAGGGGGTATTGGGGGCTTCTCAAAAACACAGCTCAATGCAACCAGTTGCTCTGCAAGTTGTCGTTCTCTCTGGTTTTGGTAACCGCGAGAGAGCCCGAGCAAGTGCTTCCCGCCAAAAGGGAGGTGCAGCAAGGGAAGGACAACTGCAGTTGCAACAGGAGGCAGGAGAGTGTGTTGGCGACTAGTACGTCAACAAGAGGGTGCGACTCCTTCCAATTCCTTGTGGGACAAGGAGAGTGGAGTTCCAGGTGGTCTGTGTGGACTACTACAGAGGCGGGAGGACACTGCCGCTTAGGAGGACAACTGTCATCCGACAGTCCGGTTTGAATAGGAGTCGTCAGTCCCGGTGCGACCAGGAGCTGCACAGACACCGTCGAAGTCCGGAGTTGAAGACCGTGCATTGCGTGAGGTATTGTCGCCGAGCAAGCCTCGGGACAAGATATGATTCCGCAAACCATCCTTTCCTATTATATAGACGTTGACGCGTTTCCTCGGTATGGGTTTGGGGAGAAATGTTTTTGTTTCCGCTGCCTTCTCTGTCTCCCCTAAAACCCAATAGTGGTATCAGAGCCACGTCAACTTCTCTATATTTTAGGAATATCGATATGATCGATTTTGGTTTGTCGCCTTTATTTATTGCATACGATGCGAATAATATTGGCTTTATGCATGTCCAATCCTAAATCCACAAATCCCTAATTACATATATGATATGTATTATTAATGCACTCGATACGCGTCGCCCTTAAGCGAGTTTTGTGGTGGATGTGTGTAGCATGATTATGGCCTATAACCCCTATCTGTGATTGGTTGTGTGTGGTTGCTTGCATCTCGGTCTGCGCACCGATCTTCCCTCTCTTATTCCTGATGTAACTCGAAATAATTCGAGATTCTTTCCTACCTTTGCTCCCCCCGAATGTAACTCGGGGTTTCCTTTTTAAAGCAATGTAATAAATAGAATAGGATTTTATTTCCTGTTATGTCAAAGACCGGCGAACATCAAGACGACTGCTCAGACGATCGGTTCAAGGAGTGAACCGATCGGTTGACCTTCCAGACGGTCAGTTCAAGGAGTGAACCGATCGGTTGATGACCGGTTCGAGGAGCGAGACGAGCAGGTGGCAGACATGACGAGATGCATGACGACCAGGCGAACCGATCGGTTGGAGGAGCCAACCGATCGGCTGGTGGCACCCAGACGATCGGCTGGAGAGTACATATCATTCATGTGATGAGTTGATCAACTCGGATGGCAAGGCACAGAGTTCATCTTGTACAGGTTGCATGTGATGTATACCTAGATGACCGTGATTCCTCTTGGCTCGAGGAATCACATTAGGATGGCCATAATCATCGCTTTTTATCGTTTGTGCATGTTTTCTGTGGGATATAGCATGTATATGATACATACTATGTATTGTGGTGATTGGATATGTATATGTATATAAAACCAAATCCCTCATTAAAATATTAAGTTTTAGATGCCTTCCAAATGCGACACACGTGAAAATCTTGATCGACCAAGTGTGGGCACGCCCTAGCGTGGTGCACCGTCTATCTCGTGGAAGCGTGAAGGATGAATGTGTGGGTCTGCCCTAGCAGGGTGCATATTCATCGTGTTTGCTATGGGTCGGACTTAACAAGGTGACCTAGATAGGATCTAGAGCCTTGAGGCATGGAGATGATCATTGCAAGGAGTTGTAGATGACATCTTATCAAGAGTTGCATATGATGCAATTGGCAAAAGTTGCCTACCTGAGAGATCTATGTTGTGGGTGACAGCCCTAGCTGGTCCATGGCTTAGAGGATTTCAGGATCTTGCCCACTAGAAGGTTGTACGCTGCAATCTTCCGAATTGATGGTGAGGGCTATCAATTTGAAGTAAAATAGTGGGAGCGTTAATTAATTAAAGGCCTAATTATATCGTCAAACTTTCGAATCAATCAAATAAGTCAAAATGAGTTTTGGACTAAAATTGCATATTTTCCTTTTGTAGTTCAAATGGCAACAAACAACAACAACTTTTCTTTGCGATCGGTCCTTGACAAGGACAAGCTAAATGGGACAAACTTCCACGACTGGTATCGGACATTGAGAATTGTTCTCACTCAAGAGCGTAAGCTCTATGTCCTGGATACTCCAATTCCAGAGGAACCCGCTCCTAATGCACCAAGGACAGAAAGGGATGCTTACAAGAAGCATTCTGAGGATGTCATTGATGCAAAGTGCTTGATGCTATGTTCAATGAACCATGAGTTGCAGAGGCAACATGAGAACATGGGTGTCATAGAGATGATTCAGCATCTCAGGAACATGTATGAAGATCAGGCACGGCAAGAGAGGTACAATGTTTCTAGGGCGTTGTTCAAGTGCGTCATGACAGAAGGAGATCCAGTTGGTCCTCACACACTCAAGATGATTGGGTATGTGGAGAACCTACAGAGACTGGGATTTCCACTGAGCCAAGAGTTGGCTACTGACGTGATACTGCAATCGTTGCCAGAATCTTACAGTCAGTTTGTGATGAACTACAACATGAACAACTTTGATAGGCCACTATCAGAGTTGTTGGGCATGTTGAGGACAGCAGAGTTACAGATGAAGAAGGACAAGCCTAAGTCCGTGATGGTGATCACGAGCAAGAAAGGCAAGTCCAAGCCATCTTCAGCTCTCAAGGCCAAGGGAGGTGTGACCAAGAAAGGAAATTGCCACCATTGTCAAAAGCCAGGACATTGGAAAAGGAATTGTCCTCTCTACCTGGAAGAACAAAAGAAGAAAGAGGCGACTGAAGCTTCTACTTGAAGGTGTCATGTAAATAAACTTGTAACACTTTTTGAGGTATATGATACCAAGATGTAAAGTGTAAAGCATTCTTATTTGGGGCAAGTGTTGCCTTTATAGATAGGAATACTTTAGTTTATTTTCAGCCAATAAGGCATGTAATACAGTTATGAACTGTTATTTCATACTTGCCAATAGATAGAAACACTTTATTTTTGCATATTGTATGACAATGATGGCAATCAATAAAGTTGTGTTTTCAATCTAAAAGATTTGATCTTTGTGGCAATGCCTTATTTATCTTGTGATATTTGATATGCATAAGATAAGACGATACCTAAAAGTTATAGATAACTCAA
Source organism: Alisma plantago-aquatica (assembly GCA_963693085.1). Taxonomy (NCBI): domain Eukaryota; kingdom Viridiplantae; phylum Streptophyta; class Magnoliopsida; order Alismatales; family Alismataceae; genus Alisma; species Alisma plantago-aquatica. Next base: position 117,903,399 of record OY856413.1, on the reverse strand, counting down.
ACAATTTAATTAGCATTAATCATGAGGAATTCAATTCTAGTTTCCATGTGATGGATAAAACTAGACTCTTTTGGTTAGAGAACCAGTAAGAGACATGAATATCTTGGACATGATTGATCAATCTTCACTAATGTAGTGGGAGAGTGATCATCCTATTAGGTATAATACATGTGATGTATTTACATACCTATTGGAATAAATGCTAATACTTCAAATGGAGTTTAGAGAAATACCAATATGAATATCTTGAAGTGTTCAAGATTATCATAAATGAAGTACAAATTTGGTAAAGTATTAATTCTTGATGAGATCAATGAATGAAATACTTGGACCAAATGTTTGAGATCCTTATGAGTGATTATGATAGTGTATCATAGTGAACTCATGATTAAGGCATGGTGATGTCTGAATCAAGAAGGAATCATACTCTAAGGAGTTAGAGAATGATTATCAAATAACTGAATTCTTCTTAATAAAAGAATACCCCACACTAATAAAAGAAATTAAGAATCACAAGGGTTGTGAGTTCTTATATCTTTAACAGATACACCTCAATTATCTATGTGATGAGTTGTTCATGTGATGAGTCAACTATCAAGATGAATATGAGGAACCGAATCTTGAGTTATGGTTTAAAACCATTACGTCCTAAATGACTTCCATGTGAACCATAAGGTATGACCTTGATGGTAGCACTCATTGGATCATATCCATAAGTGCAGATGAGTCTTAAGTGTTAAGACACATGGATAACATTTTGAGAAGTATGATGCTTGTTGATTGCAACTTAATGGCTAAGACATTTGGCATATGGATACTAAAACCGCATTCCTATGAGGAATAAAACTAGGATGTGTACGTGACACGGCCTATAAGGTTTATGAATCCACTAATGCAAATGAAGTCTATAAGTTACAATGGACTAATCAATGTGATTGATTGAGTACAAGAAACTCAAAATTGGATCTTTGTTTTGATGATATAGTCAAAGGGTTTGACTGATATGTCAAAGATAAAGAAGGGATCTGTGATTTAGTGGGAGCGTGTTCACATTCCACATATTGATGTGAAATGGAAATGTTCTAGATTAGAAATCCAAATGTGGAAATTATCTTTAAGGAAGATAGAGATGTTTCCTATGTGATAGGAATAGAGATCTATAGAGATAGTTCTCGAAAATCTCTTGACCTGGAAAGAGAGAGCATACATTGGCAATCTGTACTGAAGTGTTCAGTATGCACAGATTCAGTGGGAGAAAACTTGTCCATGTTACATGGAGTTAGTATCCCAAGGCCAAGTGTCCAATTCTTATGAAGAATGGGAACACTAAGAATAGATATGGATCTGTCATGTATGTAATCATCCCATTATCTTGCATGTATGACATGGCAAGAATAAAATGCATTCATCATCTTGTATGTAGGACATGGCAATATGATGTGCTCATCCTGATAACTCGCATGTGTGACATGACGAGTGGATGGCTATCTATTTCCAGTAAGGGTTACTGGAATACCATGAGAACTTGATAAGTGCTTGTGAAGTACTAGTTCTATGGAGATAAGGAAGAGTTCGATGTAAAGAGTTACATTGATGCGAACTTCCGAAAGGACAGAAAATTAATCGCAATATATATACATAAGATGTATAAAAGTGAAAGTTTGTTGATAATTGGAAATGTTCCAATAAAGCCATTTAAAAGGGGAAATGCCGAGTATCTATGTGTTAGTAAACAGTAGTAGATACTATGTGGATCTGGAAGTTCATAAGATGAACTTATATTCCACTCATTGATGATAAGTCTGGAATCCTTGATCATGCAATGTGGCTAAAGGTTAGCAAAGGAATACTAGATCGCATATTACGGCAACTCCATCTCATACGTATGACGTACAGTGAAGAGATGCGAGACATGCAATTTGTACAGACTTTGGCAAGGTGTTGTCATTACTCACTATGTTGGCAATAGAGCACAGTAACATGTGGGACATGTCTAAAGATCACTATGAATATAATTCATGGGTGATTGGCTCGTAGTGCAAGTGGGAGTCTGTTGGTATGTATGCCCTGAGAGCCAATCATGGGATGATTGGTGGGATACATTAAGATTGATTTGATAAACATCAAAGGCAAGCTTCCAATTCATTCTGGTTCAGTCATATGAGATAGTGATAGAACAGATTGAATGTCTAAAGAATGACAGAACTCAATGACGTATGCTTTCAGGTTAAGGACCTAAACGATGAGATCATACGGATGCTAAGAGTTTGTACATTCTTGTTATGTCCCTAGTCGGATGTCATTGTGGAAGGTAGATAGACAACAATGACACACAAGACTAGATTGTAGTGTTGGTTGATGACAGAATCTCATTAGTCATGATATAGAGATATCAAACCATACACATAGGTACTTGTTAGAGAACAAGTTACCGGACAGACCCACCGTGAGTTTGACACATGGAACCATGAGATGGTAGTCACAGTCAGTACTCACAGTGATGGTGGTGAGTGTGATTCTTAGACCTGAAATCACTACACTCAACACATGTCGTTGGGCACACTTTGACATCATAAAACGCAGTCCTGAAACATGGGTTGTTATAAAGGTGATGATTGGGTGGCTTTGACACATGGGGCTTTTGAGGGGTGAGTGATAGATATGGGATTTGTCCCTCCTGAGGGAGTTTGATATCCATGGCCACTTGATGAGTAGGATTGAGAAAGGCGTGCACGCATATGTGAGTCAATATGTGATACTAATGTCATACATATCTCTTCCAGTCTACTCTGAGATCAAGGAAGTGAATGAACGTTGACAGGATGACTGTTCCATGCCTCGAGTTCATTCAGGATATCAGTGACAAAGGAATTATACACTCGTTGTAACACCATTCACGGATTGTAGGATGAAAGTTGTTCTCCAACTTTCTACTTTCACTTGGGTAAATGTGTGACTAGGCACCGCTCTTTGCTTGTGAAGTCATAAGTGTTATGAACTTTCACTGCCAACGTGAAATGGACCTGCAGGGTCACACACATAGGATTTAACCTGGAAGAGGAGTTTTGTCCACAAGCAATGTTTAGATTGATTACTAAAGGAGTTTAGTAGTTCAATTGAACACTCAATCAGTCGATGGCTCAATATCATATGGTTCAAGGTGTTGGACGCATTTATTGGAGTATCGGATTGATTGAAATCGCATTTGACCGATTCTGCACAATCTGCACTCCCAACCGATCGGTTCATGTGATGAACCGGTCGGATGAGGTTGCTGAACCGGTCGGTTCAATTGTTGAACCGATCGGCTCATGCACAGAGTGAAATGACTGGTTCAAATGTTGAACCGATCGGTTCAACTGGTGCAATCGAGCAACTTGGGAAAGTAGGATTGGTGAGAATTTTCCTTTCGTTTCAAATTGCCCAATTCGATTGGGAATATAATTGGTATTCGATACCAATTGGGAAAGAAACAAGGAAAGTCTTTTTGAGCCGGATTAGGACCATGAACCGATCGGTTCAGGACACCAACCGATCGGTTGGAGTGCCCCAAACGGTCGGCTCAGGTCCAACCGATCGGCTCAATGGCTGAACCGATCGGTTCAGCAGTGAACCGATCAGTTCAGGTTGCGAGATGGTTGCTTTTTGTGGAAAATCCCGAACCCTTCTACTCCTGCTTTTAGTCCCGCATTGCCCGGGATGGAGAACCCTGTCCCATGACTCACCTATATATATAGGGGGTATTGGGGGCTTCTCAAAAACACAGCTCAGTGCAACCAGTTGCTCTGCAAGTTGTCGTTCTCTCTGGTTTTGGTAACCATGAGAGAGCCCGACCAAGTGCTTCCTGCCAAAAGGGAGGTGCAGCAAGGGAAGGACAACTGCAGTTGCAATAGGAGGCAGGAGAGCGTGTTGGCGACTAGTACGTCAATAGGAGGGTGCAACTCCTTCCACTTCCTTGTGGGACAAGGAGAGTGGAGTTCCAGGTGGTCCGTGTGGACTACTACAGAGGCGGGAGGACACTGCCGCTTAGGAGGACAACTGTCATCTGACAGTCCAGTTCGAATAGGAGTCGTCAGTCCCAGTGCGACCAGGAGCTGCACAGACATCGTCGAAGTCCGGAGTTGAAGACCGTGCATTGCGCGAGGTATTGTCGCCGAGCAAGCCTCGGGACAAGGTATGATTCCGCAAACCATCCTTTCCTATTATATAGACGTTGACGTGTTTCCTCGGTATGGGTTTGGGGAGAAATTTTTTTGTTTCCGTTGCCTTCTCTGTCTCCCCTAAAACCCAACAATATTGTAGTCATGAATCATTTCTCAAGTGATAAAGGAATGGGTAACACCCAGATCAATCCAAATAGATACGAAGCAGGATGATGACAAATCAGAATGAAACAATTCCATCTGACCCGTTATGACTCGGGGATTGACTACTGCCTCCGACTAATTCATAGCATAGAATCTTGTCGTTGCCTGTTATCGACTTCATTCTCTATTATTTGGCACATATGAACCTACTTGGGATGCCTATATACATCCTTGTATGCCACTGCTAAATTGTTTCCTCTGAGAGCCTTGTTGACTCTGCTTCGGTGGTTGGGTTACCTCCCCATCTCTAATTGGACAATCCTTTATCAGATGCCCTGTCTGCCCACACTTGATGCAGTCTATTCTCCCATTGTGGCCTAGATGGTTTTGTCACTGACATTGATACCGTGCTATTGGCTCCACTTGGCAGAAAACTACGGCCTCTACCCTTGCTTGATGTCCACTGCTTCTGAGCACTGAACCTCTATGGTGCTACTGGTGTAGGAAATCTCGATTTCTTGAAACTTCCATACATATATCCCTGTAACTGCGTAGGTAATTTTCTACTATTAGCCTCACATTTCTCAGTCACAAACCTTTTGATCTACCTAACTGACTCCACAAAGGTGGCAAATCTCTCTCTATTCTCTAGAGAAGCTACAAGTGTGGTTAACTCAGCGTTCAGACCCTTCTCAAAATGTTGAATCATCTCCTCATCTGTAGTAGCCATGTGTAGACAAAACCGCAGAAGCTCCATAAACTTAGCTTCACACTCACTAATCTTCATCGGTCCTTGTTTAATCTGCTCAAACTGTGAGATTTTCTCATCCAGATAAGTCTTGGGAAAGTATCTACTAACAAACTCTCGTTGGAATTCCTACCATCCGACCTCAACACCAGGTCTTTTCTCATCTTCAATGGCCCACCAATGGCCAGTGCTTCCTTTTAATAGGTACATAGCATGCCTAACCTTATCAGTTTCTAGGATGTTAAGGATTCAAAAGGTTTTTTCTAGTTTAGTGAGCCATGAATCTACATCTTCTGGGTCAGCTGTACCAACATATTTAGTGGCTCCTACCCAACGTAACCGCTCAAAGGTTTTGCTAGATCCATGCCCCTCATTAGGAACCGGTGCCCTAGGTGTTGGTGTTGGCATCCGATCTACCATATGCACCATTTTGGTCATGAACTACCTAAAAAGAGCATGAAAATCTGGGTTTTCTAGCATGGATTGATCAAGCTGGGGATTCTCAAGAAATGATTCCTCTTTAGCATGTTCCCTTGCACCTCCTCCTGATGTAGCAACACTGCTCTCAGCAGCATGTTCTTCATGTGCTTTGACCATCTTTTAGCTTTACTTCTTCTCGTATATGAGCATAAGTCACTATAAGATCAACTGGAGGACACTTGAATAGAATCAACAAACTTAATCCTATGTCTTTGTAGACTCAGTGAACCTTAGGATCTAATACCAAAACTTTGTGATGACTCGATGCCAACTAAGCCACCACAATGTAGGTAATTACATGGAATAACCATTAGCAGTGGATAAATGAAAATTACTAAAATTTTAAATTAATTTTGCAAAGAGATCCATTGCCAGAATACTCTTAAAGAAAGAACCTAGGCAATATATACATCATGGTGCACATTGAACATACATTGTACCATCATATCTTGAGGATATCATACACCAGTTGCTTTGTCCAAACATATACATAAGCAACATAAAACCTCGAGCATACAAGATAAAATCTCATATCATTTATAAAACCATCACGTACTAACTCCCAAGGACCTGAGAGTACAGAGATGACACATGGGACTTCTATCAACAAGACATGATAGACAATACACTTAACCTGAGTTGTTACTGATGTCCCTGTTGTTGTTGCCCTTCCTCTACAGTATGGTCTCTACCTCCTCGTGCACGTCCACCTAAAAATTGTGGAACCCATAGGGTGAGACACAAGTCCCAGCAAGATATATAACTCTTCATGAACAATATTATTATCATAGGTAAATAGTATAAAACTAAGCAGAGGATCTTTTATGTAAATAAGCATGTATACTCATTATTTAATTATAGTGCAAAGCAATAGCAATGTTAAAGTAGTTCAACTATCCATGATAGATCTATAGATCATCTATTTGCTTTATAAGGAATATGAAGAACATGTACAACAACTATCAATCTAAGATGTACAAAAGTAATGAAGCGTCAACCAATGTTTCCGTATTCATACTTTAAACAAATATGCTACACATCTGATTACATGTTTACAATCGCACTTATGCCTAGAGGAGATGAGGTATACCGCTCATGCTCCAACCGACCACCTATTAGTCGAACACTACTTAGTCTAAATTGATACCATACAAGGTCAATGGAAGAGTTGGCTGCCAAGACCTCAGCCGTCTCAGTCAGTATGAGACCACTAGCAGTGACATCATGTCAAACTGCAACTAGCTTTCTGGGGTATTGTGGCATATTCACTATAGAGCTACAACGGCAGCATGCACTCTCTTCGGGGAGATCACACATCAACCCCTGATACATTTTCATCAGGGTGATCACACGGAAACCCTGGCATTCATCAGGGAGATAACACATCAATCCCCATCTGGACATCAGGATATGTTCATCCATCACCCCCACATATTCAAAAATATGCATTCTGAGTTAAACTTGTCACCCCCCACATATTCAAAAATATGCATTCTGAGTTAAACGCATTTCACCATTTAGCAAATACTGACACCGAATGGATCTATGGCCTGGGAAACTACATGATAAGATTCCACTTGATTAATTAGGTGTATTATAGTATCTTTTATTATCAATCAAGTTACAAGCATGAATCATAACAGATGCTACAAAGAAAGGTGTAATATATCTGTCAAGTACTTTTGTAATCTTTGGAACACATTGAATGCATAACACTCGAGATATCAGTCCCTTATCACATTACTAGGAATTCTCATCCCTTAACATTATCATCATCATGATTTCTAGATCTGGGTATTCAAACCCTTAGTTCATCACTAAACATTATTACCTCTTACCAGGTAACTATTACCTCTAGGTCCTCAGACCCAGGTATACATAATACTTGCTATACAAGTATTTCACATGGCTCACAAGGCCCATTTAATCTATATCATATGAAACATCATATTTCATACCTAGCTATGCTCATCATCTCATGATACCTGCATGGTTAGTATTTCATGATAGAAGCAATATCAAGTACATATCATTACCATGCAACATAAGATAAATACAACGGTTCCACTATTAGGGTTAGGGTTAACCTTCGGGTTAGGGTTTCCCTTTTCACCGATTAGGTTTAGGGTTTCCCTCTTTAATATATTAGGGTTTCAAGTTCATATTGTAAAGAATCAATGCCTTAATTCATATTATTAAGAATCAAAACCCTAATGCATAGCTCTACACATATAGGGGTATCAATGTATGCTCATTGAATGATTAACACACAAAGTATGAGTTTCTCTCTCATGATCACTAGGTTAATGATTACATCATACTTTATTAAGTTGGCTCAATCCTTTTCTCAAGGTACATTGGCCTACATTATCAAAAAGCATTGAACTCTATACATCTTAATGTATCATTTGACATAACACACTTCATGTGTTACTTAATCAAGTATATTGGATTGAGGTGCTTCCACCATATCGGGCATGAGGTGTGTGCTTTCTTCCATATCGCCCAAGAGGTGTGTGCTTGCTTCCATATCAGGCAAGAGGTGTGTGTATGCTTATCATATCGGGCATGAGGTGTGTGTATACTCATCATATCGGGCAAGAGGTGTATGTGTACTTACCATATCAAGCATGAGGTGTATGTGTGCTTCTATATTCCCCAAGAGATCTATCCTTGATCACCATATCATGCATAAGGTGTATATGTGTGTGTCACCATATTGGGTTACTCAAACTAGGGTTGGGCATATCGGTTTAGACCCTTATTCTCATACCTTCTCAAACCTTCAAGGTATCAGCCTCCCCTTCACCATGTGTTAAATGATAGGCTAGGAAACTGAATAGTCTCAACCAACCCAAGTATACAAACTGATAGGGGTGTGGGGTTCCAAGGTATATCGGATTTCATATCACCATCTAGGGTTTCAACACCATATCGGGTTAGAGGTGTATACCTGACACCATATCATGCATAAGGTGTGTACTTGACACCATATTGTACATGAGGTGTGTGTATGTGTCACTCTTATCGTCCATGAGGTGTAAACTCATCACTATATCATGCATGAGGTGGGTACTTGGATCACTTATATTGGGTTGCTCATAATTTAGGGTTTTGGTATGTCGGGTTAGACCCTTATGCTCATACCTCTTCAAACCTTCATGGTATCAGCCTACCCTTCACCATGGGTTAAGTGACATCCTAGACAATAGGTTAGCCTAAACCAAACCAAGTGTTCAAACCAATAGGGGTATGGGGTTCCAAGGTATATCGGGTTTCATATAACCATGTTGGGTTTCAACACCATATCAGGTTAGAGGCGCTTCAACCCGATATCAGGTTGAGCCATGATGATGTCATCATTTTCAATCTCAAGACCTTCGTTCTTACTATTCTAGTTCATGGATAACAGGTCCAAGCAACTGTTAGGACTCATAGATTCATCAATTATTCAAGAAAACTCGAAATTGAAAGTAGATCATCAAGTATAGCAAGATTGATGGTGAATAATAACATGATTGGGTTCAAGTTATTTAACCTACCTCAAGAACAAATTCAAAGCTCCAAGACTCAAAGATTCACATTCCCAAGGTTGAATATGAACTTATCAAATCTCCAAGACTTGTTTACAACTCCTCTATATGCAAAGAATCCATAGATAAGAACTTGGTGAAGAAGAAAAGAAAGAAAGAATCACAACTCGAGATCATGCTTTATCCAAGGTTGAAGATGACCATGGATTCACCTTAAACTTAGTGGCTCAAGGTACTCCTTTATCCTTACTACTATGCATGATATCTAAGAGAAATGGAGTGATAAGGTTTGAAAAATTCACTAGTAGGTGAAAGGAGTGGTATATGTAATTGAGGCTCATGAGAGAGAGTGTATAAGAGGTGTCATCATTTTACACTACTAGGTACCACGTGTCAATGCATGGTTGACACGAGTCCATGCACACATATTTATCTTGACATGAAAAACTCTTGAGGATAATCTTGGGATAAGATTTCGGCCATTAGTTATCTTATTGAGCAAGATATTTCAACTCAACATCACTTTATTCACAAACTAATACACTTTTTCTAAGGAAAGTTGTAAATCAATATCCATCACCTACTTGAGGTGCTTAACCAATCATGGAAAAATACAATTGTTGAAAAAACGATATGGAACCTTATCTATGTCTCCTTGTATGATAGGCACTCCTATATAAGCTCTACAACTCGATACAACTCATGTAAAGGCTTCAACTATATATATTTTCTTGGTCTTTTCATCACCAAGAATGGTACCACTCAAATGCTATTCAAACATGGTTCCTCCTTCTTTCTCAAAACTCTATATTATTCTAATAGAGAGTAGGGAAACTATAGAGGTGGTAATTTGCATATCCACCATACAGTTTGGGTAAATTGCAAATTGCAATAAAACTGGTACACAAGGCACACACATTATTCAAACAAGTTCTAACTTGGAACTTAGGCTTTCCACAAGCCACCCCTTAGCATAATTCTCTCTCTTATGATGCTAAATAACTTGAAGCATGTTCAAAATGTGACATATTTAAATATAACCCCTCATCTTGGGTAAATTGCAATTTACACCCAAATTATCATATAATGCACACATAGTTTACAAATAAGCTCAAACTTGAAAGTTAAACTCAAGGAGAGTCTTAATTTCTTTTAAAAAGATTAAAACAAGTTTATGAATAACTTACTTAAGCAAAACTTCCAGGTTTATTCCATAACCCAGGTCAGGGATGTTACATGAATGATGAGGGATCGTCCAAGACATAAGGGAACGGTGGTGCATATTTAATTTGAGAAGTCACATGATTGATGTCATTTCTCTAGGGTGGGACACTCAAAATCACAATCATAAACTAAGGAAAAGAATCACTCACATGTGAATAAATGGTGTAACATTTGGCATCACAGGATCATAAAAAGGTGTTACAATAGAACTATCTTTCATTATAGTATCAACGTAGATCTTTTCCATATAGACTATATCAACACAAATTTCATCCCCTATATCATGTCTCACTTGGCCCTTGGGCCTCACAGTCACTCTTCCATTTCTTGGAACTATCATGAAATTAACTTTCTCATGGTGAAAACTTTTTCTTGTTGTTTCTATGGTAGAGGTGGAGGTGGTCTTTGGTTTTGTTGAGAGGGACTCTGGAGGATGTAAGGTTGTTGTTGTACGTGAGGTGCATTTAGTAGTGGTGGAGGGTATTGGTAGTTTAATGGTGGTTTTGGAGGTGTATGTTCGTAAAGGTTGGGAGGGCCTTGGCATTGTTTTAAATGTTGCACTTGCATTTCTGGTGGGCAATTGGTGTTTTGAGGAACACCCATTGGACTACTAGCATTGTTAGGATTCATCATAGTTTGGGAAGGCCATATCCCCTCTTCATGGAATTCTAGTTACAACCATAATTGGTCTAAACTTTCCTCAAGCCTACTAATATTCCTTCCTTAAGAAGACACAACTTTCTTCACTTTATCAGGACTTCTCAATAACCCATGGATTCATCTTTAGATTTCAAACTATACAGTTGTCCTTGGTGGTTTTGGTTTTCTTCATTTGTGAATAATCCCCTTTATGAGTCAAAGAGAATATAGGTTAATTCCTCCACTTGGGGTAGTATGATTGAGATATATGGCCATTTGAACCATGGATGCTAGAAGACTGAAATGCTTCCACTTCTTCATAAAGGGACTCAACGGAATGCACGTAAATGCAAGAAGCACCTCCCTCTTGACTCTTCATGAGTTTCATCATGTCATATAGAATATTCATCTTCTATAGTTGGCATCATTTTAAGTATGAGGTGGTGGAGCATATGGGGTAGCAAAGAAATTTCTATTATAGTCATTAACCAAATTAGATGCTCTATGTATTGTATTCTCTATCAAGTGGTCAAAAAAGACCCATGATTCTTCAAGAGAACTAGCCATGAAAGTGCCTCCATGATATGAGTCCACAATTTTCTATCCCATTTTAGACAATCAAGAGTAAAATGAATGCACAAGCTACCATAGAGGACCCTCAGGATTTGGACAATCTCTCAATAACGTTTGAAATATTTCATATATCTCACAAAACTGGTCATTTTCTTTTTTTTACTGAATGACGTGATGTTTCTTTTCATTTTGATGACCTTGTCTATTGTATAGAACTTATTTAGTAACTCATTCTTCATGTCACCCCAACTCATCCCTTTAATTTTGCAAGAATACCACTCCTTGGCTTTTTCTTTCGAATGGATTAGAAAAATAGTAATGCAGTTGTTATCATTTGTTGTAGTCGGAGTACAGAATGTGGCACAAGCCTCCAAAAATGCATAAATTTACTTGTAGGGATTTTCATTATTTGACCCATAGAAAGTGGATACCAATCCCATTAGAGAAGGCGAGATGAAAAAGCTTGTTTGGTATTTTGTCAACCCTTGTTGCAATTGGCAAAGTATATTTCACATGCATGAAGTTGTCATGTAGGAACCTTGGCAAAGGTGAGGTTGGTATCTCATGACGGTGTTCATCCTCATTGTCATCATGAGGTGGTGGTGGTAGTAAATTGCAATTTTCCCCCTCTTGTTCATATCTCCCTTTGTTGTGTTGGTTTCTTCATCTTCTCCTACCTATATTATGGGAACTTCAAAGAAAGACTCGATAGACAAGGAAAAAAAAATCAACTCAAAATATCAAAATCTACATAAAACAATCAATCAAAATAACACAAGTTGTAAATCATAAATGAAAATTTAAAGCAAAAACAATAAAGAACAACAATTATGAGTGTAGGTATGAAAAGTAAAAGAGAAGCCATGAGTAGGTCTAGACAACACTCCCTGGAAATGGTGCCAGAAACCTTCATGAATCACTGCACTTGGGTTTATAAAAGTAACCCTATTCTACTCACTCTTAATACATAATTTGCAAGAAGCCCAAGATTTAGCATAGAAATGTGGCAAGTCGAAAGTCAAATTTGTAGGGAGTAGATAAGGTACTAGAGCCAATCTATTTCTTTAGGTTTCTAAATGTAGAGTGTTAAGGGTTTTAGGGTTTAATTTGGGTTAGAGTTTATTACAGTAAAGACTATTAAATTAAATAAATAAATATTGAAATATAAGTTACCCCTAATAATAAGATCCAACAGTATAACTGATTGGGAAAGTGATAATAAAAAAATTTATGTATGTATTATAGAGAGGAGGGATAGACTTTATATAGGACTATGGGTTGCTACCAATACCCATTAACACAATCTGGGACTAACCCCAATATATAAAAATATGGAGAGACTTATACACTTAACACTCCCCCCATAAACTGGTACCTTGGTCACCCAATTTGTTACATGAGATGGAAAACTGACATCCATTGAGAGGACATATGTGAGTTTGATCAACTTATCTTGAACATTTTCTCTGATGAAGTGAGAATTGACTTCGATGTATTTTGTACGTTCATGAAAGACTATGTTGGAACCTATGTGAACTATAGCTTGATTGTGGCATTGCAAATACATGCCTTGAGTTTGTGGAAATTCCAATTCATCCATGAAGTTCCTAACCCATAGAAGTTCATAGGTGATGTGAATCATAGCTCGATACTAAGAATATATGCTTGAGTAAGGGATGACAGTCTACTTCTTACTCTTCTATGATACCAGTTTACTCCCTACAAAGACATAATATCCTATCGTAGATCATTGGTCAATGATAGATCATGCCCAGTCTGCACCAAAGAAACCATGCATCTTTAGGTGATCGTGACTAGTGTAGAGAAGACATTTTGTGTTACTTATTCATAGATAGTGTAGGATGTGAACAACAACATCCTAATAACCAACATGTGGTTTGTCCACAAATTGACTAAGTACACTTGTAGAAAATGATATGGTTGTCCAAGTAAACTATGAGATAATTCATTTTCCCATGCAGTCATCTATACTTCCTGGGATCTCAAATAGACTCCTATTGATCTATATATAGTTTAACTTTAGGATTCATAAGTAACTTTGTAGTGTTTTCATCCCAACATTCCATTTTCTGTAAGGATATCTAGTATATACTTGTGTTGAGAGATGATAGTTCCATCTTTAAATATTGCCACATCAATACCAAGGAAGTATTTGGGAAGGCCAAGATCTTTGGTATGAAATTTTCCTTGAAAAAATTATTTCATAAGTGCAATTCATTGATGATCATCTCCTATAATAACAATTTCATCAACATAGATAACTAAAACGACATGTTGATAGAAGGCATATTGATCTAGACGGGACCAATGTAAGCTAAAGGATTTGACATAATAACTGAACTTCTTGAACAACACTCAAGGTGATTGCTTTATACCATGCAAGGATTTATGATGCTAATAGATGAGAAGGGACTCTTCTTGGGTAGCGAGCCCAGGTGGTTGCTCCATATATGTTTATGCAGAATGGTCACCATGAAGGAAGGCATTCATGATATCTAAATCATGCAATGACCAAGGGAAGAAGGCACCTAATGAGATGAAAATATCTACATATGTCATTTTGTCCATAGGATAAAAAATCACTAGGTAATATTACCCATAGACTTATCTATATTGACAAGTATTTCTTTAATTCGGTTAATTGTCCCATCTACACTAACTTTAACTAAGAAAATCCATCTACAACCAGTTGCTGCTTTATAGAGAGGAGCGGTCACTAGACTCCATGTTCCATTTCTAGACAAAATATCCATCTCATCCTTTATAGCTTGTTTCCAACTTGTTTTGACTCAAGGCAATAGAGATACTATGTGGTATACAGATAGTAGATAGAGTGGAAGTAAATGCAACATATGAATGGGATAAGAAATAATAAGACATAAAATAAGAGATAGGATGGGCATTGAATGAACGCTTCCCTTTACTTAGGACAATATATAGATCATTAGAATCTAGTTGACTCGTAAAACCCTCAGAGGAAGCAATCATTGGAAAAATACTAAGAAATCCCCCATCATCTTGTACCATTGTTTCGGCTTATCTAAAGAACTTGCATGATTTTTTCTTGTACTTATAGGTGGGCTACAGGCATTAAGGAATGGACTTGGTACATGGTCAAGCACAACTAAAAAAGATGGGAAGTCTTTAGTTTGGGAGAATTTTGAGAGGTTTCTATATATTTTCCAAAGTAAGGGGTGTATTCCAAAAACATGACATTAGAGGATACAAGAAAATGATTTGCAGTTGGACTATAACAATGATACCCCTTCTAGCTTTGGAATATCTGAGAAAGACACATTTTGTTGCTCAAGGACTATCTTTTCATGGCCATTATCTATTTCTTGAACAAAAATAACACACACAAAGATTTTAGGAGGAATTCTATGTAGTGGGTGGTTAGTAAATAAATCTAAAATGAACTTTAATATTTAATATTCATGAATGCATGTGATTAATTATATAAGTAGCAGCGAGGATAGTGTCTCCCAAAAAGCTATGGGACATTCATATGGTGAAGAGGAATTCTCACAGTTTTAATAATGTGCCTATTTTTTCTTTATTCTATCTAATTTTATTGAAAAGAATGAGGAGAAGATTGATGAATGATGCATTTGTTGGAAAGAAATGAGGTGAGTGCTTGATGAAGTACTCTTTTAATCGTCAGATCAAAAAATTCAATAATGCATTAGGATTGTGTTTCAATTTCAGGACAAAAAATGGCATAATAAAGAAAATTGCATAACGATCTCTCATGAGATACTACCATGTAGTTATATAAAATTCATCCCTAAAAGTAAAAAAATATGAAAAACCAAGTTTGGAGGAGACCTACTAGGTCCCCAAACATCTAATTGAACAATATGGAATCTAGATTTTGTGCATATAATATCTAAAAATGGAAAACTAGATCTATTGGGATTTCCTAGTTGACAAGCTTCACAATCAAGTTTATATAAATGGGGAAATTGAAGATACAAAGTGAAAAGCTTCTCAAGTGATAAGTTACCAAGGTGATTGTGGGTGTGTAGAGGAGATGTAACCATGGAAGTCTTCATAGTTGTCCAAATAATGGAGACTAGCTTCCTCATATCCTCCACCAATCACCGCCTCCATCTAAAGGTCATGTATGAAGCATTGATTGGGATAAAAAGTGATGGAGGCACAAAGAGTACAATTTAGTTTACTAAAAGATAGTAAATTAAATGGAAAGGAAGGTATAAAAGGTAAAGATTGAAAGTTAATATGAGGAAGGGGAAATATGATTCCAGTGCACTATTCACAATTATGACCTTATGGGTAGTGGCTTTTTTGGTGGACATATTGGTGATAAGTATAGGTATACTTGGAATCTGATCTATTACACCAAAGTTGAGTATGTAGGATGATAAACTTGTATTTATGGATCCAGATACTTAGGTTGTAGAAGGATTTTAAGTGTTTGCATCTAAAGGTATGAACCAACAAATGAGGATGCTTGGTGAGATGCTTATCTCTGAAGGAGTTGACTATATTCTTCACTGCTCATTTTAATTTAATGAGTTCACTCAATAGACTCTTCAGTGGTGGTTAGATTGGTAGTAGGATTCTGAGGTAGGAAGCCATTGATGGAGTACCATGTCTCCTTCCAGTGACCCTTTTTACTACAATGAGTGCACTCAAGTTGTCCTCCCCCTCTCCCACCATGACCGCGTCCTCTAGTAGATATATTGGTTATGGTGTTGGAGACAAAGTTGATGGATCTGTGGCATGATTGGTTGGGGAGTTTTTCTTGAGGAAGGATTTGGAGATGCACTAATATGATTCTTTCGGTGAAGGAACTTCTTTTGCTGACAGAATCAGGCTTCTAACTCCTTTGTATTCTTTGTGAAGGAAACAAGGTATTTGATGATAGTCAGTATGACAAAGTGGATTTTAGCAAAATAATGAGATAATTACTCTTTTGACCTCATTATATTCTCTCATGGTCTCAAATTATTTTTCTTGTTTCCATAATCATTATTGAGACTCAAATCCAAGATATGGTGACCAATGTAGTTTTTATACACATTATAACACTTCAAATTGGATTCATGCATCACTTTGTCCAAAGAATCAAATTGGTCAATCACACTTTGTATTTTGATTCTCAAACATTTTCTAGATATTCTACACATAATTTTGAAGCTTTGGTCCAAATTTGAGGTCAATTGGACATTCCTACATTTTACTATGAATTCTTGAAGTTTATGTATTGAAAACCCTTTTTTTCCTTTTATTTGTGCCTTTTTCTTAGTTTTGCCATGTCAGCGATCCATACAAGGGATCCAGGGTGACTGTTGGCCCTTGGATCTGCCTCTTGCAGATCCCGGCCTGATCCAGTGGCCGCAAGGTCATCATCAACCTCCCGCAATCAGCGGGGAGGTGTTTTTATGGCCAAGACTAGCAAACTCGCGCCTAAGACCGCGATTCGAATTTCCAACAGAGAGGGAACGCTCGTTTCACGAATTTGAATGGTTTGAATCCTAGTTTGACCACCTTTCATGCTCTATACAGCCACCAAAATGAGCTCCTCATCTCCTGTTCTCATCCCGGCGGCCATGGCTGTTGCGCTAGTCCTCAAACCCTAAACCCAGCCTCGATCGCCTATAAAAAGTACCACCTTGGCTTTATTTCTCACTTACAAACCCGAACGGAGCCTTTCCATTTTCTCCCTTGGCCCCAAGCACCCGATTTCCCTTGTCATTCGTTTACTACTACAAACAGTGCTGCCGCACAGCCCAGATCAGGCGTCCGTGCTCCCCACCTCCTCCTCCCTTTCTTTGGCTTCCTTTGAGTCTGCGAGGTGCTAGCGGACTGGGACAATATGCTCGCGACCTCCCTCACCGACTCCTACTCCTGGAGCAGCTCCACACCGGCAACCCTGCTCCGCCTCATTTCTGGGCTCATGAGGACCTGCGCGAGGAAGAGAGGATCCCGAACCGGCTGGTCCAGGAAGGAGAGCCCCGGTCCAATTTCTAGTTGAACCAATGTCTGAAATGAGAAATCAAGTGTGAATCGGCCAATCAAAGGCCTGAACCAAATCCCAAACAAAGTGTGCCACCCCGCCTATGTGGCTTCATCTTGGCCATTCCTGGTGCATCTGACGACCATCCTTTTTTTCAATATAAGGTATTTTACCTCCCTCTCTACTCGAAAATCAATAAATCGGCCTGATCTTGCTTAATACATATCTAATGCATCTGAACTCCAAAAATTACAAATAAGTAGTCCATCTTGACCAGAAACATCTAGTGCATTGTTTAAAACTACTTTTGAAACCTGATTCCAAATGTTTCTCACTAATATCTCTAGATCTTTGATCCTTTGCATATTTAAATTGTCAAATGACTCATAATCATGATCAATCTTTGGAAACCTTAAATTTGGACTCTAATGATTATCTTGTAACCTAGATATGATATATTTGAATCATCTACTCTTGAAAATGAATCATTAGTGATCTAGATCTAATTACTTGATTCAATCTTGATTATCATCTTTATGAATAATGAGTAATCTTGACATGGATCTCAAATCTTACAAAACCCTTGATATATTTGACCCATCAACCTGATCTGGAATTCCAATGATGCTAAGTATCATGATGATGATCTAGGAACTTGATGATGACTTGAATAATGATGATAATAAATTAGGGTTAACACATATGATCCTAGACACCTAAGAAAGTCATTCACACTTGAAAATACTTGATATTTGAAATAATGTTGGACAAATTGATATATTGGTTGATCATAAGTGGATGACCTAACCCTAAGGTTGACCTAGGAAAAGTGTAACCCTAATCTCAAATATTAAAACATGATTTTCTGAACATCATGATCTTGACCTTTGATCCAATCTTGATGATTTAGGATCTGACTCAAAGGGTTGACATATTGATACAAATATTGATCATACTCGAAATCTTTGGTGAAAGGTATGCTATTATATGACTCCTCCTTGATTGTATTAAGATACTTTTATGTATCTCTTGATCGTATGCTTGGCTATTTACTTGGATGAGCTATTGTTCCCTATGATTAGTCTTCTATTTTTGTATACTATATTTTGAAAAACATGAAACATAAATTGCATGCCCATTATGACTGCCCGTATATTGATAATGATGATGATACTGATAATGTTGATAATGTTGATATTGAGTACAACAACCCCCACATTTGGAAGGTGGGACTTGTACATTGGTCTCCTATGTTCCTATGGTGAGAAGGAGCCTAGTGACCTTCCCCATCGCTTTGGGGTAATAGAGTCACACAAAATATATAAGCATGCTTCTTGAATTACAGCATAATGGGAACTCATAATAAAAGTCGAATTGCTTGAAAAACTTGTCGAATAAATGTTGGTTTTGCAAATTGCTTGTTATAATTTGAAATATAAGTCCTGCCAAGTATACTATTTTGTTATAAATCACTTTGCTTGATTTTGATAGCGTACCGTGCAATTGCATGATTGTGTCTCGATTTTCTTGATTTTAGGCATTACAAATGGAATATTGAATAAGATCGCTTCCGCACTCATACACTCTGATGACAAAGATAAACCGGGTATCTCTATATTGGGTTAGTTTGTTTATTTAAATATCTAGTTTTTGAGTTTTATTTCTTATTGTATATGCCAGTGTGTTAGATCCTACGGGGCCACTCAGGGACGGGCGCTTCAATCCTTTTTCTACTGTTTTGACAGTAGGATTGGGATTGGGGTAAGAACGGTTCTGTGACAGTTGGTATCAGAGCTTACACACTTCCATATACTTTAAGTAAATAATTTCTCAAGTCTCTTACACCCAAGAAACCTAAAGTCCATAATGGTGAAAATTGAGGTGTCTAGGCTCGGGGTCCTGGCATAATTTCTCCTATCCGTTTTCATGGTGGTTGAGATCCCCCGCTCTACCTGGCCTCAATTGATCCAGAACTGGACCTAAAGGTTCTCTTGAGAAACCTTAGAGAGTATTCTAGCATCTCATCTCTTCTTTAAGGACAATCCTAAGCCACCCATGTAGATGAAGATTAGGTAGTCTTCTCATCTCATCATGTGGTCCTTTTCATGACCTTTCACCACATGATGTCTCGATTATGGGTAGCTTATGAATGGGAAAAGTAAATATCACTAAATCTTGAAAAGTTGATACTATGATCTGACCTTAATTTGAATACTCGATTTTGATCAATTAAACTTGAATACTGTTGTATGAATCCTAATATAATGTAAACTCAACTTAGCGAAAACTTGACTAAATGCTCCCTATGTTTGAGGTGAACTGTAAAAATTATGATATGATGAAATAAGGATGACTTATACCTTATACCTCATTGTTGATGAGGTCTCTATTTGATTAATGTCCATGTTGCCCTATTATTGATTAAACCTCAAACATAGTTAAGCAAACTTTTACCCTATTGATGCCTTTTGCAATCTCAGCTTCGATATGATGATTATGGGCCTACATTTTGCACTATTATGATCTAACTCCTCGAATGCCCAATTCAAATCTTCAATTTTCAAATGATATCACTACTTTATCATGAAAGGAAAGGATACAAACATTAACTTGACTTTGTAAAACATTGATTTTGAATTTTTGATCTCATGCAATTATGGAATATGATTTAATATTTGATACTCTCCCTATTTGAATAAGCTCAGTTGGTAATGACTAATGTTGGTAATATGCTAGATTAGGGTGGTAATTGACTCATGACTCCCCTAACCTAGGTCACATCCCTATTATGACTACCGCTAAGTTTTCACCTTGTTGATTATTTAGAGTTTGTAAAGGTATTCCTTTCAACCCTATTTTGAGTGGTTGACCTAAGCCTAATAGGTTAAACCCATGGTTGATACTCAATTTTGAATATTGATTTGATAATGGCCTTGATATATGACAATGTTGACTATAGCATGTGCTTGACTTTCTAAATAGACTTAGGTCTAGATCATTCATCAACCCTGGAAACATGATAGTGAAATTATGATATGTTGCTCGAATATTGCTTGAATAATGTTGCTCAAAATTGGATATAGATGAATGATTTGCCTAAGGTCTAAATAGTAATCTAAACCCTAGCTTCAAAATTTTGGACCTATAACTTTTGATGCTTAAAATCTCGACTCTTGATATTGATTAATAGATTTGTGACTCATGATTATCAATCACAATAATGATACAAATCCTATGATCACACTATTTGGGCATTGAGATATATGACTAATGACTTCAAAATCCCAAATCCTGGAAATTTTGAAATGATGACTATATTGACTCTCTTGATTTATGACTTAGGGTTTTTCTCTCATTAGGACTAGGGTGGGAGCTTCCCATTGATTTTGATATCAAAATGATGATATGATGTTGTCTCAAAATGTTGAACTATTAAATCTCAAATCATGGATATATAACCCACCTAGGCCAACGTAGAAGCTAAGACCCTGAGATTTTGGGATTGAAAGTCACCTTGCACACTTGATTCAGGATATCTTTTTGTTTGACCTAAAATACGATATATCCAAATTTGTGATCAATAGGATGCTTTCCATATTTGTGACTCATATAATGACTTTGGACAATATATGTGTTGATATTCAATTGCTCGATGATGAAATAATGTTAGTACCAAGTTGGTTATGAAGTGGAACATGGAATCTCAATTATGATGTTTGCACTACTTAAACTTTGAGGACATGATACTTAAACTTTGAGGACATGATTTTGATTATATAGTTGAGGATACACCAATATTTGAGGATATGATCTAGTTTTTGAATAAGTACTAATTCTAAGGATGTTTTTGAATTTTGGGGACAAAATTCCATTTTAAGGAGGGACATATGTGACAAAGTGGATTTTAGCAAAATAATGAGATAATTACTCTTTTGACCTCATTATATTCTCTCATGGTCTCAAATTATTTTTCTTGTCTCCATAATCATTATTGAGACTCAAATCCAAGATATGGTGACCCATGTAGTTTTTATACACATTATAACACTTCAAATTGGATTCATGCATCACTTTGTCCAAAGAATCAAATTGGTCAATCACACTTTGTATTTTGATTCTCAAACATTTTATAGATATTCTACACATTATTTTGAAGCTTTGGTCCAAATTTGAGGTCAATTGGACATTCCTACATTTTACTATGAATTCATGAAGTTTATGTATTGAAAACCCTTTTTTTCCCTTTTATTTGTGCCTTTTTCTTGGCTTTGCCATGTCAGCGATCCATACAAGGGATCCAGGGTGACTGTTGGCCCTTAGATCTGCCTCTTGCAGATCTTGTCCTGATCCAGTGGCCGCAAGGTCATCATCAACCTCCCGCAATCAGCGGGGAGGTGTCTTTATGGCCAAGACTTGCAAAGTCGTGCCTAAGACCGCGATTCGAAATTCCAACCGAGAGGGAACGCTCGTTTCACGAATTTGAATGGTTTGAATCCTAATTTGACCACCTTTCATGCTCTATACAGCCACCAAAACGAGCTCCTCGTCTCCTGTTCTCATCCTGGCGGCCATGGCTGCTGCTCTAGTCCTCAAACCCTAAACCCAGCCTCGATCGCCTATAAAAAGTACCACCCTGGCTTTCTTTCTCACTTACAAACCCAAATGGAGCCTTTCCATTCTCTCCCTTGGCCCCAAGCACCCGATTTCCCTTGCCGTTTGTTTACTACTGCAAACGGCGCCGCCGCACAGCCCAGATCAGGCGTCCGTGCTCCCCACCTCCTCCTCCCTTTCTTTGGCTTCCTTTGAGTCCGTGAGGTGCTAGCGGACTAGGACAATATACTCGCGGCCTCCCTCACCCACTCCTGCTCCTGGAGCAGCTCGACACCGGAAACCATACTCCACCTCATTTCTGGGCTCGCGAGGACCTGCGCGAGGAAGAGAGGATCCCGAACCGGCTGGTCCAGGAAGGAGATCCCCGGTCCAATTGCTAGTTGAACCAAGGTCTGAAACGAGAAATCAAGTGTGAATCGGCCAATCAAAGGCCTGAACCAAATCCCAAACAAAGTGTGCCACCCCGCCTATGTGGCTTCATCTTGGCCATTCTTGGTGCATCTGACGACCATCCTTTTTTTTCAATATAAGGTATTTTACCTCCCTCTCTACTCGAAAATCAATAAATCGGCATGATCTTGCTTAAATCATATGTAATGCATATGAACTCCAAAAATTACAAATAAGTAGTCCATCTTGACCACAAACATCTAGTGCATCGTTTAAAAATACTTTTGAAACTTGATTCCAAATGTTTCTCACTGATATATCTATATCTTTGATCCTTTGCATATTTAAATTGTCAAATGACTCATAATCATGATTAATCTTTGGAAACCTTAAATTTGGACTCTAATGATTATCTTGTAACCTAGATATGATATATTTGAATCATCTACACTTGAAAATGAATCATTAGTGATCCAGATCTAATTACTTGATTAAATATTGATTATCATCCTTATGAATAATGAGTAATCTTGACATGGGTCTCAAATCTTACAAAATCCTTGATATATTTGACCCATCAACCTGATCTGGAATTCCAATGATGCTAAGTATCATGATGATGATCTAGGAACTTGATGATGACTTGAATAATGATGATAATAAATTAGGGTTAACACATATGATCCTAGAAACCTAAGAAAGTCATTCACACTCGAAAATACTTGATATTTGAAATAATGTTGGACAAATTGATATATCGGTTGATCATAAGTGGATGATCTAACCCTAAGGTTGACCTAGGAAAAGTGTAACCCTAATATCATATATTAAAACATGATTTTCTGAACATCATGATCTTGACCTTTGATCCAATCTTGATGATTTAGGATCTGACTCAAAGGTTTGACATATTGATTCAAATATTGATCATACTCGAAATCTTTGGTGAAAGGTACGCTATTATATAACTCCTCCTTGATTGTATTAAGATACTTTTATGTATATCTTGACCGTATGCTTGGCTATTTACTTGGATGAGCTATTGTTCCCTATGATTAGTCTTCTACTTTTCTATACTATATTTTGAAAAACATGAAACATAAATTGCATGCCCATTATGACTGCCCGTATATTGATAATGATGATGATATTGATAATGTTGATAATGTTGATATTGAGTACAACAACCCCCACATTTGGAAGGTGGTACTTGTACATTGGTCTCCTATGTTCCTATGGTGAGAAGGAGCCTAGTGACCTTCCCCATCGCGTTGGGGTAATAGAGTCACACAAAATATATAAGCATGCTTCTTGAATTACAGCATAATGGGAACTCGTAATAAAAGTCGAATTGCTTGAAAAACTTGTCGAATAAATGTTGGTTTTGCAAATTGCTTGTTATAATTTGAAATATAAGTCCTGCCAAGTATACTATTTTGTTATAAATCGCTTTGCTTGATTTTGATAGCGTACCGTGCAATTGCATGATTGTGTCTCGATTTTCTTGATTTTAGGCATTACAACTGGAATATTGAATAAGATCGCTTCCGCACTCATACACTCTGATGACAAAGATAAATTGGGTATCTCCATATTGGGTTAGTTTGTTTATTTAAATATCCAGTTTTTGAGTTTTATTTCTTATTGTATGTGCCAGTGTGTTAGATCCTATGGGGCCACTCCGGGACGGGCGCTTCAATCCTTTTTCTACTATTTCGACAGTAGGATTGGGATTGGGGTAAGAACAGTTCCGTGACAGTCATCTAGTCTCATTCCTTCTAGAGCTTGAAATGGGAAGGAGATTGTTTAGATATTCCGTGATGTGAGTGACATCTCAATAGTATTGTTGCAGACTCATCTCCTCTTGATGAAGATTGTACATCTCTACTATCATGGCATACATTTGAAAGATGTTGTTGGAGTACCATATTTAGAGATGTTAGGAACATGAGGTTGTGTCGAGTTCCATAGAGTAGAGAGGATATTGGAATCATATTGTTCCCACTATGGAATAGAATTATGTATGGGAGGTACTTCTGTGAAATGATTCATATTGATCTTGTAACTCCACTTACTAAAGTTGTGTCCATTGAGTTTTCTCAAGGTGATGACCAAGTTTTGGAAAAAAAAGAGGAGTGGGTGGCAAAGGAGTAGGATGTAGAGACTTTTCATATCTATGATTTAGTGTAGGTAGGATGAAACATGCCATGTTGAAGAAGTTGTGTTTCTATCACCATCGAGTGTTTTGCCTTAGTGACAACATGATGTGTTGGAAACTGACATGGTGTGTTGCCATGTGCCTATAGCCATCAAAGATGATCCTAGATTTGAGATCTCATGAATATTTTTGTACATGGATGGTGCACAAGGGAAAAAGAAGAAGAAGGGACTAGCACGGAGATGAATTCTACATATATGGATCTGGTTGGAGATGACTTCCACCATAGAGATGTTTCCATGGTGATGACATCCATAGGAACTCAGTTTGGTGAAGATGACTTCCACCGTGGACAATAAGTAGTTGGCGAGTATGATATATAAGATATTGGCATCGCCTAGAGCACATGGCTTTTCTTTCTAAGGGAGGATTGGGATTCTTTGATGTCATGTTACTAGAGAGAAGTAGGAGAATATCTTATATGTATTTTATATTGGAGAGCTTTCCTTTAATAGGAGTATGGGTGGTTACCAATACCCATTTACACAATGTAGGACTAATCCCACTATACAAGAATATATACATACTTATATGTTGGGTTTACAGGGTAGGAGGGCACAATGGAATATTAAAATTTTCCTCCAAAATTTCCCATGCTAATGGATTTGTTGTAGCTATAAAACTCCAGTATACAAAAGAACAAAAGAGGTATAAAAATGATAACTTTGTGTGCACTTATTTTCCAACAACAATATACTTCTTTTGTTGGTGAATATCTTGATCTACTAAATCCAAATTTTAGTTGGCAACTGAGATATCCATATGAAAGAAAAAGGTCTTGATCATCCTTTAAAGAACAACCTTTTGTCTTCTTGTAGAAGATGTTCTCCAAGCCTCCACACATTGTGCCTTGGCCTCTACTTCGTCCATGTGGATGAGGGAGGACGTGGTGCACCACCTTGGTCACTCTGTTGAAGAGGAATAGAAGTTTTGAACATGGTAGTCATCTCGAAACTTCCTTTTATCTCCTATCTTGGGCAACAGTCTTAGGGTTTCTCTTTCTCTTGGAGAGATAGAGAGAGGGAGGCAAATTTGTCTCACAAGTCATGTCTCAAATATGTGTCTCACCCTATAGGATGTGCCCCCTTTATATAGGAGATTCAAGGGCTTGGAAAACCTAATTTCAATCCCTTGCCTATTCACAATGTCAAAAATAGTACAATGCTGAAAAAATTAGACATGATTGTGATTGATAGATCAGTCTGGTGATCACCCAATAATAGCCCATGATCGCCCAATCATGTTAGTTGATCAACCAAGCACAATGGTCTAGGTCTAGGTCTAACTTGTTTTCAACTTTTAGACTTTCCATGTAATATTGTGATTGCCCAGTTAGTTGGATTGATTGACCAATCACGTCAGTATAGTGGAAAACTCAGTCAATCAATTGACAAACAATTGATCCATTGTCCCAACAAATCCTATTGGCCGCGCAAACATTTTGTTTGCCTAATCATGGTGGTTAATTAGCGTGTTCATGATTCACAACCATTTTAATCACAAGTTTGATTGTGAACATCAATTCCCTTATACATTCTTATGTGTGTGACCCGGTAGGTTCCTAATTATGTTTGTATTGATCTTCAAAACAACACAAGTAGAGAGTGGTTTCTATCTGCATATCATTGCCACCCAAGTAAAAGAAATGAGTTCAAGTGCAACTAAAACCTATAAAAGTGATTAGGTGTTTCCATGACCATATAATCCCTTAGTTTCATATATCCATATTGAAATTAGGGCATGTAATATCATCCTCTTAGTTTCTAATCTATGTTCCTTGAACTGGAGTAGACTAATTGAAATATTGTGAGCTCAATAACATATATTGACTCACATGAGCATCACCATGCATTTCTTAGTCTCACTTATCAAGTGGCTAGGATATCACTCCTAATGGAGGGACAAATTCCATTTATGTCACTCCCAATCATCTCCAAGTGTCACATCACACCCAATCACTACCTTTCTAGAGCATTTTGTGCTATTGGTCAAAGCACACAGAACGAGTTGTGATTACTATAGGATAACATTCATCACTTTCACATTGAGATATGACTCTAACATGTTTCTATATGACTTTTGTGTCAATCTCAAGGTGTATATATTAAGTAAAAATATGTAACAAGTACTCATGATCTGAGTTGATATCCAACATCAAGACTAAAGCGATATATTTATTACTCATCATACATGCTAGCCGTGTATATTATTGTTGTCCTGTGGTATACACAACAATACATGACTAGGAACATAACAACAATGAGTACTCTTATTATACATAAGATCTCATGTTCTGGTTCTCAACCCAAACCATATATCCTTATGGCATTATTAGGTTTTTTTATTATCTCAATAGTGAGACAAACATAATAATTGGAATTGCCTTCTATTTATAATCTAATCAAGTGCAAAGTATCCCTATTACAATCATCACATGATGTCTCTTAGGGCATACAACCAAAAGTCTCCCACTTGCACTAGATCCAATAAATCATGAATCTATTTCCATGTGAACTAGCATGACCATCATGCTTTTGTAGTGAAAGCACTTTTGTTAGCAGATCAGTAATATTGCTTTTAGTTGGTAATGTGAAAATCTTAATATCTCCTCACTCTACAATCTGATGTATGAGATGGTAATGCCTGAGTATGTGCTTGGAACACTGATGTGATCTATGCAATAGATCCATTATTTTCATAGTAACACTCTACCATCTCTTTAATGGATTGAACCACCCCAAGTTCACTAACGAACTTCTTGATCCATACTACTTCCTTTGATGCATTGGATGCAGTAATATAATTGGCCTCTGTTGTAGAATCAACCATGGTCTCCTACTTGGAAGTTTTTAGCTCAAATCTCCACCATTTAGTAAAAACACAAATCTTGATTGCAATCTATAATCATGCTTGCTGATTTGGAAGCTTGCATCAGTGTAACCCTTTACAACTAACTCTTCCTCACCTGCAGATATTAGGAATTGATCCTTAGTTCTTTACAAGTTCTTAAAGATATTCTTCCCAACTGTCCAGTGACCATCTCCTAGATCTGACTGGTACCTTCTCGTCATGCTCAAAGCATATGAAACATTAGGGCATGTACATACCATTTCATATATGATAAATCTAATTACTAAGGAATATGGAGTCTTACTCATGTGTGCCCACTCTTCCAAAGAGTTGGGATTTTGGAATTTAGATATACATATTCCATGTAACATAGGTAAGTTTCCTCTCTTAGAATCATGCATGTTAAACCTCTTTAGCTCTTTTTCAATGTATGTACTTTGACTTAGACCAAGAAGCCTTCTAGATATATCTCTATAGATCTTGATTCCTAGTATATAGGATGCTTCTCCTTAGTCCTTCATAGAGAAGGTATTGCCCGACTATATTTTAACCAATTGTAGAGTAGGGATGGCATTTCCCAATAGAAGTATGTCATCTACATACAATAAGAGAAATAGAATTATTCTCCCACTAGCCTTCTTTTAAAGATAGGTCCGTCTTCATTTTGAATAAAGCCAAATTGGTTGATAGTTTCATTAACATGAAGATTCTAGCTTCTTGATATAGGTTTCAATCTATAGTTTGACCTTTGTCACTTATATACTCTATTCGATTCATTTAGAGATATAAATCCTCAGGTTATGTCATGTACACATTTTGATATATGCTTCAATCTGTAGTTTGACCTTTGCCGGTAATATACTTTATTCAATTCATTTAGAGAAATAAATCCTCAGGTTGTATCATGTACACATCCTCAAGAATATTCTCCTTAAGGAATGCAGTTTGAACATCCATTTGAAAAATCTGGTAGTCATCATAAGTTGCAAAGGCAAGCATGATCCAAATGGATTTAACCATGGAAACCGGTGATAAAGTTTTATCATAGTAAATACCTTAAACTTTTTGGAACCTTTTTCAACCAATCTACCTTTGTAGGTTTGTACATTACTATCGAAGTCGATCTTCTTCTTGAAGATCCATTTGCACCCTATGTAATTTATCCCTTTAGGTGGATCCACCAAGGTCCATACATGGTTGGTATATGTAGACTCCATCTCAGATTTCATGGCCTTAAGACATTTACTAGATTCTGGTCCCTCAATAGATTCCTTGAAAGTTGTTGTCTCATCATTGATGACCATCAAATCATCTTGTGGAGTCACTAAAAATTAATATCTTTCTGGATCAAGATGTTCCCTACTAGATCTTTGAGGTTCTTGTTTTATGATAGGCACTTGAGGTTCCATAATAGTTTTTGGTTTCTCTAGTTCCTTATAGACTTCCATCGATTTAGTGCATTCTTGTTGGTTTTGAACTTCTTCAAATTCTATCTTCCTCCCATTGGCTCCTCTATAAATAAATTCCCTTTTAAAGAATATAGCATCTATGGAAACAAATACTTTGTTGTCATAAGGAATAGAGAATCATTAACCCTTAGTTTCCTTACGGTACCCAACAAAAATACATATATCTAATTTGGGTCCAAGGTTTTCACAAAATTGTTTCTTGACATAAGTTTTGCAACCCCAAACATTCATAAAAGATAGATTGGGATGTTTCCCATTCCATATCTCATATGGTGTAGTTTCAATAGATTTGGAAGGCAATTGATTAAGTATAAGTGCAGCGGTTTCTTGAGCAAGTCCCCAAAAGGAAATTAGAAAATAATATAAACTCATCATAAATCATACCATGTCCAATAAGGTTTCATTCCTTCTTTCTGATACACCATTATGTTGTAGTATTCTAGATGGAGTCTATTGTGATGCAATACCACAATCTCTTAGAACTCTTGGCTTAAGTATTCATCACCTCTATTTGATCGAAGTGATTTTATTCTTTTGCCAAGTTGAATCTATACTTCATTCATGAAGTCCCTAAAACTTTTCAAATGAAACTGATTTATGTTTCATAAGATACACATATCCAAATCTATTCAATTCATTAGAAAAAATAATGAAATATTGGTATACACCTCTAGCACTTGCACTAAAAGGTCCACTTAAAATAGTATGTATGAGTCCTAATAAGTCACTCACTCTCTCATTTTCCTAGTGAAAGGTGATTTTGTCATTTTACCCAGTAAATAAGACTCACATGTCTCTATCGATTCAAAATCAATAGACTCTACATTACCATCTTTATGGAGTCAACATATGTGCTTCTCATTTATGTTCCCTAGATGACTGTGTCAAAGATATGTTTTATTGAGTTGTTGATTTTTAAATTCTTGGTATATATGTTATATACATTTGTCTCAAGATCCAACAAATAAAATATCCATAATACATAGGGGCATTTCCATAAAAGATCTCATCTTTAGAAATGGAAATATGGCCATTCTTAATTAAAAACTCAAAACCATTCTTGTCCAAACAAGATATAAAAATAATGTTTGTATTTATGGTATGAACATAACAGTAGTTTCCTAATTGTATTACAATCCCATTGTCCAGAGATAAACAGTGAGTGCCTAAAGCAGTGGCACCAAGTCTTACTCCATTTGCAAGGAGTAGTTCCGCCTCTCCTTTCTTCAAGGGTCTGCCTCTTTACAAATCATGCATATTTGAACTTATGTGAGATCCACATCTGGTATCCAATACATGTGATGATGAATTAGATAAGTTTATTTCAATAGTTGTACCTAAAGGGGAGATCTCAATCCCCTCC
The DNA here is from genome assembly GCA_963693085.1 of Alisma plantago-aquatica. Taxonomy (NCBI): domain Eukaryota; kingdom Viridiplantae; phylum Streptophyta; class Magnoliopsida; order Alismatales; family Alismataceae; genus Alisma; species Alisma plantago-aquatica. Next base: position 117,872,990 of record OY856413.1, on the reverse strand, counting down.
TTTTTTTTCTTGAATTCCACAAGGTAGAAAGGGAAATTTATTTTCCAATGTCTAGTATGGTGAAAATGGTGACAATTGCCTCCCTTACCCATTCCTTTTTCTTTAAGTACAGTAAAGTTTGAGTTAGCTTTAGAAACTTCCTCAGCTTTGTCATTACCCTTGGAATTTCCTTTTCCTTTGTTGACCATTAGGATGGATTTGGGTTTATCTTTCATTTTCCCATCAATGGTTCTCAACATGCCAAGTAGATTAGTTAATGGCTTATCAAAATTGTTCATGTTGTAGTTCATGACATATTGTTTGTATGAATCTGGCAACAATTGCAACGTTACATTTGTGGCCAATTTTGGACCCACAGAAAATCCTAGTCTTATAAGAATTTCCACATACCCAATTAACTTGAGTACATGGGGTCCAATTGGATCACCTTCTTCCATGTAGCACTTTATCAGTGCCTTGGAGACATCATACCTCTCCTACCATGTTTTTTCTTGATGCATGTTCCTGAGATGTGTTATAATCTCAATAACTTCCATGTTCTTATGTTGCTTATGAAGCTCATGATTCATTGAGAAAAGCATAAGATTCTGATGTCTACAGTGTCATGGGGATGCTTCCTATGAGTGTCCCTTTCCTCTCTAGGCACATTTGTAGTTGGTTAGTTTGGTACTAGCATCTCCAGAATATAGAGCTTACGCTCATGTGGGACAACAATTCTCTGTGTCCTGATCCAGTCATTGAAATTATTCCCTTTAAGTTTTTCTTTTTCAATGACACATCACATTGAAAATGGATTGCGGGTTGTGTTTTCCATTGATACACAATACAATATAATTTACACGAGTCGATAAAATAATTTGAAAATTAACTTGATTTTGAAAATTTTGATTTGATGAAAGTTATTTGGACTTCAATTAGTTATGCTCCCACTAATTTATTCAAATTAATAGCCCTCAATACTAATTCAGAAGATTACAATGAGTAATTTTCTAGTGAGCCAAGATCTAAAATACATTAAGTTATTACCCAACCAACGTCAATGTCCATAACTTAATTATTAAGGTAGGTAACAATTACCAGTTGCATCTTATGCAATTTTTGGTTAGATGGTTGCACATCTACATGTGAATAATTCATCATATGAATTATATGACATCTTTATGCCTCTAGGTTCTTAATCTCATTAAAATAACCTAGTCAAGTCCAACCCAAGGCCAATAAAACAAGATATGCACCCTTCTTGGCATACCCCCATACTTATTATCGCACTTCCCCAAGGTAAATGATACACCACACATGTAATGCCCACACATTGTCAAACAAGGTTTTCATTTGTATTTAACTTTGAATGAATCTTCAACATTGATATTACATTGGGGGATTTTCATATGTATCCATATGTATCCAACCACCATTACATGTATATTATCATACATATCATATACTATAATAATCACTACATGTGATAAAACATGATATGACAACTAGTACAACAACTTGATCCAACAAGTGTCACATCCAATGTAATCCTTATTCTGCTTTTTAGGGTATTTTGTTCACCCGATCAGGCAAGTTGATCAGTCAATCAAAATTCCTAGATCTATCCCTACACGGTTTTGTGATCGCCCAATCATACAAGCTGAATATTTGATATGAATTCCCTGATCATGGGGATAGATCCTTGTCAGGGTTCCTAATTGTCCAATCCATCAAGTCGATCTGTTGATCATAAGTCCCTAATAAAAGGCATATGTTGTGTTTTTAGTGATTCATTTTCTCATCTCATTTATGAACCATACAAGGACCTTCTTCTTTGTCATAGGAAACTTCTCTTCTCTACCTTTCCATCATGGTCCATTGATTATGATTATACATCATTGCCTAATTGAAAATTATTACATGGATAGAGGCATGGCATGCAAGCCATATACATGTTACATGATGTTTGATCAAAATCAAAACCACAATATTACATATTTTAGTTAACACCACAGGCAACCTAGTTGTCACATTGACACATACTAAACAAAATAAATTTAATCATTCACATAGTTTATGTTATATATATACATACATATACAAAATAAATTTAATCCTTCAGATGGTTTATGTAATATATATATATATATATATATATATATATATATATGTATATATATGTATATGTATGTATATATATGTATGTGTGTGTCTATATGTATGTGTATATATATATATATATATATCATATATGATATTAGGTGACTATATGGATACAATGTGCACAATATTCATCCAATAAATTGATGTGGTTCAGAACCCAAATTGTCATAGAAAGCATATGACATCGGCTTTGATACCATTGAAGGATTTCCAGGCTAGGAGGGCACAATTGAGTATTAAAATTTCCCCCCAAATATTTCCATGCTAATGGAATCGTCATATCTATAAAACTCTAATGTATAAAAGAAAGATAAAAGGTATAATGGTGATACCTTTGTGCCCACTTGTTGTTCAACACACAATACATCTTTCGTTAGTGAAGATATTGATCTACTAGATCCAAATCCAAGTTGGCAACTAAGATATCCAGATGAAAGAGAAAAGATATGGATTGTCCTTTAAATAGTATTTATTTGTCATCTTGTGGAAGATGTTCTTCAAGCCTCCACATATTGTGCCTTGGCCTCAAATTCTTCGATGTGGATGATGGAGGATGTGGTGCATCACCTTAGTCACCCTATTGAGGAGAAATAGAAGTTGTATAATGATTGGGCCCACTACCCAACGCTCTAGTAGAGTTTTAGGAATGACAATTGGTGCCACAGATCACCATTAGCCTTAACTGCATGCTTTGTCCTTACTCACGTGCAAGCCAGGATAAATTTCCCAGCTAGTCACTCATCCCAGTACTGCTTGCTGAAACGGAGGTGCCCTTGGGTGATATGGGTAGTCTAATAATTCATTTTAAGATCATTTTATCTGAGGCCTCAAATCATGGGACGTTACAATCACCACCACTTAGAATCTTGATGCCCTTATCAAGGTTCAAGGATACGACCTCATAATGTCTCCCCATTTCAGTGCAGACCCAGAAATGCACATGTACACCCAGCTCCCATCCACAGATACCAGTGCAAGGTTGGCGCCATAAACTAAGATAGTCCTTTCCAACATGCCCTAACCACACAGCTTAAGACTGGCATGTCATTCCCACGTGGACTCCACCTACTAGAGGGGATCTAGCTCTGATACCACTTGTAACACTCAATCCTATTTTCCAAGGCTCTAGTAGAGTTTTAGGAATGATGAATGACCCCACATATCACCACTATCCTTGACTGCATGTTTTGTCCTCACTCATATGCAAGCTAGGGTAAACTTCCTTATTGGTCACCCATACTAGTACTACTCTAGGTTGAGCACGCATAACTATAAAGTTCTTTAGTGATAGGCTCCTTGAAAAGGAGGTGCACCTTGGGTGATATGGTAGTGCATTCATTACTTTTAAGATCATTTTATCAAAGGCCTCAAATCCTGGGACGTTACAAGTTGAGGGTGTGCTAGTTGTCTTGGAACTTCCTTTAATCTCCTATCTTGGGCGGCAGCCTTAGGGTTTCTCTTTCTCTTTGAGAGAGAGAGAGATAATGGCCAACTTGTCTCACAATTTGTATCTCAAAATGTGTTTGACCCTTTGGGATGTTCCCCCTTTATATAGGAGAGTCAAGGGTATGGAAAACCTAATTCCAATCCCTTGCCTATTCGCAATCCCAAAAATAGTACAACATTAAAAAACACAGATAGGATTGTGATTGACCAAAATTGTGTTGTTATCGCCCAATACATAGCCCTTATCACCCAATTACATTAGTTGGTTGACTAATCACAACGTTCTAGATCTAAATTTGACTTGTTTTCCAATTTTTGACTTTCCATGTAACATGTGATCACTCGATCAGTTGGAGTGATCACTAGTCACATAGGTACAATGGAAAACTCAATCGATCAATTGATATAAATTAAGCTATTATCCCAACTAATCCATTCGACCAATTAGACATTATAATTTCATGATCATGGTGGTTAATTATCATGTTCATGATTCAACACCATATTAATCACATGTGTTTATATTAAGTTTAACTCCCTTGTACATCCTTATATGTGTGACCCGGTAGGTTCCTAATTATGTCAGTAGTGATGTTCAAATCAACACAAGCAAATAGTGGTGTCTAGCCACACATCATTGTCGACGTCCAAGTAATAGGGATGAGTTGGAGAGAAACTACAACCTTTAAAAGTGATCAATGTTTCCATGATATATAATCCCCATCTCATTGATTTTCAAATTAAAATCAAGCCATGGAATGTCATCCTCTTAAATTCCAATTCGTGTTCCCTGAAGTAGAGCAGACTATTTGAGATATTATGAGTTGAATATCATATATTGACTCACATGATCTTGGCCATGAACTTCATAGGTTTTCTTATCAAGTGACCACAATATCATTCATGGAGGGAGAAATTCCATATACATAACTCCTAGTCATCCCCAAGTGCCACGACGCACCCAAAACAATACCTTTTTGGTAACTCATATTCAAGAGCATGTTGGGTTAGTGGTCACAACACACAGAATGACTTGTGATTACTATAGTCACTTTAGGTTTAAGGATAAGTAATCATCACTGTCACATTGAGATATGACTCTTACATGTCATTATGTGACTTTAGTGTATCAATCTCAAGGTGGGTTTGTTTAGTATAACTTGTTTTCTAACAAGTAGCGGTGATCGTTCTAATATCCAATATCAGGATTAAAGACATAGTCATTACTCACTATACATGCTAGCCTTGGGTATAATTGTTGTCCTATTGTATCAACAATAATAAACAACTAGGAAGATAACAAGAATCAGTACTCTTATTATACATATGATCTCATATTCAAGTCCTGAACACAAACCAAATGTCATTTAGTCATATCATTCTTAGGACATTATTAGTTTTATTTATTATATCAATATTAAAACAAACATAATAACTAGAGCTTCCTTTTATTAATAATAAAATCAAGTAAAAAATATACTTATTACAATCATTACATGATGGATCTCAGGGAATACTACCATCATTAAACACATAATAAAACCTAAGAAAAATAATACAATCACAATAAACTATGCTAGTAATGACAATAAAGAGAAATTTGATACTCTAAACTAGTAGTTACATTAACTAGGAAAGAAATGAACTATAATATCAATGGAAATCATAATTAGAAATTAAGAGAATAAACTAGCTAAATAAGGCAAACTAACACAACTAAGAAATTAACCAACTAAACTTCATACATCAATCAACATAGAATGATGTAAGAAGAGGTAATAATAAATAATGCAGAAATTGGAAACAAAATCATAAGTATCATGTATTGATATTTTCCAACATGGTATCATAGTTACATACTTTCCATAAAGAGACCAAAAAAGGGGTCTTAGCTACTCATGAAATAAAAAAGAACAAAAGAATAGGAAGAAGAGAAGTAAAACTCCATGAAGGTTGTTGAAGACTCATCCTTCTACACCTCCAGTTGTAGCTAGCAAGATGCCTTCCTCTTCCAAGGATGAAAAGCATGAAATTGTGGTTGTCAATGGCCAAAATTGTAGAGTAAAGGATTTTGGGGTGGTCGGTGGAAAGGAGATGGAAAATTTGGAGTGGGAGAATGGTAGGTGGTAGACTTTAATGTTACTGGGTCTTAACCATCTACTCCCAATGGGCACTAATGTGTTTAATAGTGGCCTAAAAATTCTAGGGTTAAATTTGGATATTTTGTAAAATTAGTGTTGAGAAACACAAGGGTTAGGTGGGCAACACAATTTTGGTGGGTACTATGGCCATGTGTGGGTAGGCTAAGAATGATCATGGTGGCTAAAAATGGCCTTCATAGATGTGGAAAATGTCATGGCAAAATGAAGAAATGGGGTAGGTAGCATAGTCGGGGTGGGTACCACAAATATGGTGACATGAGAGTGGAATGATCATGGTGAGCACCATGGGCATGGTGATGAGTAAGGAAGGAGTTTGTTTTGAGGAGAACAATTGTGTTGGTTAGTTGTTGCCACATTCATGAGGATTAACAAGATCATTTCGATCCTAACTTGTCATGACCATTTTTCCTAGCACGACCATGGTGGCTTAGCTTTTTCACTTCCTTTAAAAGCTAATATTCCCCTATGATTTCAACTTGAGCATGGTTGTGGATGAATACCACGGTCGTACAGAGGGTTTTCCTAGGCATTTGAATTCAAAACATCACCATCCATGGTGCTTTCTACTAAAATTGCTACTTGGTCACTTAGGGTACGTTGGGGTTTCTCTTAGCCTCATGTTGGATTCCTCAATGGCTAGGGAAGCTCTAAAGCCATCCTTATTTTGTCCCTTCCTTCAACTAGTGATCAAAGTACCTAAAAACATGCAAAAAGCACCCATAAGTGCACTTGACTATAAAACCATTTACTCGAAATAACATGTATTTTCGAACATCTTGTTGTGAATAATAGGAAAAAGGACACAATATGGAGACCAAATTAAGGGCCTAATCACCTATCTATAAGTGAGTATATATATATATATATATATATATATATATATATATATATATATATATATATATATATTTATTTATTTATTTATTTATTTATTTATAATGTGCGTGTGTGTTTCATAGGTTAAACTTATGTTTCTCACATGGGTAAGATGATTTTATTACCCACGGGTGATGTTGTGTAAGGGAAAGTCTCACACTATAAATACAATACCCAAATAATAAATACAATATAGAAACTGAAAATACATTATGGCACAAAAAGTGCCAATTACTAAAAAAATTAGTTTTATGACAAGAAAGTATTGTCAAGATGTAACTATGAGTACAAAATTATGGTAATTATATTCAAACTATAATAATTCCACCCATATTGCAACATGTGTTCTTAGATAGAAAACTTATAATACCCACTTAGGTATTATAATCTAGGTGTTATATATATATATATATATATATATATATATATATATATTTATATATATGCATATATATACATATATATATAGAGAGAGATATTTCATTCAATTCTTGTGGGGGTAGCTACCTGCCCCCTCATTTAGTTACTTTTTTGTAGTTTCATACTTTATACATGTAGAGGGTCACTTTACCTTGCAAATTGTTACTTTTCATGAATAAATAGTTACATTTGTAACAACTACAACAAATATAAAATTACATATTTATTTGTTGTGTATTCTGCCCAGATTTACTTTTTTGGTCAAATAATTACTTTTTTGTCAATATATTTACTTTTTTTCATAGAGTTACTTTTTGGATAGCACAGGTAGAGAATTCTAGGCAACATGTATGGGTATTATATATATATATATATATATATATATATATATATATATATATATATATATGTGAGTCAAGCTAGAATACACTCGAGGGTATATGGAGCAGAATACACTCAAGTTTTTCATGTTGCAATATTTTTTTCAAACATCTAATCCATTGATCTACTTAAACATCTTATGAATAGCTCATACGAATATTTTGAGCACATTTGGACATTTATAGGTCATGTTATAAAGATCGCAAAAATTATGTATTTCAAATTAGTTTTGCACGTCGATTTTGTTGCCCTTGGATGAGTGACTTACACTTATCCAAATAGGCTCAAAATTTGTATGTAGCCTAGTTATAGTATGACGGTGAAGATCAATGGTTTACATTTTGCAAAAAATAGTCTTGAGATGCAAACACACTTTAGTGTATTCGTGCGATTTGTACACTCAAGTGGATTCTAGCCTATATATATATATATACATACATATATATATACATATATATAGAGAGAGAGAGTCAGGATGGAATAAACTTGAGTGTATCTAGAGCAGAATACACTCAAGTAGATTTTCATGATGAAATTTTTTTTAGAAATCTAATCCATTGATCTTCTTAAGCATCTTCTGAATAGCTCATATATAAAATTTGAGCCCATTTGGAAATTTGTAGGTCATTTTATAAAGACCACAAAAATTATGCATTTCAAATTAGTTTCGTTCATTGATTTTGTTGCCATCGGATGTGTGATTTACACTCATCTGAATGGGCTCAGAATTCGTATGTAGCCTAATTATAGTATGACAATGAAGATTAATGGTTTACATTTTACAAAAAAATAGTCTTGATATGCAAACACAACTTGAGTGTAGCATGTGATCCATACACTTGAGTGTATTCCAGCCTCTCTCTCTCTCTCTCTCTCTCTCTCTATATATATATATATATATATATATATATATATATATATGTGTGTGTGTGTGTGTGTGTGTGTCTGTGTTTGTGTTAGAGAGAGAGTGTGTGTATATGTGTAAAGGTGTGAGGATAGTTATATTGCGTGTGTGGGTACTATAGGATTTCATTGTCCATGTCCCCAGAAAGTATATATTAAGTCCAAAAAGTAACTATTTTACTAAAAAAGTAACAACGTGAAAATAAACTATAAAAATTGGTGTGTAATTTAACTATTAGTAAAAAAAAGGTATATCTATTAACGTGTATTGTAACAAATTATATAGAGTTACTTTCTTGGAGTGGGAAGCCTAACTACATGGGAAATGTTTGATATATATATAAAGTAAATAATATATATATATATAAAGTAAAGAATATATATAGTAAATCTTAATATACTTGAGTATATCGGAGACACTATACACCTCAATAATTTTCCATCATGAAGCAATGGTTTTGGAAATTTAAACCATTGATATTGTTAAATATCTTAAGAACATACTATATAATAAATTTCAGCTCATTTAGACACCTATAGGTCATGCATCTAAAGGAGGCAAAAATCATGCATTTCAAACTAGTTTTGTGTCTTGATTTTGTTGTCCTTGGATGAGTGACTTATACTCATCCAAATGGGCTCAAATTTGTATGTGGCCTATTATTATTGTAACCATGAAGATCAACGGATTAGATTTTGCAATGACAACGTATAGATAGGAAAACATCATTGGGATGTATCGTGTGATATGTACACTTGAGTGTACTCTAGTCTCTCTCTCACTCTCTCTCTCTCTCTCTCTCTCTCTCTCTATATATATATATATATATATATATATATATATATATATATATATGTGTGTGTGTGTGTGTGTGTGTGTGTGTAGTGTTGTGTGTGTAGCAATGTTGTAATACCCACATGGATATGATAAATATGCTATCTAATGAAACGGGTTAAGTTTGAATGGAATTATAATATTTTGGGTGAATTATCATAATTATATATATATATTAAATAATCTAACATAACACATATGTATATGTATATTGTATACATATATATGTGTGTGTGGTATGTATATGTGTGGTGTCTATTGAGAGAGAGTGCTATAACATATGCATGGGTATAATAACTATGCTACCCAACAATATTAGTTATAGTTTCAATGAAGCTATGACATTTTGACTAAACTATTATAGTTTGGTTGTAGTTTGAGTGAAAACATTGTGTGTTACCATTCTTAGTTATAGTACTAGTCTTTGTCTAGATAGTTGTGCAATCTTTTATAAAAATAGGGAGATACATACTCACCCTTATATTTTTTTTGGTAACCCATGAGACTTGTAAGGCTTGCACCGAGCCCAACCTAGGGATCTTAACCCCATCCCGTAAGGAGTGTAGCCCATTAAGTAGCCTGACTGCGCTACGGGAGAAACAATTCCGAACAGCACCACCAGGGGGATTCGAACCCGGGACCCTTCATGAGGGACCCCGTGCTGTGACCACCTGAGCTACTGCTCACCGGCTACTCACCCTTATGTTATCCCTTTAAAACATGATATTAGTTTGTTAAGCATCTTAATAATTAAATTGGGATGGTAGAAATTTTCAAAATTTTAGTGGTATCCTCATATTCATGCCTTTTATCATTAGTCATTATTTGAAAGTTCATGTTAGATTGGTTTTCATCTGATCAACCTTAAAAATGCCTTTATGACTTTAGTACAAACATAGTCACATAGGCCAATGACATCTTCCTGATTCCACTTTTATCATAGCTTCTTGGTTATTTTATATAATGAATCCCTCTAAAAATTTGTAATTTCCTTACTTCCTTGTCCCAATAACGAGCAACAACCTACATAGAACCATTCAATCTAACTCATAATTTTTTGAATAAAAAAGGATTATCTTAGGGACACTTTTTATTAGGATGAATAGTTAGAAATATGTGCTTTCAATCAATGGTGGACACACCCTTAATCTATATATTAGGATGTCATGTGAAAAACACTACAAAACACCCAATCAAATTCTAGATGTGATACTCTTTCAACCACTTGATTTTTTAAATTGGACACAAAGCCTTTGGTCAATAGAAAACATTATAGATTTCTTAGTTTTTAAATCCTTCATGGATGTATTTGAGGGAAGAGAGTGTCCTTGTCATTCACTATCAAGCCTCATTGCACTTGAATTTCAAAACTCTAATAAACAATCAGCAACCGCACAACTTATACTAGTTAGGAAGTTTTAAGGAACCATTTTGAGGATGTCTAGTCAATTGGACAGTACACAAAATAATGTTAATATTAGTCTGTAACTTTAATTACCCCCACTTTTGAGTGTCACCCAATCAAGGTGGACCCTAAAGTCAAGAGTCATTACTTAAAAATTCTAGAATCTAGATTTAACAAGATCCAATAATAAAAAATAATTTCCATTAATTGTACAAAGTTTGTTTACAAGATGTATATTTAGGCTCCTTTAAGGAATTACATGCATTTATTAAAGAATACTAAACATACATAAGAATAATGACAAAGATATCCAACTAACCAATCCTCCTTGTGACTTTGTCATCTATGATCTTTCATTAAGATATATGTCTTCAAATAACAAAATGCAAACAAATAATATAAAAGGTTGACAAACAAATATGCATATGAGCATATCACTATAGTGTGCATGTGGTGCAACCAAAATGTGTGCAAGTATAATAATATTTAATGTTCACAACCAATCATTTGCACACAAACTTTTTCTTTTATTTATGTATTAACCCATTCTTAGTATGTTATCTTGGTTGTAATAATTGTCCATCCTTGGACGTACGTGTATTACACCTTGATACATGTAACATAGAGTTAAGAACATCATAGTTTAGTTTATGTTATACTCATATTGGTATTATAGTTGGACTAAAGTAAATAAACATTCAACAATTTATTTTATCAAACTTCCAAAAATCCTTGGCAAACTTTGGAATTTGATAATGTGGGTACTCATAAATAACCACGTACAAATGTCATGTAGAATCCATATCATACTATACATGTATTTCAAGAAATATTAAATTAATCAACATAATCTACATGTATGTATAACCTAAAGTGACACCATACATTCATAACATACTAATTAGACCTAACATTTGTCTTAGACTAGGGTTTTGGGTCATCTTGGGTTTGGACTAGGAAAAGGGTATTAAACCCTATTTCCATCATATCTTTATTTCTGAGGGTTAGAAACCCTAATTTACCATCAGGAATAACCTTGATTATTAACAAGATCATGTTATGTCGTTGTGAACAACTACATCTGATTATGCGGACTATGATCGTATTATTTTATAAACATTATTTTAATAACCCTACTTGTACATGTATATGATTATGGGATTTAGGAATCCTGAATACATATTATCATCATCATTACCTCAGGGCCTCATTATATTCAACAATATCAGTTAATATAACAAGGTAACCATATCCAATACATTCAACATCTTAGTTATCAAATCTATGGTTTTCATGTGATAATCACATTAGGTTTATGGATTAAATAAAATTTTATACTTATAATCAGAATCAGAAAATGAATATGTTTATATGTGATTAGGCATTTTTTATCAACTTTATACATATGATCATCATGATTGGAGATACCAATAAGTAACTGCATTTATTCTAAAATAATTATTAATGGGCCAATCAAAGAAGGACACGTCAACAATTGTCACATTATCTATTATCCACATGGTTGGGTCCAGCCAATGGAAGCACACCATATTGGCATCCTTGTCCCGTGTGGTTGTGGTAAGGGAAAGGGGTATAATATAGGAATACTCTTACCTTATAGCATATTACCCAAGGGGTAAGGGAGTAATTTCCTAGGTTATATCCTTCCTTTCTTCACACAACTATGCTTGTACTCTTTTTTTTTGTTGGTCCAAACATTTCCCCTTTTATTATATTTTTTAAAATAAGTTGTACAATGCAAGGAAGAAATGATTAATAGAAAAAGAAAATCAAGTAAGAAAGGGAAGAAATAAAACTATCTATACAAGTGCATCTAGCTTAGTATGAATCAATGTCCGTCTTGACATTTCTCCAAATTTCTAGAGCTGAACTATCACTTTTGTTAAAAATCCTCCAATTTCTTTTCTTCCAAATGTCATAGACAGTAATCAAAAGATAGGAGTTTCCCTTCCCAAATTTGAAGTCAGTGAAATTTTGGATAGTGCCAGGGTTGTACTCAATGTACTTGTCAGTAATAGTACATGACCAAACTTTCTGAGTATAACAACATTGTATGGAAATATGTTCAGTATCTTCTATAGAATTTCTATATAGCTCACATCTCAAGGGGAAATTAAAACCACTTTTCTACAAATAGGACTGAGTCAGAACTTTACCCATCAAAAGATTCAAAACAAATAATTTACACATGTTAGGAGCTTTGGCCTTCTAGATCCACTTGTTTCAATAGACTTTACTGCCCTTATCCTTCTGGGCCTCCTAGAAATATTTCATCTTCTTTGGAGTCATACCAGCAAGAAGTAATTTGTCAACAATGGAGCTTCCAGAATTAAATGGTCTAATGCTATCCACAATCCTTGACACATGGTGGAACCTTCTATTTATCCAAGCACCATCAGATATAATCTCACTAAGCTTAGTAAACTTACCCTTTCCCAACTTCAATACATCTCTTTTATGCACAAAATCTTCAAGAAACTTATTATTTATAACATGTGGGTCTCCATAGGGTAACAGACTTACCATTACCCAACTCCATATTGATATGGGGTAGTAAGGTGTCTCTAGTAGCTAGTAGTTGTCTCCACATCCAAGAAGAATGTGCTTTTATAGGACTAATCCATATTGAATAACCTTTCAGATACCTTTCATGGATCAACCTGACCTGAAGGTTGTCTTTATTCAAGGCAATACTCCACACATTCTTTGCCAAACAAGATTTAATAGAATCTCTTGTAGCTTTCTGGTTCAAACCACCTTCAGATTTTGGTTTGCATACATCTTCTCATGTTACAGTGTGAATGGTATGCTTCAATTCAATACCTTCCAGAGGAAATTCTTACAATACCAATCTATGTCATTAGCGAGTAGGAATAGGAAAAGAAGTTGCCCAATACAAATGAAAAGCAGTAAGGGTTGAAGTAACAATCTTAAGATGATCTACAGAGGACAAATGGTTTCCTTTCCACCCTTCAAGTTTGTTGCTGATCTTTTCCTAAATAGGGATACAAAAGCTTCTTGTAATTTTCCCATAAAGAGAGGGAGTTTGAGATATTTCATATGAATCTTTCCTATGTTGATGGCTAGCTTTTCTTCAATCAAACTGGTGTTGACCAAAGAATTGCAAAAGATTGTGATCTTCATAGAGCTAATATTATACCCGAGATCCTAGTAAATAGATTAAGAAGACCACTAAGCCCATTAACTGAACCATCATCTAGTTCAAAAAATATAACTACATCATCACAAAATAAAGTATGAGACACCTACAAATCCTGAGAGACTCAGATATGGGAGAAGATCTTCTCTTCATGACCACATCTAAGTAAACAATATAGGCCCTCCATATCTATCACAAACATATAAGGTGCCATGGGGTCACCTTGTCTTATACCTCTCTTAGGTTTAGGGTAATATGTAGGACTTCCTTCACTAAGACATACATACTTGTTGTTTTGGAAATTTCCTCGACCTAATGGATAAAACACCATTGTAGAAAAACTTTTGTAATTACTAAAGAGTAATCTCAACCATTGGACTCAACTTTTGTAAAGAGGAATCTCAACCATTGGATTCAAGACTTTTGTCTAATGAAAGACTCCTCAACTTCACATGCTCTGATAGCTTCCTTATGAGATTCACTAGTAGAAAAATGCAGAGAGAAATCAATAGTATTATTATCACAAAAGGTTTGAGAAGCACAAGCTAGAGCTTCTTTAATCTTCCTATTATTATAGATATCCCCAACCTTCTCTTTGTTCCATCTATCAAGAGCATGCTTTACTTTCTTCAAATTTTGTACAACTATGCTCTAGGCTTCCTCAATAACATCAAAGAACCCCTTAGTATCCATCCAAGCATTTTTGAACTTGAACGGAGTCCTCCTGAAATATGTGTTCTCACTAGTATGAACAACAAGCATCCTGTGATCACTATGAATAGATGAAGAATAAGTCCCTAGAGATGAGGATGAGCAGTAAGAAATTTTTTTATTGTCAAAAACATTATCAATCTTTGACATCACCAAATTCTCACCAACTTTCCTATTGTCCCAAGTGTAGATGGCCCCACAGAGAACCATTTCCATTAGACCAATACTATTAACAAAGTCGTTGAAAAGACACATAGATCTGTAGGATAGTTCAACATTTCCAAACTTATCATAAGCAAATCATACTTCATTAAAGTCACCAGTAATCATCCAAGGATTATCACACACCTCAGCATGAACGTCGAGAAGTTGATCCCATAGAACAACCCTCTTCCCTTTAGTATTCTGATCATACACTATTCTAAGATAAAAGTTACCTATGCTCGACACAACATGGCACTGAACAAACTACTCACCTTTAGTACTAGTGGAAATGGTAATATCCTCCCTTCTCCAAGCCGTAATAACTATCGCAAGAGGGTGAGAGTTATGGTTGTAAATTGAGTTGGCCAAATACCAAACCTTTTTCATAACTTTAATCATTTCATTCTCCTAATCTTACTTTCTAGGATGTGAATCGCAGCACCATTTAATATTGGTAATAACTTCTTCCATTGGTCCTTGTCTGTTTAAACCCCAAACATTCCATGAAAGTATGAGAATTTCAACCATTTGGAATAAGAGTTGGCACCCTCTGAGCTTTCAACTCTCAAATCATTTGTCTTAGTATCAAGAAATTCCAAGGCTCTAAAACTGTGGTGAAACTACTGTGCTACTAACTCTCTATTGATGGACTTTGGAGTTATATCTGTGTGCAGAATTGTTCTAACTAATTTGCATATTCTACAATTCTAGGGTACCAATGGGACTATGGATAGCAACCTCTTTATCCTTTGAAACATCTTGAGTATCCATGGGGGGAAGGGGACAATCGTAGAAAGGTTTTAGCTTCATTTGGACCACTCTCTTTTTTGTGTTGAGGAGGTCTTTGGATTGGGACCATAGGTTTAGCATAGTTACCTTTCCCATGCCTGAGCTTGCCACATAGCTTACACGCATTGGGATGACATTCATACTCAAATCTGATAGTATCCCTCACATCATCATCACTAATAAGGATTATCTCACTAGGAAATAATGAAGAGGTTGGAATGAGCACTTGGATACAAGCAAAGACCAATATCCTTAGTTTCCTAGTCAATTGATTTGGTCTCAGTTGAGCATTGAGGTTGTGACGTCCCCGGATTTTCTAAAACTTAATCTGATGTGCGACGTCCAAATTGAAACCCTCACCTCAGCGAGAATCCCAATTTAAACACCACACACTAGGCTAAGAAGCAGAAAATCAGAGGAAGTCATAAGGAAACGATAGTAGCACATGTACATGAACAATAATAAAACCATACACACATGTTCACCATTCAACATATAATTACAACATGAATTGTTACAACATTTGATATTACATATTGAACAACAAACTATACATATACATGTACTACAACTAAACAACAGGATCTTAAGACAACAGGTCCACCTGAACATCAGCTCACTACACAACTCTCAACTATCCTGCATCTTCAAGAGCATAGCCACAACCTAAACAAAAGATTACATGCGGTACACGTCAGCACAATATTTCATGAATATTGTACTGAGTACGCCTACGTGTCTTTTTATATACCTCTCATCATATCTTGGCAATAAGATAAAACTAATATATTTGGCAGTAACATAAGAATATAAGAAAAATGTATACTTGCACAAAGATATTCATTAACAAAAGAGAACACATATTTTAAGCTCATTTTCCATTATATGCTCGTGCATCCGCCTACCAATGGGATAGATGCATTCAGGCCTTATGATCCGCTTACCAAAGAGATAGATCATTGTACATGTGATCCGCTTACCAAAGAGATAGATCACTCACTAGCACTACGCTTACCAAAGAGATATAGTGCTTTCATATAATGGAACAGATATATTATGTTTCATGTGTTCATAGCCATAAGTATGAAAAATCAGGCAACATATCATACAAGAACAATCATTTCATCCAATACCATATGCCAAGTATTTTACTACCCATATAAAACAAGCATATTGTATAATAAGCCAAGTAAGAGGTAATGGTGTACCTTCCAAAGAGACAGATCATACTAAACACATATCACTGATGTCAACTATAAGCTTGGTCAAACCTGATCAAGACAAGACCATATACTATCATCAGGTTCTCATCATCATACATCTCATCTTAACCCTAATCGTGCTCATATTAGGGTTTCACTTTATCTCATTAGGATATATACATTATCACTTTCATTCTCATCTTAGAATTATCTCACTGTTCTCATATTCCAGATTAGGATACATAATCTAACATCAGGTTCCATATCATTATTTATACATATTAACTCTAAGTTAAATGTATAACTCGAATTAGGGTTACATCGCATGTATTACAGGTCATATTCATATAACATGAATTATGTTCATCATTATGATCTCATAATTAAAATTGAGGTTTCATATACTGATATGAGCTTACTCTGTGAATTTCATCATTTATTGAGCATGTATGCATTTAATACATTTTATTTAGGGTTATTAGCCCTAATTAGCCATATTAATCAAATTACATGCTTTCTTACATCACCATGGCCATATCTGACATTACATGCATTATAAACATTATTATGGAGTTACTGACATTTTTCCCAAATTTTAGAACATCATTTGATATTTATTATTCATGAATTAGGCATTACACATCTTACATGATATCGCTGATATTTAGCATCAAAAGACTTATCTAAAGGTTCCAGGTTGTTCTACGCATTTTTCTGAGAAATTCGGTATATTATTTGTATTTTTCGGACATCGGAGCTATTTTCTACAAATTATCAAAGATCTGCAAGATTTTGGGGTATTTACCTTTTTCGGCCAATTGCATGTCGCCACGTGGCTACTAGGGCTGGCACACCTCCTTTACTTGGCCTGCTGGGGTCCGTCTGGTTCAGGGTTGGTTTGAATCGGGTCTGCCTCCTCTCTTTTCTGGTTCACGTGAAATTTACCTGCAACTGAACCGAGCGCTCCCTTTCAGCCTCTCCCATTCAGCGTGATGCCCACACCACGTGTGAGTCTACGAGACTCAGTTCTCACGACCACCGCCGTTCCTGGCTTCGGCAAGCAGTTGTCGTGGATCTCACGTCCTCAACCCCAGATGTTGTGACGTCCTTGTTCTCCGCCTGACGTTGCGCTGTCAGGTCTCTGATCTCCTTCCGACGCCCCTGAGAGACCCTCCGCACCACCGGTCTCCCTCTGTCACACAACACAGTCGTCAAGGGGAAGATCTCTGGCGGCGATTGACCGCACTAGCTTCTAGCTCCTCGTCGGTATCTTCCATAGTCAAAAACATCTGCCAGTGCCTTCTCCATACTGTCAACGTCGCGTGAGTCCTGCTGGGACTCAGTTTCTGGACGCCGCCGCTAGGCCGGGTGTCGGTGTGGCTGGGTCTGCTCCAGTGAGCAGGTCTTCTTCTGCCCAAGACGCCGTTGTGGGGAGATCTTCGATGGCGACCAACTGCCTATGCTCCTCCTTCTCACCCTCCATGCGCCTGAGTCCCTAACGAGACTCTCTGCTTCTGCAACGCAGCTGCCGCCGCTTGGGAACTTCTCTGCCAAGAAAGGCACGCTGTGGGACTGGTGTATGCCACCATTAAGGCTCCTCCTCCACGACCTGTGAGGTCCGCGCTCCACCGGCGTCAGGTCTTCCATATCCTTTTTGACCTCCACGGCTACCCAGGTCTGTCCTGGTGCCCCTACACCTCCATCCCCGCCGCTTGCAGCTGTTGTGGAGGTGCAGGAGAGGTGTCTGACCTTTGCTCGTTCCCTCTCATCTACTGGCTTCTACGAGAGGGAGTTCGACTCCTCTCCTTATGCCAAAGATAACTGCATAGACTCCCACATCCTTCCCCATGATCGATGATTGTGGTTGTGTGGGCAAGTGCTGACCTCTTTGCTCAAAAACCTCTGAACGATTCCACAGTAGATGATGATCAGTTGAATATGGGTCGTCGGATCACATCAAAGGCCAAGATGAAAATTATTCAGGGATGATCTGTTTTATCTAAAACAGACCCTACTCATTACACATTATCAAGACTGTGTTACTTATTTAATATATGACCCTAGTTATACCTCGATTGTGATTGATCAACTCCTCAAATATGCATAAACTTATGGATCTTAATAATTATATAACCTTCAATCAACACTGCAACTTTACCAAACATTTGGGGTTCTCAAAACAACTGAGCATGTATGACTTCACTTGTGTCATTGGACATTTTAGGATTCCAAAAGTCCACTTCATCACATCCTACACACCTTAAAAGAAATTTCGTCCTCGAAATTAAGACAAAATCCACTTTGTCACATCATATACATCTTAAAAGAACTTTCGTCCTTGAAAGTAAACCATACTCATACTTCTAGGGAAAACCTTATCTTGTATCCAAAGCACTTATTAGGGGGGGTGGTTTACAACCATCTTGGTTCACCAACACTCCATTCAAGGTTAAACTCAAGGTTTAGAAACTCAGATTTCGTCATGACATATCTCATATATTAGGGTTTCTTCCTTATCGTCACCCATGCATTATTATGCAACTTCATATTACCATGTTCTAAAGGAGTTAACTAAGGTTAACCCATATATCAAGGTGTCATCCACATTTTATTTAGCTCATTGTTAGAACATGTTCATCATTAACATATGCCTTTTAGGAGGGAGTTAACTAAAGTTAACCCACTTTATTCATCTAGAGCACATCAAGGTGTTATCATCATTATGTTATGCTAACCATCGAACTATATTTTTCATCTTTGTTAAGCACTAAGATACAACACATCCTGGAACATGTTTCATTCATATGATTTTATTTCATTGCTCATAATAAAGTGCAACATTTAATAGTGATTTTATCACAAGATTAACCAACAATATCACATTATCATCTTTATTCCTGTATATGGTTAACCATTTATGCATTGATATCTATTAAACCATCTATAGGTTTACATTATATCATGTCCATATATCACATCTCGAGATTAGATCACGTCATTACCTTTATTATATTATGGCTGTGCAATACCAAATTATGCAAGTCGCTAATCAAACATATCTCACAACTTTATCTAGTCCAATTGAGGTTCGCCTAACCCATATCATGAGGGTAGTTCCATGCTCAGTCTCTCTGAGCTAACTCAACTCTATTAGTATCTCATGTGCATATACTTTATCCTCCCTCCTTGGTTTAGGGTTTCATATTACCTCATTGGCACTCATGATAGCTTTACAAGCTCTAGCCACATAGGCACAAACCAACACCTGCTATGACATACTATTCATAGGTTCTCCACCCATGAGACGTGCTTACCCAAAACTCTCTTATACATACACCACTAGAGTCCTACACGGGGAACCACTAACCCGAGCATGAGGCTTCATAGAAACTAACATAGCTACCCCCTCCAGGGTCTTGGGCTCTCTCCCTCACCCAGATGGTAGGCACTCATATTCTTATCCACATATGCACATATAACCAGCCTCTCTCTGTCTCTAGGGTTTGGTCCTCCCAAGGACATCTAGGGTTTAACAAAGCTATAGGAATCATGCATTAAGCAACACAACTCATTCACTCATGAGTAGTCTAGTTTAGGACATATCATATCACATATCTCATAATTCTCATATCTTGGAGTCTAGGTTCTCTGACCTTCTCCCTGTGGGTCTCGCTCTCTCTTGAGCTAACCCCAAAACTGGTCCTAACACTAGAGGTACTCCTTTGTAAAAGAGCTTGAGGCTCATGCTGACTTACAACCTAGTCTCAACTTAGCTTATCTTATCTCATAAAAGAACACATACTTGCATCATCAAAACTTATCTCAAATCCTCAAACAAAACATAAGTCCTCAAAGACAAACATAAAATATCATAAACATCTTATGTCTTCTATATAAGACTTACATCATATCATCAAACTTATTTCATCTATTCCATCTATCATATATATTCCAACAAGGCTCTAGACATCTAATCTAGAACTACTCTCTCTTCTAGACTGATGTCAACACTTTCACTTGGGTTGCATGACCACCTCCTACTCGTACATGTGTGGGGACACATTTTTGTAATACATATACATAATAAAATATTATATAGTTTTTCTCCGATAAAACAAGCGTCAGAGAAAACTATCAAGGTTCGATCCGTTTGGAATCAAAAACCAAAACTAGAAACGAGTGTCCCACACATAGTAGAGAGTCCAGTGTCATGAAAACTAGTGAAAAGGGTGAGAACATGGTGTAGACTAGTGTAGCTACTCTAGACAACGTGCGCAATATGTCTAGGGTTTCTCTTCCCTTGATGCACGTCATTTCCAAATAGTACAACGTCCCATACCGCTACACTACAAGGAAAGAACGACATCTAAGGACTTGCTATACAACAAGCACCATTCTAGGCCTAGTTCTCGGACATCTAGGTGCTAAACTAGAGGCTAGGTCAGATCTAGTCTCTAAAAGACGACTAATCTAACCCTAAAAGATTATTAAGTTCAAGGTTCTTTTGTTTTGAGTTGCATAATGAGCAAATGTCAGGATTTGCTATTGTTCATGCTCTGATACCACCTGTGACGTCCCCGGATTTTCTAAAACTTAATCTGATGTGCGACGTCCAAATTGAAACCCTCACCTCAGTGAGAATCCCAATTTAAACACCACACACTAGGCTAAGAAGCAGAAAATCAGAGGAAGTCATAAGGAAACGATAGTAGCACATGTACATGAACAATAATAAAACCATACACACATGTTCACCATTCAACATATAATTACAACATGAATTGTTACAACATTTGATATTACATATTGAATAACAAACTATACATATACATGTACTACAACTAAAAAATAGGATCTTAAGACAACAGGTCCACCTGAACATCAGCTCGCTACACAACTCTCAACTATCTTGCATCTTCCAGAGCATAGCCACAACCTAAACAAAAGATTACATGCGGTACATGTCAGCACAATATTTCATGAATATTGTACTGAGTACGCCTACGTGTCTTTTTGTATACCTCTCATCATATCTTAGCAATAAGATAAAACTAATATACTTGGCAGTAACAGAAGAATATAAGAAAAATGTATGCTTGCACAAAGATATTCATTAACAAAAGAGAACACATATTTTAAGCTCATTTTCCATTATATGCTCGTGCATCCGCCTACCAATGGGATAGATGCATTCAGGCCTTATGATCTGCTTACCAAAGAGATAGATCATTGTACATGTGATCCGCTTACCAAAGAGATAGATCACTCACTAGCACTACGCTTACCAAAGAGATATAGTGCTTTCATATAATGGAACAGATATATTATGTTTCATGTGTTCATAGCCATAAGTATGAAAAATCAGGCAACATATCATACAAGAACAATCATTTCATCCAATACCATATGCCAAGTATTTTACTACCCATATAAAACAAGCATATTGTATAATAAGCCAAGTAAAAGGTAATGGTGTACCTTCCAAAGAGACAGATCATACTAAACACATATCACTGATGTCAACTATAAGCTTGGTCAAACCTGATCAAGACAAGACCATATACTATCATCAGGTTCTCATCATCATACATCTCATCTTAACCCTAATCGTGCTCATATTAGGGTTTCACTTTATCTCATTAGGATATATACATTATCACTTTCATTCTCATCTTAGAATTATCTCACTGTTCTCATATTCCAGATTAGGATACATAATCTAACATCAGGTTCCATATCATTATTTATACATATTAACTCTAAGTTAAATGTATAACTCGAATTAGGGTTACATCGCATGTATTACAGGTCATATTCATATAACATGAATTATGTTCATCATTATGATCTCATAATTAAAATTGAGGTTTCATATACTGATATGAGCTTACTCTTTGAATTTCATCATTTATTGAGCATGTATGCATTTAATACATTTTATTTAGGGTTATTAGCCCTAATTAGCCATATTAATCAAATTACATGCTTTCGTGCATCACCATGGCCATATCTGACATTACATGCATTATAAACATTATTATGGAGTTACTGACATTTTTCCCAAATTTTAGAACATCATTTGATATTTATTATTCATGAATTAGGCATTACACATCTTACATGATATCACTGATATTTAGCATCAAAAGACTTATCTAAAGGTTCCAGGTTGTTCTACGCATTTTTCTGAGAAATTCGGTATATTATTTGTATTTTTCGGACATCGGAGCTATTTTCTACAAATTATCAAAGATCTGCAAGATTTTGGGGTATTTACCTTTTTCGGCCAATTGCATGTCGCCACGTGGCTACTAGGGCTGGCACACCTCCTTTACTTGGCCTGCTGGGGTCCGTCTGGTTCAGGGTTGGTTTGAATCGGGTCTGCCTCCTCTCTTTTCTGGTCCACGCGAAATTTACCTGCAATTGAACCGAGCGCTCCCTTTCAGCCTCTCCCATTCAGCGTGATGCCCACGCCACGCATGAGTCTACGAGACTCAGTTCTCACGACCACTGCCGTTCCTGGCTTCGGCAAGCAGTTGTCGTGGATCTCACCTCCTTAACCCCAGATGCTGTGACGTCCTTGTTCTCCGCCTGACGTTGCGCTGTCAGGTCTCTGATCTCCTTCCGACGCCCCTGAGAGACCCTCCGCACCGCCGGTCTCCCTCTGTCACACAACACAGCCGTCAAGGGGAATATCTCTGGTGGCGATTGACCGCACTAGCTTCTAGCTCCTCGTCGGTATCTTCCATAGTCAAAACATCTGCCAGTGCCTTCTCCATACTGTCAACGTCGCGTGAGTCCTGTTGGGACTCAGTTTCTGGACGCCGCCGCCAGGCCGGGTGCCGGTGTGGCTGGGTCTGCTCCAGTGAGCAGGTCTTCTTCTGCCCAAGACGCCGTTGTGGGGAGATCTCCGATGGTGACCGGCCACCTCTGCTCCTCCTTCTCACCCTCCATGTGCCTAAGTCCCTAACGAGACTCTCTGCTTCTGCAACGCAGCTGCCGCCGCTTGGGAACTTCTCCGCCAAGAAAGGCACGTTGTGGGACTGGTATATGTCACCATTAAGGCTCCTCCTCCACGACTTGTGAGGGCCGTGCTCCACCGGCGTCAGGTCTTCCATATCCTTTTTGACCTCCACGGCTACCCAGGTCTGTCCTGGCGCCTCTACACCTCCATCCCCGCCGCTTGCAGCTGTTGTGGAGGTGCAGGAGAGGTGTCTGACCTTTGCTCGTTCCCTCTCATCTACTGGCTTCTACGAGAGGGAGTTCGACTCCTCTCCTTATGCCGAAGATAACTGCATAGACTCCCACATCCTTCCCCACGATCGATGATCGTGGTTGTGTGGGAAAGTGCTAACCTCTTTGCTCAAAAACCTCCGAACGATTCCACAGTAGATGATGATCAGTTGAATATGGGTCGTCGGATCACATCAAAGGCCAAGATGAAAATTATTCAGGGATGATCCATTTTATCTAAAATAGACCCTACTCATTACACATTATCAAGACTGTGTTACTTATTTAAAATATGACCCTAGTTAAACCTCGATTGTAATTGATCAACTCCTCAAATATGCATAAACTTATGGATCTTAATAATTATATAACCTTCAATCAACACTGCAACTTTACCAAACATTTGGGGTTGTCAAAACAACTGAACATGTATGACTTCACTTGTTTCATTGGACATTTTAGGATTCCAAAATTCCACTTCATCACATCCTACACACCTTAAAAGAAATTTCGTCCTCGAAATTAAGACAAAATCCACTTTGTTACATCATATACATCTTAAAAGAACTTTCATCCTCAAAAGTAAACCATACTCATACTTCTAGGGAAAACCTTATCTTGTATCCAAAGCACTTATTAGGGGGGGTGGTTTACAACCATCTTGGTGCACCAACACTCCATTCAAGGTTAAACTCAAGGTTTAGAAACTCAGATTTCATCATGACATATCTCATATATTAGGGTTGCTTCCTTATCGTCACCCATGCATTATTATTCAACTTCATATTACCATGTTCTAAAGGAGTTAACTAAGGTTAACCCATATATCGAGGTGTCATCCACATTTTATTTAGCTCATTGTTAGAACATGTTCATCATTAACATATGCCTTTTAGGAGGGATTTAACTAAAGTTAACCCACTTTATTCATCTAGAGCACATCAAGGTGCTATCATCATTATGTTATGCTAACCATCGAACTATATTTTTCATCTTTGTTAAGCACTAAGATACAACACATCCTACAACATGTTTCATTCATATGATTTTATTTCATTGCTCATAATAAAGTGCAACATTTAATAGTGATTTTATCACAAGATTAACCAACAATATCACATTATCATCTTTAATCCTGTATATGGTTAACCATTTATGCGTTGATATCTATTAAACCATCTATAGGTTTACATTATATCATGTCCATATATCACATCTCGAGATTAGATCACATCATTACCTTTATTATATTATGGCTATGCAATACCAACTTATGCAAGTGGCTAATCAAACATATCTCACAACTTTATCTAGTCCAATTGAGGTTCGCCTAACCCATATCATGAGGGTAGTTCCATGCTCAGTCTCTCTGAGCTAACTCAACTCTATGAGTATCTCTTGGTTTAGGGTTTCAGATTACCTCATTGGCACT
This sequence comes from Alisma plantago-aquatica, assembly GCA_963693085.1. Lineage (NCBI taxonomy): Eukaryota > Viridiplantae > Streptophyta > Magnoliopsida > Alismatales > Alismataceae > Alisma > Alisma plantago-aquatica. Next base: position 117,847,668 of record OY856413.1, on the reverse strand, counting down.
CATGATAGCTTTACAAGCTCTAGCCACATAGGCACAAACCAACACCTGCTATGACATACTATTCATAGGTTCTCCACCCATGAGACGTGCTTACCCAAAACTCTCTTATACATACACCACTAGAGTCCTACACGGGGAACCACTAACCTGAGCATGAGGCTTCATAGAAACTAACATAGCTACCCCCTCCAGGGTCTTGGGCTCTCTCCCTCACCCAGATGGTAGGCACTCATATTCTTATCCACATATGCACATATAACCAGCCTCTCTCTGTCTCTAGGGTTTGGTCCTCCCAAGGACATCTAGGGTTTAACAAAGCTATAGGAATCATGCATTAAGCAACACAACTCATTCACTCAGGAGTAGTCTAGTTTAGGACATATCATATCACATATCTCATAATTCTCATATCTTGGAGTCTAGGTTCTCTGACCTTCTCCCTGTGGGTCTCGCTCTCTCTTGAGCTAACCCCAAAACTGGTCCTAACACTAGAGGTACTCCTTTGTAAAAGAGCTTGAGGCTCATGCTGACTTACAACCTAGTCTCAACTTAGCTTATCTTATCTCATAAAAGAACTCATACTTGCATCATCAAAACTTATCTCAAATCCTCAAACTAAACATAAGTCCTCAAAGACAAACATAAATCATCATAAATATCTTATGTCTTCTATATAAGACTTACATCATATCATCAAACTTATTTCATCTATTCCATCTATCATATATATTCCAACAAGGCTCTAGACATCTAATCTAGAACTACTCTCTCTTCTAGACTGATGTCATCACTTTCACTTGGGTTGCATGACCACCTCCTACTCGTACATGTGTGGGGACACATTTTTGTAATACATATACATAATAAAATATTATATAGTTTTTCTCCGATAAAACAAGCGTCAAAGAAAACTATCAAGGTTCGATCCGTTTGGAATCAAAAACCAAAACCAGAAATGAGTGTCCCACACATAGTAGAGATTATAGTGTCATGAAAACTAGTGAAAAGGGTGAGAACATGGTGTAGACTAGTATAGCTACTCTAGACAATGTACGCAATATGTCTAGGGTTTCTCTTCCCTTGATGCACGTCATTTCCAAATAGTACAACGTCCCATACCGCTGCACTACAAGGAAAGAACGACATCTAAGGACTTTCTATACAACAAGCACCAGTCTAGGCCTAATTCTCGGACATCTAGGTGCTAACCTAGAGGCTAGGTCAGATCTAGTCTCTAAAAGATGACTAATCTAACCCTAAAAGATTATTAAGTTCAAGGTTCTTTTGTTTTGAGTTGCATAATGAGCAAATGTCAGGCTTTGCTATTGTTCATGCTCTGATACCACCTGTGACGTCCCCGGATTTTCTAAAACTTAATCTGATGTGCGACGTCCAAATTGAAACCCTCACCTCAGCGAGAATCCCAATTTAAACACCACACACTAGGCTAAGAAGCAGAAAATCAGAGGAAGTCATAAGGAAACGATAGTAGCACATGTACATGAACAATAATAAAACCATACACACATGTTCACCATTCAACATATAATTACAACATGAATTGTTACAACATTTGATATTACATATTAAACAACAAACTATACATATACATGTACTACAACTAAACAACAGGATCTTAAGACAACAGGTCCACCTGAACATCAGCTCGCTACACAACTCTCAACTATCTTGCATCTTCAAGAGCATAGCCACAACCTAAACTAAAGATTACATGCGGTACATGTCAGCACAATATTTCTTGAATATTGTACTGAGTACGCCTACGTGTCTTTTTATATACCTCTCATCATATCTTGGCAATAAGATAAAACTAATATACTTGGCAGTAACAGAAGAATATAAGAATAATGTATACTTTCACAAAGATATTCATTAACAAAAGAGAACACATATTTTAAGCTCATTTTCCATTATATGCTCATGCATCCGCCTACCAATGGGATTGTAAAGAGGCGAGATCACCTCTTTACTAAAATTTAAAGGAAATACAACATCCACAATTTTAACAAAAATTTAGACTTTGAGGATGATTGCATAATATTCCAAATAAATAAGCATGATTCCAGATACATAATAAAATGTCAATAGCAGAGGAAAGAAAGAAATAATAAGCCTTCTAATGGCTTTTTTGTTTATTACATCATTACTTTCTAAAAGAAAAGATAAGATAGAATAGAGGATCTAGCTATAGCAACCTAGCCATCCTTCTTGTCAAGCTAACGATCACAGCAAAGGATTCTTTCTTCAAGCCCTTCCTTCACCTTGCTCAGCTCCAACACCTGGGTGGTTGGGAAGACACCCAGCAAGAGGGAAAACAAGAAAAGTATGTGTTACACTAACAATCTATCAAAGGCAAAGAAAGTTGTAACAAGTAAATTTAGGCTAGATATTTGGTGTAAGAAGATATCAAAGAGTATGAGGTTTTTATAAGAGAACTTTCCATTAACAAAATAATTAAAGGTTTTAGCATGTCATTTAATATGTTTATCTAACTAAGTAGGGTTGAGGCACCTACCGGACCTCTAACCTTAGGTGAGGGAAGAATTATAAACATTTCCAATCACCTACAATTTTTAATGGGGAGAATAATAAACATTCCCCTAGGGCGATTTTATACATGCCCTCTATGGGTGGTTGTACATAAGTACCACAACTTAAAATTTAAATAGAACATTTAATTTCATGCTAACAAAAGATTTATGGCAAGAATAAGCAAAAGATTATGTAACATGGCAGTGGGGTATGAATACCCAAACAAGAGAATAATACGTCGACATTTGAGGCAAATAAGCAATTTAGGTTTCAAGGATTTAAGGAGTTTAGATCAAGTTAAACCTCATAAAAGAAATATAGGTAATGGACTAAAGATTTCCCAACTGATAGGTAGATGCACAATCAAAACTCATACTAAACACATACCTTAGCCTCAGGTGTCCTAGATTTCCCTTTTCAACTCTCCACACGAATTATAAACCCAAATTACCTAATACATCATTATATTCATAAATCAGAATTACATGCATTCATTTAAAAGGTTGAAAACCCTAATTTACTAACTTTTTGCACAAACTCCCGATTCAGACTTCAAAAACCTCATAACCATCTTAGTTAGGTTTTCCTGATCAAAATAACATATAATATTGTATATTTTGGAAATATGGATTCTTAGGGTTAATTTTAGTGATTTTAAGATAATTAAATCGATTTTAAAAACACATTTTCGCAAAACTCAAGACCAGATCTCAAAAACATTTTTATTAAATAGATCTCATTTTCCTGATTTCAAAACACTATTTATTTACTATTTTTGACCAACGGAATAATTTATAAAAATTATTTTATCTCGACCAATGGCAGCTTGCCACGTAGGCAAGGCCAACCGCGTTGAGTGGTCGCGAGCGACTGAGAGCGGTGACCCGCGCCTCAGGGACTCTCACCACCGGTCGAGCGACCCGGTCAAAACAGGCGGAAAAAGACTCAACTACCCCGAACAGAAAAAGAAGAAAAGAAGGAGCGAGCGGGGCAAAACGGTAATTTGTGCGTCGTCTTCTTCCTCGCCCGATCCACCTCACGCGCGAGCAGCTTGCTCGGTCGATTTGGGCAAAATCGCGATACTTGACGAAAACTCGCGTTCAGGTAGTCGAAAGAAAGGGAAAGAAGAGACGAAGTCGGTAGTACCTTCAATTGAAGACGAGATCGACGGAGGAGAGAAGGAGAAGCGCCATAAGCTTGGGACCTTCGGCTGCTCGTTGGGGGTCGAAACATCCACGAAAATCCAAATTGAAGATACGAATAGGTTGCTAAGGTGATGGCGGTCGCTGGGGTTGCGATATTTATAGGCAAGGAACCCTAGACTAGGATGTGGGTAGGAGCAAGGAGAAGTAGCCGGCGGCTAGTTTAGGCATTTCTCGAAAACACATCTATTCCCAAACTTTTTGGTATAGATCAGTTCGGAATCTCGCAAGGAAACCAACGCAAGTTATTTGAGCGAAAATCATCGAGTAAATCTCGAGATATTTCGATTTTAAGAAAACGAAAACAAGGAACTTGTTTCCTTGTTTGACTTGAGGTAGAAGACTATCGAGGACCGTCCGATCGATGGACCCGAGTCCATCAACGACTCTGAGCCATCCGATCTCGCATTAGATCAGGGAAATATCCTTTAGAAAAAGTCGATTAAAACTATTAGATTTTAAATGTTTTTCTCTTTCTTCTTTTAGAGGCTCAAACGTTGCCCAAAAATTATGAAAATTTATATCCTGACTTATTTCAATGCGTAGAATTCAATTATGGAGTTAGTTTTGCATTTTGAGAAAGTTTGATAGGTGAAATAATTAATATATCATTTTCTCTTTCCTCCTTCAAAAGAGGTGATAACATTATCTAAAATTAATGTAACTTCACCCATAAGTCTCCTTAAAGGTTTGGAACACGATTTTGCAATTATCTTCACAAGTTGAAATTATCTTTATATTTATTAAATAAATTGAACATTCTTCACACTCTCTCTCTCCTAATTTACTTATTATTCATATATTATCCAAATTAGTTGCAAATTTGCATAGAGGCTTATTTTTATGTTTAGAATACGAATTTGAAGTAATTTTCCTGATTTGAGAGCATTAAGTATTTTATTTCTTTTTATTGGCATATTTCCTATATTCTATTGATAATGTTATTAATATTTCCATTTTAAATGATACTTGACCCTTAAGTTACTTTTTGCTCAAAGAAACGAATTAAACTATCAAATTATCATGATGGTTTCAGATTATAATATTTGTTGCAAAAATCTTTTGTAATTATCTTCATTACTCATAAATTCTCATATTATCATTAATTATTACATTTATCTTCTTCCTTTTATAAAATTCGGATTTTCTTCATATCTCTCATATTCTAGGAAACACTAGAAGGTTCTAGGATGAATTATTTTATTCCTTTTTATTTCTTAAGGTGAAATTGCATTTTAGTCCCATTATCTAATTCTAACTGAGGCATTTGTGCATGCAACCTTGAAATAAAAATATATGGGAAACATTTATCCAATAATCATCTTAACTTCTTTTAAATCAATACCAAGGACAAATGGAACGAAAATGAAGGACAAAACTTAAAGAAAAGAGTACAAAGAGGTACAAAGGAGATTTCAGTATGTTACAGCACTCCACCCCTTAAAAAGGATTTTGTCCCCGAAATCTCATACAAAGAGGGAAGGGTGAGTACGCAACATCTCATCTCTCAACTCCCAAGTGGTTTCTTCTAAACCATGGTATATCCACAAAACCTTCACCAACTCTATCTCCTTATTCTTCAGCTTCTTTACTCGGGAGTCAAGGATCTTCACAGGTAGTTCTTCATAAGTCAAATTCTCATTAATCTCCACAGGTTCAAAGGTGAGCACATGAGACAGATCCTTAACATACTTCCTCAACACTGAAACATGGAACACATTGTGAATCTTATCATAAGCAGGAGGCAAAGCTAGACGATATGCAAAATCCCCCACTTTATCTAAGATCTAAAATGGTCCAACATAGCGAGGACTCAACTTGCCTTTTACTTTAGATCTTGCAATAGAACGTATAGGCTTGATCTTTAGAAAAGCATAGTCTCCCACTAAGAAGCTTACATCAGACCTCTTCTTATCAGCATACATCTTCTGTCTGTCTTGAGCAGCTTTCATCCGTTTCTTTATCAACTGTACCTTCTCAAGCATCATCTGCATGTCATCAGTCTTCACTAGGGAACGTTCACCAACATCATCCCAGTGCAAAGGCGAACGACAAGGTCTACCATAGAGAGCTTCAAAAGGTGGCATACTAATACTGGCTTGGTAGCTATTGTTGTAAGCGAACTCTACTAATGGTAGATATCGATCCCAGGCACCACCCCAATCCATCACACAAGCACGTAGCAAGTCCTCCAGAATCTGAACTGTTCTCTCGGACTGACCATCAGTTTGCGGGTGGTAAGCAGTGTTGAAACGCAGATCAGTACCCATCTCTTCCTGAATCTGACCTCATAAACGAGAAGTAAATTTCGGGTCTCAATCAGAAACTATCACAGTAGGGACACCATGCAGACGAACTATCCACTCCACATACAACTGAGCCATCTCAGCAACTTTATACGTGGTTTTGAAAGGCAAGAAATGAGCAGATTTTGTAAGCCGATCAATTACCACCCAAACAACATCATAACCTTTCTTGGACTTAGGGAAACCGGTAACAAAGTCCATTGTGATCTTCTCCCACTTCCATTCTGGAATCTCAAGAGGATGAAGAAGACCACCGGGTCGTTGATGTTCAATCTTGACTTGCTGACATGTCAAGCACTTCGCCACAAACAAAGCTATATCATTCTTCATGTTCTTCCACCAGAAGCTTCGCTGTAAGTCCTTGTACATCTTGTTTGTGCCAGGGTGAATAGTGTACTTGGAACCATGAGCTTCACTCAGAACCTTCTGTCTCAGATCACCAACATCGGGTATCCACAACCTTTGTCTGAAGTGGATAGCACCATCCACTCCGATAGAGAAGTCAGATTGCAGTTTCTCAGATAAAGCTTTCAACTCTTCAAGATCGGAACTCTCCAACTGTGCAGACACGACTTCTGAGATCCAGGTTGGTGTAACGGTCAAACTGGCCATATGAACACACAACTTATCTTCATCCACGGAATCGACAGGTTGAGGTTTCCAACTGGCCACATGTTCAAGGTTTTCCCACACAGAACATCTCAGAGCAGCACAAACAGCATCCTTCTTGCGACTTAAAGCATCAACCACGACATTTGCTTTACCAGGATGATAAGTGATGGTGAAATTGTAATCTTTAAGATATTCCATCCACCTACGTTGTCGCAAGTTCAGATCCTTCTGAGTCAACAGATATCTCAAACTCTTGTGATCAGAAAAGACTTCAAACTTTTCTCCATAGAGGTAGTGTCGCCAGATCTTCAAAGCATGAACTATGGCAACCAGCTCTAAATCATGCGTAGGCCAATTAGCTTCATTAGGTTTCAACTGTCGAGAAGCATAGGCGATCACCTTTCCGTCTTGCATCAGAACACATCCTAAGCCTTGTCGGGATGCATCAGTGTAGATGACATAGGGTATTCCCTCAACAGGCAAAGCAAGCACGGGAGCAGAAGTCAGACTCATCTTCAACTTCTGAAAATTGTCCTCACATTCAGGGGTCCATGAGAACTTGACTTCCTTCCGAGTCAGCTTGGTCAAAGGTAAAGCCAACTCAGAAAACCCTTTGATAAACTTCCGATAGTAACCAGCTAGACCAAGGAAACTACGGATTTCTGACGGATTTCTCAGAGCATTTCACTTTGTCACAGCTTCTACCTTTGCAAGATCAACATCTATATGGCCGGCAGAAATCACGTGACCAAGAAACATCACTTCCTTTATCCAGAACTCACATTTTGAGAATTTTGCATACAATTGATTTTCTCGCAATGTGTTGAGTACAATCCGCAGGTGCTCGTGATGTTGTTCCAACGTCTCGGAATAAACCAAAACGTCATCAATAAACACCACTACAAACTTGTCGAGGTATGGGCAGAATACTCGGTTCATCAGGTCCATGAACGCAGCAGGGGAATTCGTCAAACCAAAAGGCATGACCATAAATTCATAATGCCCATAGCGAGTTCTGAACGCTGTCTTTGGAACATCATCATCCTTCACACGCATCTGGTAGTAACCACTTCGCATATCCATTTTGGAGAACACGGTGGCTGACTTCAGCTGATCGAATAGGTCGTCGATGCGCGGCAACAGATAACGATTCTTCACTGTCACCTGGTTGAGCATGCGGTAGTCCATACACATCCGCAAAGATCCATCTTTCTTCTTCACAAACAAGACAGGTGCTCCCCAAGGGGATACACTAGGGCGAATGAAGCCCATGTCGAGAAGCTCTTCAAGCTGCTTCTTCAACTCTGCCAGCTCAGCAGGAGCCAAGAAGTAAGGTGGCTTCGATATCGGTGAAGTTCCAGGTATGAGCTCGATGGAGAATTCCACCTCGCGATTTGGTGGCAACCCGGGTAACTCCTCAGGAAAGACATCTGGGAAGTCCTTCACCACATCAACATGGTCTAGAGCAGGAGGTGTAGCATCAAGAACTATAGAGGCTAGGAAGGCTCTACACCCTTGTGAGACGAGCTTTTCAGCTTTGATGGCAGAGATGACGAACTGTCGCTCTCCTCGCTTCTTGCCCTTGACACACACTCTTCCTTCATCAGGGTGGAACAGACTAACCTTGGATTCCTCACAGAACAGAACAACTTTATACTTCTTTAACCAATCCATACCCAGGATGATGTCAAAGACGGTCATATCAAGCAAGACAAAAACTGTGGGAAACATTATTCCGGATACACAGAGGTTCAAGGTAGGAGTTTGGAGGTACGAGGAGCAGATTTTACCACTAGGAGTTTTTACATCTAACACATGATCCATAAACTCAGATTCGATTTCAAGAATAGAGGCAAACTGTCTAGATATGAAGGTATTGGAGGAACCAGAATCAAACAGAGCTTTTAAAGGATGCATATTGAGGTGTAGTGTACCTTCAATCACTTCATTGCCTTCACCATCTTCTTCAGCATTGAGAGCAAACACTCTCCCATTCCTCCTTTCAGCTGGCGGACGCCTCGGGTTTTGGTTGTTGTTGTTATTGTTGTTGTTGTTCCGCGGTGGAGGGTTCTGTCTCGGCTATTGCGGCTGCGGGGCATTATTCTGCCCTTGCTGGAAACGGGGGCAGTTGGGTCGGATGTGCCCAACCTGGCCGCACTCATGGTAGGTTGGTGGAGGACGGTTTCCAACACGAGCAGGTGCATTGTTGGTGGGACATCTTCCAGGAGGATGGTGGCGATTGCATCTATTGCAGCGATCACATCCACGGTTCTCATGCTGGTTCAGATTTTTCCTTTTGTTGTTGTTGAAGCCACTGGAAGACTAAAATCCCGGATAAGACTCGATGGCGAGAGCCTTGTCCACCATTTGTTGAAATGTGAGTGGCAGTTGTGGAACGAGGCTTCGACCAACATGGTAGTTCAGGCCCTCCAAGAACAAGGTCGCTCTTCTGTCAGCTCCAAGGTCGGTGGTGTAACGTTCTAACAACAGAAACTTCTGAACGTAGTCGGCCACACTCATGCTTCCTTGCTTGAGACTGTAAAACTCAGCCTCCTTCTTCCTCAGGAAAGCAGGGTTGATGTACTTCTCTCTGAACAACTTCAGGAACTGGGTCCACTCCATGGAGGAGGTGTCTCGAGTGCGGGCAACTCCGTTCCACCAAACACGCGCCGGTCCATCCAGCACGTACGTCGCGAACCGAACCTTCTGGTGAGGAGGGCAAGCCATACCCTCGAAGGTCCGATCCAGGGACAACACCCAGTCGTCGGCTTTGTCTACCATGTTAGGCTCACTCTCACCCTTGAAGTAGGGTGGCTGCATCTTGATGAAGTCAGTGAGGGTGAACTCCCTCGGCTTGGAGGCAACAACAGCAATGGTGTTGAGTTGTCCCATCATTGTGGAGGACAACAAATGTCGTAACATCGCCAGTTCTTTCTCAGGTGTGAAGGAGGGAACACCAGAAGCTGGTTGGTTAACAGCAGGAGTCGCAGGAGTGTCGGGGTTGTCAGTGGTGGACTCCTGGTTTGTGTTGTCGAACAAGTCACCTCTTCTGAAATTAGGGTTAACATAGATGAGAGGGAAAAGAAATAGAGATGAGAAAAGGATAACTAGAATGATATTGCCTAAAAGCATACTACTTTGGGCAGTTCGTATCGGCGCAGGCCAGGCCGGATCATATGGGCACGGGAGTCCCCGTATGCCAAGCTAGTGGGTCGGAGGAAAATCTTGCCAGCCCCCATGCCCTGATCCTTTCTAGACACCCTTGCCTCAACTGCATGCCCTAATAGTCGCCTAAAGGCTCTGATACCATGCTGTAAAGAGGCGAGATCACCTCTTTACTAAAATTTAAAGGAAATACAACATCCACAATTTTAACAAAAATTTCGACTTTGAGGATGATTGCATAATATTCCAAATAAATAAGCATGATTCCAGATACATAATAAAATGTCAATAGCAGCGGAAAGAAAGAAATAATAAGCCTTCTAATGGCTTTATTGTTTATTACATCATTGCTTTCTAAAAGAAAAGATAAGATAGAATAGAGGATCTAGCTATAGCAACCTAGCCATCCTTCTTGTCAAGCTAACGATCACAGCAAAGGATTCTTTCTTCAAGCCCTTCCTTCACCTTGCTCAGCTCCAACACCTGGGTGGTTGGGAAGACACCCAGCAAGAGGGAAAACAAGAAAAGTATGTGTTACACTAACAATCTATCAAAGGCAAAGAAAGTTCTAACAAGTAAATTTAGGCTAGATATTTGGTGTAAGAAGATATCAAAGAGTATGAGGTTTTTATAAGATAACTTGCCATTAACAAAATAATTAAAGGTTTTAGCATGTCATTTAATATGTTTATCTAACTAAGTAGGGTTGAGGCACCTACCGGACCTCTAACCTTAGGTGAGGGAAGAATTATAAACATTTCCAATCACCTACAATTTTTAATGGGGAGAATAATAAACATTCCCCTAGGGCGATTTTATACATGCCCTCTATGGGTGTTTGTACATAAGTACCACTACTTAAAATTTAAATAGAACATTTAATTTCATGCTAACAAAAGATTTATGGCAAGAATAAGCAAAAGATTATGTAACATGGCAGTGGGGTATGAATACCCAAACAAGAGAATAATACGTCGACATTTGAGGCAAATAAGCAATTTAGGTTTCAAGGATTTAAGGAGTTTAGATCAAGTTAAACCTCATAAAAGAAATATAGGTAATGGACTAAAGATTTCCCAACTGATAGGTAGATGCACAATCAAAACTCATACTAAACACATACCTTAGCCTCAGGTGTCCTAGATTTCCCTTTTCAACTCTCCACACGAATTATAAACCCAAATTACCTAATACATCATTATATTCATAAATTAGAATTACATGCATTCATTTAAAAGTTTGAAAACCCTAATTTACTAACTTTTTGCACAAACTCCCGATTCAGACTTCAAAAACCTCATAACCATCTTAGTTAGGTTTTCTTGATCAAAATAACATATAATATTGTATATTTTGGAAATATGGATTCTTAGGGTTAATTTTAGTGATTTTAAGATAATTAAATCGATTTTAAAAACACATTTTCGCAAAACTCAAGACCAGATCTCAAAAACATTTTTATTAAATAGATCTCATTTTCCTGATTTCAAAATACTATTTATTTACTATTTTTGACCAATGGAATAATTTATAAAAATTATTTTATCTCGACCAATGGCAGCTTGCCACGTAGGCAAGGCCAACCGCGTCGAGCGGTCGCGAGCGACTGAGAGCGGTGACCCGCGCCTCAGGGAATCTCGCCATTGGTCGATCGACCCGGTCAAAACAGGCGGAAAAAGACTCAACTACCCCGAACAGAAAAAGAAGAAAAGAAGGAGCGAGCGGGGCAAAACGGTAATTTGTGCGTCGTCTTCTTCCTCGCCCGATCCACCTCACGCACGAGCAGCTTGCTCGGTCGATTTGGGCAAAATCGCGATACTTGACGAAAACTCGCGTTCAGGTAGTCGAAAGAAAGGGAAAGAAGAGACGAAGTCGGTAGTACCTTCAATTGAAGACGAGATCGACGGAGGAGAGAAGGAGAAGTGCCGCAAGCTTGGGACCTTCGGCTGCTCGTTGGGGGTCGAAACGTCCACGAAAATCCAAATTGAAGATACGAACAGGTTGCTAAGGTGATGGCGGTCGCTGGGGTTGCGATATTTATAGGCAAGGAACCCTAGACTAGGATGTGGGTAGGAGCAAGGAGAAGTAGCCGGCGGCTAATTTAGGCGTTTCTCGAAAACGCATCTATTCCCAAACTTTTTGGGATAGATCGGTTCGGAATCTCGCAAGGAAACCAACGCAAGTTATTTGAGCGAAAATCATCGAGTAAATCTCGAGATATTTTGATTTTAAGAAAACGAAAACAAGGAACCTGTTTCCTTGTTCGACTTGAGGTAGAAGACGATCAAGGACCGTCCGATCGATGGACCTGAGTCTATCAACGACTCTGAGCCATCCGATCTCGCATTAGATCAGGGAAATATCCCTTAGCAAAAGTCGATTAAAACTATTAGATTTTAAATGTTTTTCTCTTTCTTCTTTTGGAGGCTCAAACGTTGCCCAAATATTATGAACATTTATATCCTGACTTATTTCGACGCGTAGAATTCAATTATGGAGTTAGTTTTGCATTTTGAGAAAGTTTGATAGGTGAAATAATTAATATATCATTTTCTCTTTCCTCCTTCAAAAGAGGTGATAACATTATATAAAATTAATGTAACTTCACCCATAAGTCTCCTTAAAGGTTAGGAACACGATTTTGAAATTATCTTCACAAGTTGAAATTATCTTTATATTTATTAAATAAATTGAACATTCTTCACACTCTCTCTCTCTCCTAATTTACTTATTATTCATATATTATCCAAATTAGTTGCAAATTTGCATAGAGGCTTATTTTTATGTTTAGAATACGAATTTGAAGTAATTTTCCTGATTTGAGAGCATTAAGTATTTTATTTCTTTTTATTGGCATATTTCCTATATTCTATTGATAATGTTATTAAAATTTGCATTTTAAATGATACTTGACCCTTAAGTTACTTTTTGCTCAAAGAAACGAATTAAACTATCAAATTATCATGATGGTTTCAGTTTATAATATTTGTTGCAAAAATCTTTTGTAATTATCTTCATTACTCATAAATTCTCATATTATCATTAATTATTACATTTATCTTATTCCTTTTATAAAATTCGGATTTTCTTCATATCTCTCATATTCTAGGAAATACTAGAAGGTTCTAGGACGAATTATTTTATTCCTTTTTATTTCTTAAGGTGAAATTGCATTTTAGACCCATTATCTAATTTTAACTGAGGCATTTGTGCATGCAACCTTGAAATAAAAATATATGGGAAACATTTATCCAATAATCATCTTAACTTCTTTTAAATCAATACCAACGACAAATGGAACGAAAATGAAGGACAAAACTTATAGAAAAGAGTACAAAGAGGTACAAAGGAGATTTCAATATGTTACAGGGATAGATGCATTCATGCCTTATGATCCGCTTACCAAAGAGATAGATCATTGTACATGTGATCCGCTTACCAAAGCGATAGATCACTCACTAGCACTACGCTTACCAAAGAGATATAGTGCTTTCATATAATGGAATAGGTATATTATGTTTCATGTGTTCATAGCCATAAGTACAAAAAATCAGGCAACATATCATACAAGAACAATCATTTCATCCAATACCATATGCCAAGTATTTTACTACCCATATAAACAAGCATATTGTATAATAAGCCAAGTAAGAGGTAATGGTGTACCTTCCAAAGAGACAGATCATACTAAACACATATCACTGATGTCAACTATAAGCTTGGTCAAACCTGATCAAGACAAGACCATATACTATCATCAGGTTCTCATCATCATACATCTCATCTTAACCCTAATCGTGCTCATATTAGGGTTTCACTTTATCTCATTAGGATATATACATTATCAATTTCATTCTCGTCTTAGAATTATCTCACTGTTCTCATATTCCAGATTAGGATACATAATCTAACATCAGGTTCCATATCATTATTTATACATATTAACTCTAAGTTAAATGTATTACTCGAATTAGGGTTACATCGCATGTATTACGGGTCATATTCATATAACATGAATTATGTTCATCATTATGATCTCATAATTAAAGCTGAGGTTTCATATACTGATATGAGCTTACTCTGTGAATTTCATCATTTATTGAGCATGTATGCATTTAATACATTTTATTTAGGGTTATTAGCCCTAATTAGCCATATTAATCAAATTACATGCTTTCGTGCATCACTATGGCCATATCTAACATTACATGCATTATAAACGTTATTATGGAGTTACTGACATTTTCCCCAAATTTTAGAACATCATTTGATATTTATTATTCATGAATTAGGCATTACACATCTTACATGATATCACTGATATTTAGCATCAAAAGACTGATCTAAAGGTTCCAGGTTGTTCTACGCATTTTTCTGAGAAATTCGGTATATTATTTGTATTTTTCGGACATCGGAGCTATTTTCTACAAATTATCAAAGATCTGCAAGATTTTGGGGTATTTACCTTTTTCGGCCAATTGCATGTCGCCACGTGGCTACTAGGGCTGGCACACCTTTACTTGGCCTGTTGGGGTCCATCCGGTTCAGGGTTGGTTTGAATCGGGTCTGCCTCCTCTCTTTTCTGGTCCACGCGAAATTTACCTGCAACTGAACCGAGCACTCCCTTTCAGCCTCTCCCATTCAACGTGATGCCCACGCCACGCGTGAGTCTACGAGACTCAGTTCTCACGACCACCTCCGTTCCTGGCTTCGACAAGCAGTTGTCGTGAATCTCACCTCCTCAACCCCAGATGCTGTGACATCCTTGTTCTCCGCCTGACGTTGCGCTGTCAGGTCTTTGATCTCCTTCTGACGCCCCTGAGAGACCCTCCGCACCGCCGGTCTCCCTCTATCACACAACACAGCCGTCAAGGGGAAGATCTCTGGTGGCGATTGACCGCACTAGCTTCTAGCTCCCCGTCGGTATCTTCCATAGTCAAAAACATCTGCCAGTGCCTTCTCCATACTGTCAACGTCGCGTGAGTCCTACTGGGACTCAGTTTCTGGACGCCGCCGCCAGGCCGGGTGCCGGTGTGGCTGGGTCTGCTCCAGTGAGCATGTCTTCTTCTGCCCAAGATGCCATTGTGGGGAGATCTCCGATGGCGATCGGCCACCTATGCTCCTCCTTCTCACCCTCCATGTGCCTGAGTCCCTAATGAGACTCTCTGCTTCTGCAACGCAGCTGCCGCCGCTTGGGAACTTCTCCGCCAAGAAAGGCACGTTGTGGGACTAGTGTATGCCACCATTAAGGCTCCTCCTCCATGACCTGTGAGGGCCACGCTCCACCGGCGTCAGGTCTTCCATATCCTTTTTGACCTTCACGGCTACCCAGGTCTGTCCTGGTGCCTCTACACCTCCAACCCCGCCGCTTGTAGCTATTGTGGAGGTGCAGGAGAGGTGTCTGATCTTTGCTCATTCCCTCTCATCTACTGGCTTCTACGAGAGGGAGTTCGACTCCTCTCCTTATGCCGAAGATAACTTCATAGACTCCCACATCCTACCCCATGATCGATGATCGTGGTTGAGTGGGCAAGTGCTGACCTCTTTGCTCAAAAACCTTCGAACGATTCCACAGTAGATGATGATCAGTTGAATATGGGTCGTCGGATCACATCAAAGGCCAAGATGAAAATTATTCAGGGATGATCCGTTTTATCTAAAACAGACCCTACTCGTTACACATTATCAAGACTGTGTTACTTATTTAATATATGACCCTAGTTAAACCTCGATTGTAATTGATCAACTCCTCAAATATGCATAAACTTGTGGATCTTAATAATTATATAACCTTCAATTAACACTGCAACTTTACCAAACATTTGGGGTTCTCAAAATAACTGAACATGTATGACTTCACTTGTGTCATTGGACATTTTAGGATTCCAAAAGTCCACTTCATCACATCCTACACACCTTAAAAGAAATTTCGTCCTTGAAATTAAGACAAAATCCACTTTGTTACATCATATACATCTTAAAAGAACTTTCATCCTCGAAAGTAAACCATACTCATACTTCTAGGGAAAACCTTATCTTGTATCCAAAGCACTAATTAGGGGGGGGGGTTTACAACCATCTTGGTGCACCCACACTCCATTCAAGGTTAAACTCAAGGTTTAGAAACTCAGATTTCGTCATGACATATCTCATATATTAGGGTTGCTTCCTTATCGTCACCCATGCATTATTATTCAACTTCATATTACCATGTTCTAAAGGAGTTAACTAAGGTTAACCCATATATCAAGGTGTCATCCACATTTTATTTAGCTCATTGTTAGAACATGTTCATCATTAACATATGCCTTTTAGGAGGGAGTTAACTAAAGTTAACCCACTTTATTCATCTAGAGCACATCAAGGTTTTATCATCATTATGTTATGCTAACCATCGAACTATATTTTTCATCTTTGTTAAGCACTAAGATACAACACATCCTGGAACATGTTTCATTCATATGATTTTATTTCATTGCTCATAATAAAGTGCAACATTTAATAGTGATTTTATCACAAGATTAACCAACAATATCACATTATCATCTTTATTCCTGTATATGGTTAACCATTTATGCATTGATATCTATTAAACCATCTATAGGTTTACATTATATCATGTCCATATATTACATCTCGAGATTAGATCACGTCATTACCTTTATTATATTATGGCTATGCAATACCAACTTATGCAAGTGGCTAATCAAACATATCTCACAACTTTATCTAGTCCAATTGAGGTTCGCCTAACCCATATCATGAGGGTAGTTCCATGCTCAGTCTCTCTGAGCTAACTCAACTCTATGAGTATCTCATGTGCATATACTTCATCCTCCCTCCTTGGTTTAGGGTTTCAGATTACATCATTGGCACTCATGATAGATTTACAAGCTCTAGCCACATAGGCACAAACCAACACCTGCTATGACATACTATTCATAGGTTCTACACCCATGAGACGTGCTTACCCAAAACTCTCTTATACATACACCACTAGAGTTCTACACGGGGAACCACTAACCCGAGCATGAGGCTTCATAGAAACTAACATAGCTACCCCCTCCAGGGTCTTGGGCTCTCTCCCTCACCCAGATGGTAGGCACTCATATTCTTATCCACATATGCACATATAACCAGCCTCTCTCTGTCTCTAGGGTTTAACAAAGCTATAGGAATCATGCATTAAGCAACACAACTCATTCACTCAGGAGTAGTCTAGTTTAGGACATATCATATCACATATCTCATAATTCTCATATCTTGGAGTCTAGGTTCTCTGACCTTCTCCTTGTGGGTCTCTCTCTCTCTTGAGCTAACCCCAAAACTGGTCCTAACACTAGAGGTACTCCTTTGTAAAAGAGCTTGAGGCTCATGTTGACTTACAACCTAGTCTCAACTTAGCTTATCTTATCTCATAAAAGAACTCATACTTGCATCATCAAAAATTATCTCAAATCCTCAAACTAAACATAAGTCCTCAAAGACAAACATAAATCATCATAAACATCTTATGTCTTCTATATAAGACTTACATCATATCATCAAACTTATTTCATCTATTCCATCTATCATATATATTCCAACAAGGCTCTAGACATCTAATCTAGAACTACTCTCTCTTCTAGACTAATGTCATCACTTTCACTTGGGTTGCATGACCACCTCCTACTCGTACATGTGTGGGGACACATTTTTGTAATACATATACATAATAAAATATTATATAGTTTTTCTCCGATAAAACAAGCGTCAGAGAAAACTATCAAGGTTCGATCCGTTTGGAATCAAAAACCAAAACCAGAAACGAGTGTCCCACACATAGTAGAGAGTCCAGTATCATGAAAACTAGTGAAAAGGGTGAGAACATGGTGTAGACTGGTGTAGCTACTCTAGACAACGTGCGCAATATGTCTAGGGTTTCTCTTCCCTTGATGCACGTCATTTCCAAATAGTACAACGTCCCATACCGCTACACAACAAGGAAAGAACGACATCTAAGGACTTGCTATACAACAAGCACCAGTCTAGGCCTAGTTCTCAGACATCTAGGTGCTAACCTAGAGGCTAGGTCAGATCTAGTCTCTAAAAGATGACTGATCTAACCCTAAAAGATTATTAAGTTCAAGGTTCTTTTGTTTTGAGTTGCATAATGAGAAAATGTCAGGCTTTGCTATTGTTCATGCTTTGATACCACCTGTGACGTCCCCGGATTTTCTAAAACTTAATCTGATGTGCGACGTCCATATTGAAACCCTCACCTCAGCGAGAATCCCAATTTAAACACCACACACTAGGCTAAGAAGAAGAAAATCAGAGGAAGTCATAAGGAAACGATAGTAGCACATGTACATGAACAATAATAAAACCATACACACATGTTCACCATTCAACATATAAATACAGCATGAATTGTTACAACATTTGATATTACATATTGAACAACAAACTATACATATACATGTACTGCAACTAAACAACATGATCTTAAGACAACAGGTCCACCTGAACATCAGCTTGCTACACAACTCTCAACTATCCTGCATCTTCAAGAGCATAGCCACAACCTAAACAAAAGATTACATGTTGTACACGTCAGCACAATATTTCATGAATATTGTACTGAGTACGCCTACGTGTCTTTTTATATACCTCTCATCATATCTTGGCAATAAGATAAAACTAATATACTTGGTAGTACCAGAAGAATATAAAAAAAATGTATACTTGCACAAAGATATTCATTAATAAAAGAGAACACATACTTTAAGCTTATTTTCCATTATATGCTCGTGCATCCGCCTACCAATGGGATAGATGCATTCAGGCCTTATGATCCGCTTACCAAAGAGATAGATCATTGTACATGTGATCCGCTTACCAAAGAGATAGATCACTCACTAGCACTACGCTTACCAAAGAGATATAGTGCTTTCATATAATGGAACAGATATATTATGTTTCATGTGTTCATAGCCATAAGTACGAAAAATCAGGCAACATATCATACAAGAACAATCATTTCATCCAATACCATATGCCAAGTATTTTACTACCCATATAAAACAAGCATATTGTATAATAAGCCAAGTAAGAGGTAATGGTGTACATTCCAAAGAGACAGATCATACTAAACACATATCACTGATGTCAACTATAATCTTGGTCAAACCTGATCAAGACAAGACCATATACTATCATCAGGTTCTCATCATCATACATCTCATCTTAACCCTAATCGTGCTCATATTAGGGTTTCACTTTATCTCATTAGGATATATACATTATCATTTTCATTCTCATCTTAGAATTATCTCACTGTTCTCATATTCCAGATTAGGATACATAATCTAACATCAGGTTCCATATCATTATTTATACATATTAACTCTAAGTTAAATGTATTACTCGAATTAGGGTTACATCACATGTATTACGGGTCATATTCATATAACATAAATTATGTTCATCATTATGATCTCATAATTAAAACTGAGGTTTCATATACTGATATGAGCTTACTTTGTGAATTTCATCATTTATTGAGCATGTATGCATTTAATACATTTTATTTAGGGTTATTAGCCCTAATTATCCATATTAATCAAATTACATGCTTTCGTGCATCACCATGGCCATATCTGACATTACATGCATTATAAACGTTATTATGGAGTTACTGACATTTTCCCCAAATTTTAGAACATCATTTGATATTTATTATTCATGAATTAGGCATTACACATCTTACATGATATCACTGATATTTAGCATCAAAAGACTGATTTAAAGGTTCCAGGTTGTTCTACGCATTTTTCTGAGAAATTCGGTATATTATTTGTATTTTTCGGACATCGGAGCTATTTTCTACAAATTATCAAAGATCTGCAAGATTTTGGGGTATTTACCTTTTTCGGCCAATTGCATGTCGCCACGTGGCTACTAGGGCTGGAACACCTCCTTTACTTGGCCTGCTGGGGTCCGTCCGGTTCAGGGTTGGTTTGAATCGGGTCTGCCTCCTCTCTTTTCTGGTCCACGCGAAATTTACCTGCAACTAAACCGAGCGCTCCCTTTCAGCCTCTCCCATTCAGCGTGATGCCCACGCCACGCGTGAGTCTACGAGACTCAGTTTTCACGACCACCGCCGTTCCTGGCTTCGGCAAGCAGTTGTCGTGGATCTCACCTCCTCAACCCCAGATGCTGTGACGTCCTTGTTCTCCGCCTGACGTTGCGCTGTCAGGTCTCTGATCTCCTTCCGACGCCCCTGAGAGACCCTCCGCACCGCCGGTCTCCCTCTGTCACACAAAACAGATGTCAAGGGGAAGATCTCTGGTGGCGATTGACCGCACTAGCGTCTAGCTCCTCGTCGGTATCTTCCATAGTCAAAAACATCTGCCAGTGCCTTCTCCATACTGTCAACGTCGTGTGAGTCCTGCTGGGACTCAGTTTCTGGACACCGCCGCCAGGCCGGGTGCCGGTGTGGCTGGGTCTGCTCCAGTGAGCAGGTCTTCTTCTGCCCAAGACGCCGTTGTGGGGAGATCTCTGATGGCGACCGTCTGCCTATGCTCCTCCTTCTCACCCTCCATGCGCCTGAGTCCCTAACGAGACTCTCTGCTTCTGCAACGCAGCTGCCGCCGCTTGGGAACTTCTCCGCCAAGAAAGGCACGCTGTGGGACTGGTGTATGCCACCATTAAGGATCCTCCTCCACGACCTGTGAGGGTCGCGCTCCACCGGCGTCAAGTCTTCCATATCCTTTTTGACCTCCACGGCTACCTAGGTCTGTCCTGGCGCCTCTACACCTCCATCCCCGCCGCTTGCAGCTGTTGTGGAGGTGCAGGAGAGGTGTCTGACCTTTGCTCGTTCCCTCTCATCTACTGGCTTCTACGAGAGGGAGTTTGACTCCTCTCCTTATGTCGAAGATAACTGCATAGACTCCCACTTACTTCCCCACGATCGATGATCGTGGTTGTGTGGGCAAGTGCTGACCTCTTTGCTCAAAAACCTCCGAACGATTCCACAGTAGATGATGATCAGTTGAATATGGGTCGTCGGATCACATCAAAGGCCAAGATGAAAATTATTCAGGGATGATCCATTTTATCTAAAACAGACCCTACTCGTTACACATTATCAAGACTGTGTTACTTATTTAATATATGACCCTAGTTAAACCTCGATTGTAATTGATCAACTCCTCAAATATGCATAAACTTATGGATCTTAATAATTATATAACCTTCAATCAACACTGCAACTTTACCAAACATTTGGGGTTCTCAAAACAACTGAGCATGTATGACTTCACTTGTGTCATTGGACATTTTAGGATTCCAAAAGTCCACTTCATCACAGAGGTAGCTACCCATAATGCTAAAAACTTCTTCATCCCATAGCTCTAGAGGAAGGTCATGGATGTGAACCCAGATCGGAACTTCTCTAGTGGCTCGCCTCTCTGCCATTTTTTTAGAATCATGGGTTTTCTTGCTACAAACCACAACCCCTATTCGACATCAAGTCTCATATCCTTCGAATAGTGGATTTGATGGAAAAGAAATCATTACCTCAAGACAAAATCTCTAACTCTCCTTTAGGTTTTCATATCATTGTCAGATGTTTATGGAGTGTCAGCCTGTATGGTTTAAGGACGATTATGTACCCAACAACTATCTTCTCCCATTTGGTGAAATTTCTCTCTACAAGAAATCTGGAATAGTTTATAGAACCATCAATCAACTCCACTTAACATCTCTTAAGACTAGAGTCTTGATCCATCTTCTAGACAAACAAATCAGATTGTTTAGTCATAGCATTGGCCACTCGGTCACCTTCTCTTCTTCTTTGAAATATAGGTCGATCAAGGCATCACCGAGGATCTACATTATGGTATTGAAGGTTGGAATCAACAACAGGTTGGGTGGTGGCATGAGATCTTCATATCTGGGTGCTAGATCTCAGGGACATCTCATCAGTGTCGTCATCTTTGTTGCTGATTGCATGGTCTGCTTCACTCATCCCAACTACGCTTCTACTGTGTCATGGTTGTAGTTAACCAATGTTTGACTTCTTCCCATGTCTTAGAAGTGTCATTAAAGTATCAGAAATCATCTTTGCAACCATCTGAACTCAACAAAGTCTCCTCTAATGATATATGATGGCTGGAGTGATGAGGACCATGGTCATCTTAGAGAGAAGAAAGTAAGGAGGTGGGAGAGCTATCGGAAATATTTTTGGGATAAAATTGGAGTTAAGGTAGGGAGTATCGAGAAGTATTGGAGCATTTTATTTATTTATATAGGTGATAGCAATTGAGGTGACTGTTGCAGCTCAGAGCCTTGAGAACCAAGTTTCCCATGAATCAAGCATTATCCAACCTTGCCAAGATAATGGGATAGCAAGGGATCTTGGGTTCTTTGAATCCAATGGGACTTGTCCCATAGGATTTGGTACAATATGGGGAGAGAAATAGGAGATGGAAAGAGACCCACCACTCTTGGGCTCAGTTTGATATGTTGATGACAACCTTCCTATGGTTAGATCTCAGATCAACATTTGGAAGTTGTTATCATATTTAGTGTCACTCTCCTAAAGTGCTAGATTATCTATACTTTTGCATGACATCAATTCATAGATCAATAAAAAAAATTAACCCCTCCACATTACTTAGAATTATCACCATATTCTAAAAATTCTATAGGTCAGTAAGATTATCTTATTATCACCAAATCAGAGAATTATTTCCTATTAGGGCTATCCAGACTTCGACCAAGTTTGTGATAAAAATATTAGAGATAAATACCTCTTAACTTCTATTCAATTGTTTACCTAATTTAATCACCTAGGTCCCAAATACCAATGTTATCCATTCAAATTTTAGTTTTATCTTCATTTTTTATTATCTAACATTGAACAAAGTACTAGGTCATACTATCTTCATTTGATATAAGAAAACATGGAATCCAAGTAAAAACTATATAATTGCTACTTTAATTATCCATAATCTATATCACTTTCAAATCTTCTAGATTCTTTACCATTATCTCTTAGTTATTTCACTAATCAACACAAAATATCATTTATGATTTATGCACAAAAATGTAATTTCTTTAATATGTATCTCAAGGACTCAAATGGAAATCCTAATTAGCCAAAATGGGCTAATTGATTCCTAGGGACATGGCCATTCATTGGTCTTCCAAAGGGTCCATAATATTAATTATATTCTTAATTTCACAGTAGGGATTGAGCCAAAATCATTTCTCAGTTAAATCCTCGTATTAACATATTTGCTCAATATTTCAGTATTTACTTAAATTTTAAATGAATTCTCAATGTAGTACTTAAATTCACCATTCCAATTGAAACAAAGTCATATTATCAATCTCATCATTATATATTACTCTAGTTGTATTATATTGAATCCCAATACATTATTTATTGAATCTATAATCAAAGAATCCAAATTTACAAGTTATGAGGAACTTACATTCACCTGTCCATAAAAAGAAATGGTGTCCCCAAAATTTAAACCTAATGAGGTTGATGTGAATGATAACTCATATTAGCCTCCAACATTATGGCTAACAACCTTCTTGGATAGATTTTAGACAAGTTATCTTTAATAACTTTTATCGATACAAAAATTTCACATATTACTGAGTTGGAACATAAATTCAATCTAGGGGTATTTCCACTTCCTCATGCATGGCATGGTTTTGTCACTTGGTTCTTATATATTCACTTTGAGATTCATTTCCACTTGGTGATTACACTTTCACCTAGGTCTTAAACCAACTAATAAATATCCATCTATATTCCTATACCAAGATAGCAGGATCAAGTGGTGGAATCTTAAAGGAGAAAAGAAATTGACTTTTCACGATAAACTCATCAAGGAGGTAACTTGGAATTTGGAGTCTGATGTTAACACTATGTGGCATAACATGAGCTCCTGCATAACAAGAATTTCCAAAGAGGTTTTGGGGGAGTCAAAAGGTTGTGGACCTCCACAGAAGGAGACTTGGTGGTGGAATGATGAAGTACAGAAGGCTATTAAACTGAAAAGGGAGATCTATAGGAGCTTGCCCAAATCTGGAGATGATGCAACGTTCTAAAGATACAAGCAAGCAAAGAAAGAAGCTAAAAAGGTGGTTCGGGAGGCAAGGTCTAGATATTTTGATGATATGTATAAGAAGCTGGACACTAGAGAAGGGGAAAAAGATATATATAAAATGGCTCGTATAAGAGAAAGGAAAGGAAGAGACTTGAGTCAAGTAAAATGCATAAAGAATGAAGATGGTAGAGTATTGGTGAAGGACGATGATATCAAAAACCAGTGGAGAAATTACTTCCATAAGCTTTTCAATGGAGATACTGCATATAATGTTAGCGACTCATGTGACATGAATACAAGAGATATCATTTACACACGACGAGTTTCACCATTTGAGGTCAAGAATGCTTTGAAAAAGATGAAAATGAGAAAGGCATGCGGACCAGACAATATTCCCATTGATGTATGGAAGAGTATGGGGGATGAGGGAGTTACATGGTTAACAAATTTCTTTAACAAGATCATGAAGACCAAGAAGATGCCGGATGAGTGGAGAAATAGTATTATAGTCCCAATCTACAAGAACAAAGGTGACGTTCAGAGCTGTACAAACTATAGAGGTATCAAGCTGATGAGTCACACGATGAAGCTTTGGGAGAGGATTATTGAGTAGAGGTTAAGATCTATAATGCAGGTATCAAACAACCAATTTGGTTTCATGCCTGGTAGATCAACAACAGATGCTATTTTTCTGATAAGGAGGCTTATGGAGAAGTATAGACAAAGCAAAAGAGATCTTCATATGGTGTTTATCGATCTAGAGAAGGCTTATGATCGAGTACCCAGAGAAGTGTTATGGATGGTTTTGAAGAAAAAGGGTGTACCTATCCAATACATTGACTTG
This sequence comes from Alisma plantago-aquatica, assembly GCA_963693085.1. Classification (NCBI taxonomy): domain Eukaryota; kingdom Viridiplantae; phylum Streptophyta; class Magnoliopsida; order Alismatales; family Alismataceae; genus Alisma; species Alisma plantago-aquatica. The sequence goes on along the minus strand of OY856413.1, from coordinate 117,822,875 downwards.
ATCAAAGACATGTATGATAGCTCTACTGCAAGTGTCAAGACTCCGGGAGGAGAGACACCAACCTTTCCTATCACAGTTGGGGTACACCAAGGATCCACACTCAGCCCATATCTATTCGTTCTTGTAATGGATGAGTTAACAAAGAATGTTCAAGATGATATTCCTTGGTGTATGTTATTTGCTGATGATATTGTTTTGATTGACGAAACAAAAGATGGATTGAATGATAAAGTTGAACGTTGGAGAAAGGAATTGGAATCAAATGGATTGATGATTAGCAGGAGCAAAACTGAGTATATGCATTGCAATTTCAGCCAATCTCGCAGTGTGAATGATGGAGCCAAGTTGGACGGAGTAGAAATACCAAAATGTGATAAATTCCGTTACTTGGGTTCTATTATTCAAATAGACGGGGATGTCCAAAATGATGTTTGTCACCGGATCACTGTAGGATGGTTGAAATGGAGGAGTGCAACTGGAGTTTTATGCGATCAGAAGATCCCTCTCAGGTTAAAAAGTAAGTTTTATAGAACAGCTATACGACCAGCCATGCTCTATGGGAGTGAATGTTGGGCGGTGAAGAAACAAGGTCTGAACAAGATGAACGTGGCTGAAATGCGTATGCTGAGATGGATGTGTGGGAAGACAAGAAAAGATCGTTTGAGAAATGACTATATCAGGAATAAAGTTGGGGTGGCGAACATTGAGGACAAGTTGCGTGAGGACCGACTCAGATGGTACAGACATGTGCAACGCAGACCTACCAGTCCGCCTATACGAAGCAATGCTATTGAGCCAAACACTATAAATAGAAGAAGAGGAAGGCCTAAATTAACATGGGATGAGCTTATAAAGAGAGATTTTGAATCTCTACATCTCAATCAGAATATTGCCCATGATAGAGCTGAATGGAAACGAAGGATCCATGTAGCCGACCCCAACATAGTTGGGATTGAGGCTTAGATGATGATGATGATGATGATTCCTATAAGGGTGAGGTAAGACCTCAAAACTCTAGATTGTGACATTAAATTCAACTTAGGCTATTCATTTTCTAATGTTAGTTACATGTATCACATGCAGCTACCCAATCTCTCATACTTAGAATAAGACAAAATAAATATTTGACTATAGTCCAAATACCGAGTTCGTCATTTTCATTGAGGATAGATGATGCACCACACATTATCCTTTAACTCAAATTATTGGGTTGAATCATCCTCAATCATGACTAAAAACCCTAACTACACTTTTATTCCATCAATTTTTTAAATTTTATGAAGTCAAGTAGTAGTTCCTTTCAAGCTATTGAATTTGTGCACAACTCCACTAAGATTCTATTTCAACAATTATTACATAAGTTCTTATATTCCTTATATCCACAACTCATGTATCATTTTCCTTGGACATCCCCTTATAGTCTCTAGGGGAGGTACATTTTGAGTGATCTCCTCTTGACCCCATGGGCCTTATGTACTTATGTAGTGCCTTTCACATTGATTTCTTGGGCCTTATGTACTTATAGAGGTGGCCATTCTCATGACCCCACGGGGCTTACATGCTCATGCATTGCTTTCTTCTGGTCCCACTAACCTTATGTGCTTAGGACATGATCACCTCTTGACCCCTTGTGTCTTATGTAAAGCATCCCTACTTGAACCTAGGGTTGATTTAGGCTCTACCCTTCATAGGGTTTATTGAGTATGTCATAACTTCATTTCATGTCTCTTATTTATTACACCTTGTTCTAGGACAAGGGTCTTATTATTGTGATAATTTTGTATCACATGACACATCCTACTCAAGGAGAGTCTATAACTTAGGTGTGCTTCATAGGATTTATTTCAATGTGTCAATTTTCATTACATATTTTTATTGAGATCTCTCTTACTAAAGTTCCATTCTTATATATTTATGCATCCATGGAATTAATCCAAACGCACAACCTTCTTTTGCAGACTTGGTATTAGTAGGGCTTACATTCCTTAGGCACATCATTATTGTATTTCTTCAATGTACCTTTCTTGTCTACATAGTTACCCTGGGATTTCTCGAAACGATGTATTTTTACTTAATATTTGTTGGTATTATGTTTCCCATTTATTAATGAAGGGTTTTTTTATTAGGTAGAGTGTATTACTTTCATGCTCAAACCCATGCTATCCCATCATACTCCATTTTTTCTATGTTTAGGTTCTCTTTGGACGTTCAAGGTTAGCTAATATTTCTAAAATATAATACAATGTCGTTCAAATAATCCTTTCAGGAGAGGTCCAATCCTAGGGTACCTTCTTGGATTCCATGAGGATGATAGGCTTTCTAACCACAACCTAAACCCACTGGTTTAGGATTATTCCTCCCCTAGGTCCTTTTCCCAATCTTGGGTTGACATGTACCAGGTTTGGATACCACCCAAAAATGCGAATTGAGGGTCTTATGCTTATTCTTATGTAACAACATATTACCTACATTTCATACATATATTCAAAACCCTTTACTTGTATCATGCATGCATTACTCCACATACTTGCGTGCATGAGATCTAGGGTATCTAATCATAGTACCTAGAATGGCTTACCTAGTCCCATTTCATTTTCCTCTTTCTTTCAGTCCTACTTAGGGTTTTTTTGTGGTACGGTTATTATTTCACCCCTACTACTCCCATTACTCAGGATTGGGGTTTAGGGTTAAGGTTAGGTGATACACCTGTCAGTTTAGGGTTTTATGATTCCCTTGATCCACTAAGATTTTCATACGCTACACAATTATCTCACTCAAGTTCATTACAGAGGACTCATTTTCTCACCCATACTCATGTCTTTCTAAGATTTATTCTCACCAAAGGGATATAAACTATATGTCACATTTTTCACATCTAATTATCTAATTAACAATATATGTACTATAATTGCAGAAGATGCCTTAATCTTGCTTCTTTTTGAAACCCAAACTTGAGATGTGGAGGGAAGTTAATTTAGGTTTTATTAAGCAAAGAGATGAGGAATGGAAGAATTTAGATATGAGGAAACTTATGGAAATACCATATTAGAAAAACCCTAGGTTCTATCCAAGCAGGGCTCACATTGTCTTAGGGAGTGCAATACACCAACTTAATGGTTCAGAGGAAAATATTGTCATCCCCCAAAGTCATGATACTTTCTAGAAGTCATTACCCTTAGATCATACCCTAATAATTTTCCTTAAATTTTTTTGATTATTTAAAATTGTGAATTATTATCTATTATTTGATAAATTTGGACTCTGATACCAAACTTAACCCCCCTCCTCGCACTTTTTGGGTGTCCCAAAATCTAGGTGACCTTGAAGTCAAGATTCATTACCTAAAATTCACATATCTATGTTTAAACAATAACAAATAATAATCAATGATTTCCACTAATTAAACAAAATTTATTTACATGATGTATCATGGAGCTCCTCTAAGGAGTTACATGAATTTGTCAAAGAAAACTAAAGTATACATAAGAAGAATTACTAAGCTATCCAACCAACTAATCCTCATCATGACTTAGCTTTATCATCATTAATATTTCATGAATCTCCATGTCTTGAAATAAACAAAATTGGTAACCCAGGAGACTCATAAGGCTTTCGTCGAGCCCAACCTGGGGAGATCAACCCCATCTTGTAAGGATCATAGCCCATTAAGTCGCGCAGAGGCCGGCTACGCTATGGGAGAAACAATTCCGAACAACACCACCAAAGGGATTCAAACCGAGACCCTTTGTGAGGGGCCCCGTGCTGCGACCACCTGAGCTACTGCTCGCCGACATGTCTTGAAATAATTGATGTATATTAACCTAAAAGGTGGAAAAATGTGTGGCTCACTATATTGTTATATTGTGTATGTGGTGCAACAAAATTGTGTGCATGTATAATAACATCATATAATATTCACAACCATATTTTGCACATATTAACTTATGTTTTCATTTAGATATTCTATCCCATTCTTAGTATGATATCTCAAGAGTAATCAACGTTCGTCCTTAGACTTACGTGTATTGCCCCTCGATACATGTGACCCAGGGTTCTGAACATCATCGTTTACTTTTTGAGATACCCATGTTGGCATTATAGTTGAATTTAAGTAAATAAACATTGAATGATTTATTTCATGAAACTTTGAGAACCTCAGCAAACTTTAGAATTTGATATTGTGGATACTCATAAATAAGCATGTACCTTTGTCATATAGAATCTATATCACACTATTTGTATACTTCAAGTAATTCATAAACAATCAACATTATTTGTGTGTATGTATAACCCTAAATGTCACCATACATTCATAAAATATGAATTAGACCTAACCTAGTTCTTAAACTAGGGTTTAGGGTCATCTCAAGTTTGTCTAGTAACAAGGGTATTAAATCCTAATTCCATCATATATTTATTTACAAGGGTTAGAAACACTAATCTACCATTAGGTGTAACTATGATTATGTGCTCAAACATATTATGTCATTATGAATAACTACATCTGATTATATGAATTAGAATCATATTAAGTTATAAACATTGATTTAATTACCCTTATTGCACATGCATATGATTATGGGATTTTGGAACCCTAGATGTAAATCATTATTATTATCATCATCATTACCATATAATCTCATTATATTCAACAATATCATTTTATATGACAAAGTAAACTAATTCAATATATTCAACATCCCAGTTTTCAAATATTGGGTTTCCATGAGATAATCACATTAGCTTCATGGATTAACTAAACTTATATTACTATGATTAGAATCTAAAATTGAATATATTTTATTCGTGATCTAAGCATTTCTAAACAATTTCTTATATAGGTTAATCCTAATCTGGGCTACCAATAATTGACTATCTTCATTCTAAATTAATCAGTTATGGGCAAATCATAGAAAGACACCTCAGCAATTATCACATTATCTACATTATCCACATGGTTAGGTCTAAGCACTGGGTACACGCCATACTGGCACCCTACACCCATGTGGTTGAGGTGAAGGAAATAGGTAAAAGATGATAATGTCCTATCCTTTTAGTGTATGACCCGGGGTAGGGGAGTAATTTCCCAAGTCATCTCCTTCCTTTCTTCAAATGACTATGCTTCTATTGTGCCATGGGCAGAATCAACCAGCGGTTGACTTCTTCTAACTAGGTACTGGAAGTGACATTGAAGTATCGACAATCATCTTCATGGCCATCTGAACTCAACGAGCCTCCTCTGATCATACATGATGGCTGGAGTGGCGAGGACAAGCATCAGCTTGGAGAGAAGAAAGCAAGGAGGTGAAGAAATATTGGGGAGGTATCTAGGATGAAACTGGTGTCAAGGCATGGAGTATTGAGCCACACCATATCATTTGATATTTTTTAAATAGGCGATAGGGGTTGGAATAACCTCTACAACTCAGAACCCTAAGAACTAGGACACCCACGAATTGGGCATTATCCAACCTTGCCAAGATAATGGGATAGTAAGGTGTCCTTGGGTTTGTTTCTCTCTCCCGAATCCAACGAGACTTGTCCCATAATATTTGGTATAGCATGGATAGAAAATGGGAGATGGGAAGAGACCCACCACTGTTGGGCTCAGGTCAAGAGGTTAATGACAACCCACCTATCATTAGATCTTAGATCAACGGTAGTAATTGACGATTGTATCTAGTGTCAGACTCCCTAGGAGTTCTAGATTATCCATACTTTTGTGACATCGATTAATAGATCAATAAACGACATCAATACCTCCACTTTACTTAAAATTATCACCATATTCTAAAAATCCTATAAGTCAGTACGCATATCCAATTAACACCAAACATTAGAATTGTTTTCCTATTGGGGTTATCTCAAATTTAGACAGGTTTGAGATAAAAATACTAAAGATACATACATATTTCTTGATGTTTTATTATTTACCTAATTTAATCACCTAAGTCGCAAATATCCATATCATTCATTCAGATTTTTTTATTTATCTTCATTTTGTCATTATCTCGTATTGGGCCAAGTATTAGGTCATATTATGTTCATTTGATATCTAAATACTTGGAATACAAGTTAATCCTAGATAATTTCTACTTTAATTATCTAAGGTATTTATCACTTTACAATATTCTATATTCTTGCTCATAATCTCTTAGTTTGTTCACCAATTAACGCTCAATATCATTGATATCTTAGTTATGCATGAAATTTAAATATATTTAATATGTATCCCATGTATTTAAATGGAAAACCTAATTGGCCCAAATGGGCTTGAATTGTGTTCTAGGGCCCATGGCCCATTCCTTGGTCTTCCAAAGGGTCCATAAGATTAATTATATTCTTAATAAAAAAATTAATGTCTGAACCAACATTATTTCTCAAATGAAGCCTCATATTAACACATTTCCTCAATGTTTCATGATCTACTCAAATGATAGACTGACTCTCACTCTAGTACTTAAATTCACTATTCCAATTGAATAGAAGTCATACTATCAATCTCATTTCTATTATTACTTATGTTGTCATATATTCAATCTCAATACACTATTTATTGGTTCATAATCGTAGAATCCAAATTTATAGAACTTGAGGATCTTAGAGTACCCTTTATGGAGTCACACTTTGATCAAGTCGTTCATATTTATCCATATTAGTAACCTATGTGTCATTATTTACAAAGCAGGACTACTACTAGTATAGCAACTAGAGTGGTTTGAAAGACAGCCCATATCAGGCCAAATGTAATGGGAAGCATGAGTAATGGCATTATCATTGGATTATGTTGATGGAAAAAAGGATATATATGTGCATATTCACCTTTTTTCCTTTCTAATTTCTTTCCTACATTTACAAATTAGAAATACCAAGGACATTCCAAACACACAATTTTAGTTGTCATAAATCTTGAAGGTTGTAGTTGGTGAACTGTCAACATTAGTATTCATATATGATTGTAGACCTTGGTAGTAGAGTTTGATTCATCATTTCGCTACTATGTATTTGCTCCTCTTGATTTTCATTATTTAATGAAGCAGATTGATTGTTCCTCTTGGTGGTGGAGAATAAAGAACATATAACATGAAAGACTAGACACATCACAATTATCACCTATCATATTCTAGCATTAGTATTTGATGGACCTTTTCCAAGATGAGAAATTAGAAAATCAGTTATCTCACTAAGTGTAAATTTGGGAGGTGCATCCCTGTAGACCCTACGTTTGAAGGAAGCATGGATGGACTTAATAGTATCATTAGTATAGCTTGAGATAAATTATTGAGTTTCCTTCTTGATACTACATCTTTGTTTCCATCTTTTTTCAAGTTGTGTGTTGTTACCTGCATTTGCACTATCTTAGATTTGTGGGGAAAGCTGACATAATGGATGCATTTTGTAAGTCATTTATTATGGATTACCTAGGTGCGACCCACACTAGTAGAACTCTCATCTTCACCTTCTCAGTTAAATTTTAAGAGGGTTTCATCAAAATATTCATCCTAGAAAAAGAAAATAATTGTCTAGAATTTCTAAACCTATAAAATTTTATAGGTTCCCCATATAGGTAGTGATCCATGAGGATATATCATTTGTGAGGGACTCTTAAAAAAATCAGGTCACAATTCAAGCTCCTTCTCTAGTGGATCACCATACTCTTAGTTATTTTGACACATTAATCTTCCTTATCCATGCCATTTTTCATCAATTATGGTGAGTTTCACATTCTATTTTAACTCAAAGAAATGATAAGAGGACCTAGACTCGCCCTTTAACCTATATTATTCTCGTTTGTCTCTATATCAACCTAAGATAGGCATTCATTATCAGAAGATGGGTTTTAAATCTCATGATGACACCATTGGATATATTTTCTCATAGATACATATATTAGTCTACCTTTGCTTGAGGGTAAATGGTGTCATCCTATCATTTCTAGTTTGACCTATATCAATAAAGTCTCCTAATATACTTATCTATTTCAACTATATATTCCTATATAGAGTAGAACATATAATCAAAGGTTGATTCCTGGACACCCTTTCTAACTGCCCTGATGGATATCTTCATCTATGGCGACTATGGTTATCTCTACGAGCACCATTTCCACCAACACTCATCTTTGACAACATTGAAAATCACCAATGCAACTTACACTTCACATTCAACATGACAATAGTTGCTAAATAGTAGAAGTAATATATGTCCATACCTTAGGTTAAAATATATTTTTGGTATTACTCTTAGCTTTGATCTACTTTATATATATAAATAGTTTATACTTAATCTGTGGTTACATTGAAAAAAGGTTTCATATCAAGATGTAGTAAAGCACAACCAACATCATTTTGTGATTTTGTTTTTTGAAATGTGGATCCATATTAGTGCAAGTTATGTCTTTATTGGTAGTTCTGTTGTCTTTGCAAGGATATCCTTTCTATGAATCAAGTTTGTAGCTTAGTTCATATTGTTGGTATGTATGCCCTGAGAGCCAATCATGGGATGATTGGTGGGATACATTAAGATTGATTTGATTAACATCAAAGGCAAGCTTCCAATTCTTTCTGGTTCAATCATATGAGATAGTGATAGAACAGATTGAATGTCTAGAGAATGACAATACTCAATGACGTATGCTTTCAGGTTGAGGACCTGAACGATGAGATCATACGGATGCTAAGAGTTTGTACATTCTTGTTATGTCCCTAGTCGGATGTCATTGTGGAAGGTAGATAGACAGCAATGACACACAAGACTAGATTGTGGTGTTCGTTGATGACAGAATCTCATTAGTCATGATATAGAGATATCAAACCAAACACATATGTACTTGTTAGAGAACAAGGTACCGGACAGACCCACCGTGAGTTTGACACATGGAACCATGACATGGTAGTCACAGTCAATACTCACAGTGATGGTGGTGAGTGTGATTCTTAGACCTGAAATCACTGCACTCAACACATGTCGTTGGGCACACTTTGACATCATCAAACGCAGTCCTGAAACATGGGTTGTTATAAAGGTGATGATTGGGTGGCTTTGACACATGGGGCTTTTGAGGGGTGAGTGATAGATATGGGATTTGTCCCTCCTGAGGGAGTTTGATATCCAAGGCCACTTGATGAGTAGGATTGAGATAGGCGTGCACATGCATGTGTGAATCAGTATGTGATATTGATGTCATACATATCTCCTTCAATCTACTCTGAGATTAAGAAAGTGCATGAACGTTGACAGGATGACTGTTCCATGCCTTGAGTTCATTCGGGATATCAGTGACAAAGGAATTATACACTCACTGTAACACCATTCACAGATTGTAGGATGAAAGTTGTTCTCCAACTTTCTACTTTCACTTGGGTAGCAATGATGTGTGACTAGGCACCGCTCTTTTCTTGTGAAGTCATAAGTGTTATGGACTTTCACTGCCAACGTGAAATGGACCTGCAGGGTCACACACATAGGATTTAACCTAGAAGAGGAGTTTTGTCCACAAAGCAATGTTTAGATTGATTACTAAAGGAGTTTAGTAGTTCAATTAAACACTCAATCAGTCGATGGCTCAATATCATATGGTTCAAGGTGTTGGACGCATTGATTGGAGTATCAGATTGATTGAGATCGCAATTGACTGATTCTGCACAACCTGCACTCCCAACCGATCGGCTCAAGTGTTGAACCGGTCGGCTGAGGTTGCTGAATCGGTCGGCTCAAGTGTTGAGTCGATCGACTCATGATCAGAGTGAAATGAGCGGTTCAAGTGTTGAACCAATCGGTTCAACTGGTGCAACCGAGCAAGTTTGGAAAGTCAGGCCAGTGAGAATTTTCCTTGCGTTTCACTTGCCCAATTTGATTGGAACAAGGATTGGTATTCGATACCAATTAGAAATGAAAGAAGGAAAGTCAATCGGGAACCGACCAGGACCACGAACCGACCAGTTCAGAAGTGAACCGATCGGCTCATGGGTCCCAACCGATCGGTTGGTGCTCCAACCGACCAGTTCAGGTCCCCAACCGACCGGTTTATTTGTGAACCGATCGGTTCAGGTTGCGAGTTGGTTTCTTTTTGTGGAAAAGCTCGAACCCTTCTACTCCTACTTTAGTCCCATATTGCCGGGGACAGAGAACCCTATCCCATGACCCACCTATATATATAGGGGTATTGGGGGCTTCTCAAAGAACAACTCAGTGCAACCCGTTGCTCTGCAAAGTTGTCGTTCTCTCTGGTTTTGGTAACCGAGAGAGAGCCCGAGCAAGTGCTTCCCGCAAAGGGAGGTGCAGCAAGGGAAGGACAACTGCAGTTGCAACTGGAGGCAGGAGAGTGTGTTGGCAACTAGTACGTCAATAGGAGGGTGTGACTCCTTCCACTTCCTTGTAGGACAAGGAGTGTGGAGTTCCAGGTGGTCCGTGTGGACTACTTCAGAGGTGGGAGGTTTCTGCCGCTCAGGAGGACAACTGTCATCCGACAGTCCGGTAGGAGGAGGAGTCGTTAGTCCCAGTGCGACCAGGAGCTGCATAGACACCGTCCAAGACTGGAGTTGAAGACCGTGCATTACACGAGGTATTGTCACCGAGCAAGCCTCGGGACAAGGTATGATTCCACAAACCATCCTTTCCTATTATATAGATGTTGACGCGTTTCCTCATGCTGGGTTTGGGGGAGAAATCTTTGTTTCCGCTGCCTTCTCTGCCTCCCCTAAAACCCAACACATATATACATCATTATCCCATTGAGGTTGAGTAAAATCTCAACTAGTGTTCAAACTACTCATCATTTTTTTAAAAAAGGATCAAAATATTCATTAATGTGAATTTAATTAGACATACTACATCTTCATTATATTAAGCATTATCATTAGTATAAAATGGTGGACCTTTCAACCGACATACAAATACTATGTAAAAGTCCAATCTTGGCATGAAGGGTAGTGTCTATCAAGTTTTCGTTGTGGTGTTATTTATATTTCTAGCTAGAGATCATATTATAAGTTTTCTAACATATTCTTCTCTAAGTAGATGAAATGGTTGGATTTGTGTTCAAAATATTTGGGGGGGAAGGCATAAAGTCTCATTATGTATCTTTAAGACTTCTCTTGGAGAGGCGTGCCCTTGATTTTTTTCCGAAAAAATATATATGATCAAGTTGTGTGTTCAAGGTGTTAAAGGTAAGTTGGGGGACTCAAACTTTTAAAGTGGATTAGTTCCTCAACATTTGAAATTTGTGATTTTATAGTCTATAGTAGATTTCATAAATAATTATGTACCTAAACAGTTTTTTGAAGACACATGGTAGACATCAATGATTCTCTATGAGCGACAAAAGTATTTAATTATTAAAAAAAGTTACATTTAGTGGGACAAAATAATACTAAATAATGTAAGATTTAGGAAATACTAAGTAGATATACAAAAATAAGATACAATAAAATGGTTTGAGATGAAGGCATTTATCTTACAATTTAGGCATAATATGAACATAAATGTAATTTCTATTTAAATTTCCATGTAATTTTAGCCATGTTTTTCTTATCAAGAAGCTAATAAATCTGTGTTAAACATCAATGGAGGCTTGGACAAGTTTTTCACTAAGGCTTCTAGCACTTTTTTTTTTGTTTTATTAACATGGGTAAGAAAATATGAAAAACAACACCTATATTCTTATAAGTATTATGTAATGCAATAGGCATCTAATTATTTCACAAAATTACAAAAAAGCTCTAAATCTTGACATTAAAATTTTAGAATTTTAATTATTTCTACTGGATGTTTTCGGGAATAAGCCAACTCGTAATAGGAAACTTATTTCTAGGCCTCATTCATAGATAACACATAATATTTGATTCAATTATATAAAAAATTTACACCCTTTTCTAATTTTCTAATAATTTTATGGTAATTCTATGTGATAAGGCAATAGGTTTTACATGTTAGGGATGGAAGGGATGAATGAATATATGTGGACTTTTACATTGCACATTATTCATTCTATAAGAAGTATTTATTAAAAATAGGATTATGTTATCATTCTAATTTTGAGTTTCTAGAGTTGTAGAAAAAGAGGTTGAGGTTGAAAACATACCTTTGATGTTGATCCTACTCAATATGAATGTTTTATTTCTCTTAGAAAAATAGTGATTATGATTACTAACCATAAACCAAGTTTTTTGTGAAATTGGTTACAAATAGTAAAATTATAATATATTGTAATTACTTAAGGAGAGAGGCTAAAAGAGTCACAAATAGTAAACCAAGTTTTTCATGTAATTGTTATACCAATTTAAGAATAGTAAAATTATAATATATTGTAATTACTTAAGGAGAGGGGCTTAAGATAGTCACAAAACTATTTCTTCTTAGTGGACAATCAGATAAGGACATGTGATGTCATAGATCTAATATTGGTGTGCCCCAGTGACTTGACCACCTACAAAAATTATGGTTAGAGAAAACTTATATGGCGATGAAATCGAGTGAGGCATACTATTATGTTGTGAGTTGGAATCTTGTCCACGTCTACCAATGTTTCAATAACAAAGAGTTTTAGAGATGGTTTGTTGTAAATAAATAATTTAGTACTAGGATTATATTTTTTGACTTCTATAATGAAATCTTATTATTCTTGAAAATTATAAATATATATTTGTGGATAAGGTAAATGTATACTATGAAAAATGTCACTTATATGTAGCCATTTGTGTTAAACATGTATGCAATTATCTACTACATAGTCTAACCATATAGATGTGATATATATTTTTTTGGATTAGGCATGTTCAAAATTGACCTCAATAAAACACATTTGGGATTTCAACAAAGAACATGAGAGTCTTCTTATCAATCGTAAGTTGTGTAGTTTGAAAAATATTTGGAATATTGTTTAGTTTTATGATGATGTAAATGATATTTATATGCTTAAACAGAAATATCAACTCATTATTTGTGTGGTTTTATTTATTGGGAAAGATTTATGTGTGGAATTACACAGTTAGTACATATAATATATTTGTTGCTTCAGCTAGTGACATATTAATACATACAAACACCCACATGCAGATTCAAACATATGAATAAGAAACTTATAGTGAGTGAAATGTTTAAGAATGAAGATTATAAATCTTTATTAAGTAAAGATATTTCAAAATATAGTTGAAAGGAATATGTTACAAAAGATTTGTATCCTTGGAAAAAATTTATAGAAATGAGATAACAAAATTAGGTAAACATATACATATCAATATTAGATATACTAAATCATGAGAAAAAAATTATTTGGTTGTATGTTTACGAGAAACTATTTAGCAGAGCTATGCATATGTCATGTTTAGGAAAATATAATTTCATTTTGAAAGTGGACCATACAATGAAATGAGTTGTAACTACAAAGACCCTAGATTGTGTTATTCCTCAGTAATGATCTTAAATCTTAATATCTATTTAAGAATTAACCTAGTGCATTATTGGATGGAACATACTAGCTTATGGATGGATATATGTTTAGTATGAAATCCTCTTTAAGGGTGGAGTGTTGTAACATACCAAAATCTCAACATACATATCAAGGAATTCGCATTTCCTCAGGTTAAGTGATAGTTGTCTTAGTAGGTAACAATTGAACCTATATGGATCATATTTTCCTCTTGGTACCCAAGTTATCATATAATACACATAGAACGAAGTAACTTAGATTATTATCCTACTCTGGTTGCATATGACTTAGACATGCCTTAGGTATGTGAACCGTTAAGTGATGACTAATATGTATATATAGTACTTAACTTCTAAACCTAGAAGATATTTAAAGAAATTTATATGATGAATAATGATGGCTTGGACCTAAACCCTATGATTAAGAGGTGTACAATCATTACAATGTTTTGTAAAGGAATAAACTACATGTTGCAACACCTTATAATAGCTTAATACACTCCTAGGTAAACCCAATGTATTAAAGTAACTAAATATGTAAGTAATGATTTAAAAAACATGTAATACATGTCAAATTATTCACTAATATGGACACAATGAAGTAAACAATACTAATAAGCACATGGATTCACTACATGTGCATAAATGACTGATGTGAGATACCAGTGTGCTGTGACCATCTATAAGGATCGTATAGGAATTTTGTGTAGGATGAATGTTAAGGTTCTTTGTGTAAGTGAATATGGAATTAATGGACCTAATGGGTTAACTAAACAAAAAATCATAATTAATACAAGATAGTATGATGTAACCCCGATAAGTTGATGATTATGGGACTATAAATCATGATTGTTGAGGATAATTTTCATTTAATAATCATCACAAAATGTTGAAGTAAAACCCTAATTGCATTGGTACTTGTATAACATAATCATAAAAGTAAGATCTAAGTCCAAAACCGTGATCTAGACATCCTTTTAGGCAAGGTATGAAGTTTCATTCAAATTGAACCTTCTTTAATGGACTAAATAAGCTAAAAGAGGAAAGTATGTTTTCATAACCCCAATGTTAATATGATCAATATTAACCTGATTTCAATCAAAATTTTCCTGTGGTTTTGTGTATCTTCCTATCATGTGGTATCAAAATTCTTGGAACATGGTGTTTTTATGGCCTTGATGTGTTGTAGTGGCTTTTGATTTTATCCAACGGTGATGTGAACTTCCCCGACATTTGTATGGACTCCTCCCTATAGGTAACATTAATGAGATTTTTCCATACCTATATCATGTTTCTCCTCTCCTCCTCAATTTAGGATTCATCCATTATCGTCCTCATGTTGTGTGCATTGTAAGACCCCAAAGTTTATGGGTTTAATGGTCGATTGTGTTTTCCCTACCTAGGGTTTAGTCCTTGTTTCTTTCTCTTAGTTGGTTCTGAGCTACCCTATCTCTGCCAGTACATATAAAATGCCATGATAACCTTTGCACAAACCTCTATGATTAATTTGATTGTCTACTTTTCCTTCATTACATGACTAGTTCTACCAACTCCACCTTAAATATTGACCCTCTTAGAGCTCACTATCACACCTTGTGGCTTCATAAGAATCACCAAGCATATGGTACCCTTCTAGGTGGCTCCACAAATCTCTTGACATAATATTTTTTCTAAAATCAAGATATGTACATGTTTCTATTCTCTAATTTGATCCCCTACAATTCTTGTGGACCGATCCATGGAGAAGTGGGAAAAAAGCCCACCTACTGAACCGTTCTTCTAGTAATACATGCCTTATGGTCACCATTTTGATGTGTTTTCTTTCTTAGCCATTTCTAGGGATGGTTCATGACACTTTGAAAATTGGTTTGGTTTGAGCTTGCATGTATTGAAGGAACCTGACCTTCCTCTTATGTAGGAAATGGAGGTGTGCTACCATGACTCTCTAAAAATCTAGTTCGGTTCGAGATTGCATGTATCAAAGGTCTTCGATCTTCCTCCTATGTTGGAAATGTAGGTGTGTCACCTAGATATGACCATCCGTCTCTTGACCTCATTCGTCGTTCTTTGAGAGTGGAAGACTCTAATAACTTAATGGCATCCTCCTCTACACCTAATTTACATCAAGAAATGTGGGTTGAACTGTTGGTATATATGCCCATAGAGCCATCTCGAGTAATTGCATGGAGTCATATATTAAATAATCAATTAATACAATTATTTGGCTAATTAATTAATTCCAGAATATTCTAATTAATCCATGAACATTTTGAATAACGCAGTCTTTCTGTTTACCGATGAGTTTAGGAAACCCTACTTCCTTTCGTGTCATGTTTAAAGGGGTTTGACGACCAATATCTATATAAGATATTGAGAGAGG
This sequence comes from Alisma plantago-aquatica, assembly GCA_963693085.1. Classification (NCBI taxonomy): domain Eukaryota; kingdom Viridiplantae; phylum Streptophyta; class Magnoliopsida; order Alismatales; family Alismataceae; genus Alisma; species Alisma plantago-aquatica. The sequence goes on along the minus strand of OY856413.1, from coordinate 117,807,067 downwards.
TTTTTCAGTTAACGCTCACATACGTACACCCTAGCCATCACTGTCCTCATGAGAGAAAGGAGAGCACCGCGATGCTAGCACGTCACCGAACAGAGACTACTCTTCACGCAGGCTTAGGAAGCGCGATGTGGAGTTTTAGTACATCTGCGTGGATGAAGTAGAGACGCAGATACTGAGATGCCTGTGTTTAGAGGATGTCAACGACCATTCATACGTGCAACGAGCGGCATAAATCACCGCACAAAAGGAGTGTCGCCGGATCTTCCTGCAATGCACTCAGCGAACGAAAGAGAAGTTACGTCCGTGTAGGCCAGCAACATTGCACACCATCGTACAGCGGGACATCACCAGACTTGCTCCGTGATAAGGTATATCCCATGAACACTCTTTCTAAATACACTGTTGTCGACGAGATCCTATTTTGGGTTGTGTGGAAATTTATTTTTGTTACTTCCGCCACGCATGTTTTCTCCATAAAACCCAGCAGTGGTATCAGAGCATTGTCGATCTACGACGTATTTGGATTTGTTTCGATATGCTCGAATTGATGTATACTATTTTCAATATTGCATACGATGTGAATTAAATTTGCTAATGTGAAAATCTAAACCTAATTCCACATACGCTGCATACTTCTAATTTTGACATTTCGAACGGGGTCGGATATGGAAAATATTAATTTGCCTTAGTGCATGAAAGTCAAATTCCCCACCCCTGTGTACCCTACATAGTCTACGTGGGAGTCAAAAATTTATTTAATGAGGAATGTCACGCATTAAAAAGAATGAAATTTTAATATATATATATATATATATATATATATATATATATATATATATATATATATATATATATATATATATATATATATATATATATATATGCCTATGATATCATACACGTCGCCTTTAAAATCTATTTTATGTGGTGAATGCATGGACGGTTACGGCCTAGAATCCCCTTTTATGGATGTGGTTGTGAATCTTGTGGATATGTTTATTTTTGAATGTTATGAATGTATAATGGTTGTACGTGGATCCTTTATATAAAGTATTCATCTTGCATGACGAGCCTCATCTCTTATTTCAAAGTGTAATCAATTCTTTCCCTTTATATTTGTACTCATATAATGTAATAGAGATAGGATTAGTTTTAGTCTTTGTAAACTAAATGTAAGGAGGCCACTTGAAGATCCAACTCTAAGGAGCATCCATGGAGAATCACCATGAAGATCCAATTCCAAGAAGCAACCTGAAGATTCAACTCCAAGGAGCATCCATGGAGAAGCAACATGAAGATCCAATTCTAAGAAGAAACTTGAAGTTCCAACCTCGTGGAGCATCCACGAAGTTGTTCATTATAATGTTGATCCTTACAAGTTGATTCACAAGTGTTGTTGTATGAGATGAATAAGACCTTAGGTGGACCATAATCCTTTGTTGCTCCAAAGGATAACAATAGTATGTCCATAACCGATATATTTTTGTTTGTGATTTCATGTCTATCATTTGCGGTTGTGGATTTAGTAGTATATGATATGTACTATAAGTATGTGGTGTTTGGATATGTACATGTATTAATAAAACCGATCAATTAATAATATTAAGTTTTAGTTTCCTTCCATAAAGAAACATACATGAAAAGCTTGATCGACTATGTGTGGGCATGCCTCCGCGTGGTACACTATCTATCTCGTGGAAGTGTGATGGTGGGTGTGTGGTTCTGCCACCGCAGGGTGCACACTCATCGTGTTGGCTTATGGGTTGGTCTTAACTAGGGAACTTTGATAGGATCAAGTACACAGAGGCACACATATGCATTATGGCAAGGAGTTGTGCATGATCATCTATCCAAGAGTTGCATATAGTGCAATTGGCAAAAGTTGCCTACCTTAGTATTTGGTCTTTGATGTCGGCGTTGGCTAGGCATTGATCCAATTATTTTGGATCTTATCTCACTAGAAGGTTGTACATTGCAATCTTCCGAGTTGATAGTGAGGGTATCAATTTGAATAAAATTAGTGAGAGCATAATTAATTAAAGGTCTAATTAATCTTATTTATCAAATCTTTACAAGTCAAAATGTTTTGGACTAAATGCAAACTTTTTCTTTTGTAGCAATCAAATGGCAAACAACACTCACACTTTCTCATTATGATCGGTCCTTGAGAAGGACAAACCTATCAGAACCAAATTTCAAAACTGGTTTAAGACACTGAGAATCATTCTCATGCATGAGCGTAAGCTCTATGTCCTTGAAAACACCAGAGCCAGCGAAACCCACCTCAAATTTGCCCATGTTGAAAAGGATGCTTTCAAGAAGCACCTTGATGATGTTGTGGATGTCAAGTGCTTGATGTTGTGCTCAATGAACTATGAGTTGCAAGACCAACATGAGAACATGAATGTCATGGAGATGGCAACACATCTCAAGAACATGTATCAGCATCAAGCAAGATAGGAGAGATATGATGTCTCCAAGGCTTTGTTCAGGAGCAAGATGAAAGAGGGAGACTCAATTGGCACCCATATACTCAATTTGATTGGGTACGTGAAAAGCCTATCCAAGATGGGATTTCCCCTAGGTCAAGAGTTGGCCACTGATGTGATTCTACAATTGTTTCCTGAATCATATAGTCATTTTGTCATGAACTACAACATGAACAACCTTGACAAGCCATTGTCAGAATTGTTGGGCATGTTGAGGACAGTTGAAGCATGGATGAAGAAAGACAAGCCCAAGTCTGTGATGATGATCAACAAGACAAAGGGAAAGTCAAAAGGCAAAGGCAAGGCTAAGAAAGGTTCTAAAGTCGGGCAGAAGAAAAAGTCATATGCGCTCAAAGCTAAAGGTGGGATCTCCAAAGAAGTCAGTTGTCACAATTATCACTAGGTTGGACATTAGAAAAGAAATTGTCCTCTCTACCTAGAGGAACTGAGGAAGAAGAAGTAGGGGATAGAGATCTCCACTTCAGGTATATATGTTATTGAGATAAACTTCAATACTTCTTCATCATGGATACTGGATACCAGATGTGAATCTCACATATTCAAATATGCAAGATCTGATAAGAAGTAAGCCTTTACGAAAGGGCCAAGTCAAGTTGTGGGTCATTAATGGAGCAAGAGCTGCTGCCACCGCAATTGGAGTTATTATTTTATCTTTGCCTATGGGCCTTATAATAGAATTATAGAATTGCTATTATGTACCTACCATTAATAGAAATATTATTTTTGTATCTTGTATGGATAAGAGTGGATTTGAATTTCACATTAAGAATGGAATGATTTCTATTTATAAAGATGAGATCTTTTATGGTAATACCCCTATGTCTTATGGTATCTACTTGTTAGAACTTGAGACTAGCATATACAACATAAATACTAAAACGCTAAAACTTGACAACTCAAACAAAACATACTTATGTAATTGTCGTCTTGGGAACATAAATGAGAAGTGCATATCTAGACTCCATAAGGATGGTTATCTAGAATCTTTTGATTTTGAATCATTAGAGACATGTGAGGCATGTTTATTACGTAAGATGACCAAGACTCCTACCACTGGACACAGTGAGAGTGCCAGTGATCTGCTAGGGCTCATACATACTAATATATGTGGACCTTTTAGATCAAATGCTAGAGGAGGCTATCAATACTTCATTACCTTCACTGATGACCTCAGTAGGTATGGCTATGTATATCTTATGAAACACAAGTCAGAAACTCTTGAAATATTCAAGACTTTCATGAATGAAGTAGAGAAGCAACTTGGTAAGAGTATTAAAGCACTCCATTCAGATCAAGGTGGTGAATACTTAAGCCAAGAGTTTGAGGACCTTCTGAGAGACCGTGGTATTGTATCACAATGGACCCCACCTAGTACACCACAACATAATGGTGTGTCAAAAAGAAGGAATCGTACATTATTAGACATGGTATGATCAATGATGAGTTCAACCAAACTTCCAATATCATTCTGGGGATATGCTCTTGAAACTGCATCATTCACACTTAATCGTGTACCTTCCAAATTGGTTTAAAAGACACCATATGAGATATGGAATGGGAATCATCCCAATTTGTCTATGTTAAATATTTGGGGATGTGAAGCTTATGGTAGGAAACAATTTCTTGAAAATCTTGGACCCAAATATGAAAAATGATATGGTGTTGGATACCCCAAGGAAACTCAGGGATACTACTTCTACACACCAACTTACAACAAAGTGTTTGTTGCTAGGACTGTTGTATTTCTTGAAAAGGAATTTATTTCTAAAGGAATCAGTGGTAGGAATGTAGAGCTCGAAGAAGTTTGAGATCAACAATAGAACAAGGAACTCAAGGAGATACATAAGGAACATGAAGACTCACAAACTATTGTGGAATTTCGAGTTCCAAATGTAACACAGGAACCTCATAGGCCTAGTAGGACATGACTTGAGGCTGAGAGATTTGGATTTCTCGTGACTCAAGATAGTGACAAATTGGGCATAGAAGATGAGCCAACTTCCTATCTAGAAGCTACTAAGGGACCAGAATCTAAGAAATGGCTTGAAGCCATGAGATCTGAGATGGAATTTATGCACAGGAACAAGGTATGGACCTTGGTGGATCCACCTGAAGGGGTAAAACCCATAGGGTGCAAGTGGGTCTTCAAGAAGAAGACCGACATGGATGGAAATGTTTAAACCTATAAAGGTAGATTGGTTGCGAAAGGATTCTGTCAAATTCAAGGTGTTGATTATGACGAGACCTTCTCACCAGTTGCCATGGTTAAATCCATCAGGATCATGCTTGTCATTGTAGCTTATCATGACTATTGAGTATGGTAGATGGATGTTAAAATAGCATTCCTTAACGGGAATTTACTCGAGGATGTGTATATGACACAACCTGAGAGTTTTATTAATCCAAAGGAAGCCAATGAAGTTTGTAAGCTACAAAGGTCAATCTATGGATTGAAGCAAGCATCTCAGAGTAGGAATCTATGTTTTGATGAAGTAGTCAAAAAGTTTTTCTTTAGTCAAAATGAAGATGAACCTTGTGTTTACAAAAAGGTTAGTGGAAGCATAGTTGTATTTCTCATATTGTATGTGGATGACATACTATTGATGGGAAATGACATCCCTACTCTTTAGATAGTAAAAGCTTGTCTGGGGAAGACCTTCTGTATGAAGGATTTAGGTGAAGCATCCTATATACTAGGAATCAAGATCTATAGAGACAGGTCTATAAGGCTTACAGGCCTAAGCCACAGCACATACATTGACAAGGTGCTAAAGAGGTTTAGCATGGAGTATTCTAAGAGAGGTAACTTTCCCATGTCCCATGGGGTTACGATCTCTAAAGCCCAATGTCCTAGTTCATGTGATAAATGGGCGTGCATGAATAAGATTCCATATGCATCCGCAATTGGATCTATCATGTATGCGATGTTATGTACTCGTCTTGATGTGTTGTATGCTTTGAGCATGATGAGCTGGTATCAGTCAGATCCAGGTGAATGTCACTAGACAGCCATAAAAACATCCAAAAGTACTTGGGAAGGACTAAGGATCAATTCTTGGTATATGGTGGTGAGGAAGAGATCGTGGTAAAGGGTTACACCGATGTTAGCTTTCAAACTAAAAAAGATAACTATAGATCACAATCTGGATTTGTGTTTTTCCTAAACAATGGAGCTATGAGCTGGAAGAGTTTCAAGTAAGAGACGGTTGTGGATTCTACAATAGAGGTCGAATATATTGCCGCATCTAATGCTGCAAAGGAAGTTGTGTGGATCAAGAAGTTTATTTCTAAACTTGGAGTGGTTCCAAGAACTAGTGATGCAATTGAGTTGTTTTGTGACAACAACAGAGCAATTTCATAGACTAAAGAACCAAGATTGCACCAAAATTCCAAACATATTCTATGACGTTTCCATCCCATACGAGAGATCATACAACAAGGAGATGTGATGATCTGTAGAGTACCTACATAAAGTAATGTGGCTAACCCTCTCATAAAAGCACTTTCACAGTAGAAACATGGCGGATATGTTTGATCACTTGGATTCAGATTCATGAGTGATTAGGTATAAGTGCAAGTGGGGATCTGTTGGTATGTATGCCCATAGAGATATCATTTGATGATTGTAATGGGATACTATGTGAATGATTTGTAATACTACATTGATCATATCAATAAAGGCAAGTTTCCAATCTATATGTTTGTGTTTTATATTGTGAGATGACCACAAAACTTATAGATGTCTACAGAATAATATACTCAATGACATATGTCTTCGGGTTGATGACCTGAATAGTGAGATAATATGTATGCTAAGAATATGTATTCTTGTTTTTTCCCTAATCAATTGTTATTGTGGAAATATCCATAGCATCAATAACACATAAGATTAGAATGTATGTTGGTTGATGGAAGAATATCATTATCCATGATATGGAGATATCAAACCAAATAAATAGATACTTGTTAGAGAACAATGTATCAGACAGACCCACCTTGATAGTGACATATGGATACCATGATTGTTAGTTAGAGTCACATCCCATAGTGATGGTGGTGATTGTGGTTCTTAGAGCAGAAGTCACTACACTCATCACATGTCGTTCAGTGTACTTTGATATCATCCATCGTGGTCCTGAATAAGGATTTCTATAAAGATGGTGCTTGGGTGCACTGTGACACATGGGGATGACTGTGAGTGATGTAGATGGAACTTTTTCTTCCTACGTGAGTTTGATATTCTGACCACTTGATAAGAGAGACTGAGACATGCATGGCCATGCTGATGTGAGTCAATATGTCATATTGAGCTTACATATATCTCGTACAGTCTTCTCTAGTTCAAGGAACATGGATTGAACGTTGAAGAGGATAACAATTCCATGACTCGAGTTCAATCTGGATATCAGTGACAAAGGAACTATACAATCACTGTAACACCAGTCATGAATGATAGGTTAAGTTGTTCTCCAACTTCTCCAATTACTTGGGTAGCAATGAAGTCTTGCTAGACACCAATCATTGCTTGTGAAATCATAATATGATTATGGATATCACTTCCAACGTAATTTGGAGCCTACTGGGTCACACACATAGGATGTGTTGGAATAGGAGTATAATTGTGGATTTGATTGGAGTTGCTCTGAATCACATTGACTACTAAAATGTTTGTGTAATCCATTAGAATAATATTAGAATGTTTGAGCCAATTAATTGGAGTGACTGGCTCTAAGTGCAAGTGGGAGTCTATTGGTATATATGCCCATAGAGCCATCTCGAGCAATTTCATGGAGTCATATATTAATTAATCAATTAATACAATTATCTGGTTAATTAATTAATTCCAAAATATTCTAATTAATCCACGAGAATTTTAATTAATGTAGTCTTTCTGTTTGTCAATGGGTTTAGGAAACCCTACTTCCTTTCATCTCCTATTTAAAGGGGCTTGACGACCGATATCTATATAAGATATTGAGATAGTCTTTTTAGTTTATGCTCATGTACGTAAACCCTAGCCATCACCGTCCTCAGGGGAGAAAGGAGAGCACCACGATGCTAGGATGTCACCACACAGAGACTATTCCTTCCCGCTGGCTTAGATAGCGTGACATGGAGTTCCCGTCCATCTGAGTTGATGAAGTAGATACGCAGACATTGAGATGCCTGCACTTAGAGGACGTCAATGACCATCCATATGTGCTACGAGCAGCATACATCACTGCATGAAAGGAGCACCACCGGATCTTCCTATGACACACTCAGTGAATGGAAGAGAAGTTCCATCCATGTAGGCTAGCAACATTGCACACCGTACAGCAGGACATCGTCGAACTTGCTCTGTGATAAGGTATATCCCGGAACACTCTTTCTAAATATGTTTTGTCGACGAGATCCGGTTTTGGGTTGTGTGGAAATTTATTTTTGTTTCTTCCGCCGTGCATGTTTTCTACACAAAACCCAACATGAACTCCCATATTCAAAATCCTCAAGGTGTTGTTATTTGCATTGTGTTTCAAAGGAATAATGCTTCCTAAGCTATTACATGTATGCATTGATTTGATTTAATCATGTGCCATGTTCAATATGGGCTTTATAGTCTTTCTACTATTTGATTTGGTTTTAATTGTGTGAAGTTTGTGTTGTGGTCAATTAATGATTTTTCTTTGTCACACCTATATTCTAGAGATTATATGTGAGAGTATCCACATCTTTTCTACATTCTTAGATTTCATGAATCAATTAAATAATTTAAACTTCTAAAATTCTTAAGTAATAGTCTATAACCCCAAAAAATAAAGTAAGATCTTTCTATAAATCAGGAAAATAAGACTATCATATGGTATAGGTTTTGGTGATCTTATTCAATCAAATTTGATTGTCTATTTTAGGGCTTTCATTATAGTGATTAGGAAATAACTCTATGTTATCTAGTATTGATAATAGGTGCTTTGAACTCTGAATTGTGGGCATATGATCATTAAAAATTTTGAAGTTTCTTCAAAATAGGTACATTGTCAAGTACTATTTAATCTGTAAGTCATCTTATGACTATAATCCTACATTTCCTTTATCAAGGTAGTACAATAAATATGAATTGTCTTCTTGAATTATCTATGAAATATCTTATTTTTACTAATTTCACCATTATTGTCATTAACATTTATATCCCCATATTGTTCCTAAATTTCACATTACTTAATACAATGAATGTTGTTGTTGTCGTCACCACTTGAATTATGTTTCAAAATGACTAAACCATTTATGTCATGATTATTATGCATGTTAGATATGTTTGACCAGGTTGTCTAGAGTAGTGGTGTGTGGGTGTTCTCGGCCTAGTCTCACAATCATTTATGTAAGCTTCAGGTGTTGGACTCTGGCCTCATGTGTTTAAGTGTCAGTTCTCTCACCTATTTAATGTGATTTATATATAGGATTGCATGTCCTATCACCTCCTTCCTAAGATAGGAATCGAATGCTATTTGGCCCTACTTTTTCTTAGGTCTGGTCATATTATAATCTGCATGCAAGACTTATCAGTTGAAGTTTTTGAATATTTATTTAATACAAGAATTATTTTATGACTATATGTGTTCTCTTGAAATCCTCATCACTCTTTAATGGATACATTCTCTTTTATAACTTATCTTTACTTCTACACCCTCTTTGAATGGTAACAATTTCACTTTTTCAGTGTTTATCATCTATATTTCCCAATAATTTACCATATAACACTTAGTAGTGAGTATTGATAAGTTATCCATAGTTCTCCCATTTTGGTTGTTATTCACAAACTATTAAAGTGAATGTGTTTCAAAATTGGAGGATTCAGGGGATCTAGATCTAAATATGAGACTTTTTGGGCTAGCTTGAAAGGGCTAGGTTGCCCTTTGAAAATGGTCCTTATAGTTTAGTTAGACTTTAGTTTACTATATATGACTTCCATTGGGTGAAGAATCTTATGATGCAATTATGTAGTACTTAATCTTACTTCCACTGCCACATAAAGACTTTGAATTTGATATTACATACTTGAACTCAATTAAGCTCTTTCTGATATTGTGAATGTTATAATATGTGTTGAATGGGATTTTGTGCTAGTTGCTTATGTAAAGTATGGATCCCCTTATGGGTCCCACTCATTACAAGTATGATATAAAAGTGATGGTATTTGGTGAATCTAACTATTTCAAGTTATCCTCTTAATTTCTTATACCCTTTCCTTGACATTGATAGGATTGGGGTAGAGGTTCCTATACATAATTTGTGGGATGACCATTTAGATTTACAACCCCTTCATGATTTTTACTCTTCTTTTACCCAAACCACTACCCTCTACTAAATCTAGTAGTAATAATTTTCCCTAAATAAAAGCCCACTCTTCTAGTGGTAGCTTCTATGTTTTTATGTGATGGGGAAATTTCTATTGTGCATTATATATGACAAGGATTTTAGGGTATCTATAATATATTTATCTAGGTTAATCCATGGTTCTTGTCTTAATCTCTTCCATGTTGAATTTTAAGTGCACTCTCAACTTTTCTTTCGTCAATCATGAGCATGCTTACATGACAAATTTGACTCCCATATTAAGATATAGATTTATGGGATTTTAGTTAGTGATACCTAGATCTAACTCCATAATATTTGGTCAAGCCTTGCCTTTGACATGGACTTGTCCCTAACGTCATGGGGACCGGCTACCCTTCCCATGACTTGTGAATTCCTCATAGATTATGGTTAATTGTGGAAGTTGTAGGGAATCCATAAAGATCTTTAGAAATCTATCCATCTCATTCCCACAATATAAGTGGGAATCTTGGGTAGTCCCATGGATTCCATACGATGTTATGGATACCTAGTTGAAAAATATGAGGAATTATGGCCACACAATTCCCTTAAGTCTTATAAAGACATTATAGAATTAAACTATAGGAAACCCTACCCTTTTTCCTATGAGGTGAGATTATTGTTTATTCTCCTCCCGTAATTGTGTTGTCATATCCATTGTTGGATTAGTTAGTTCATGACACATACATGGTGGAGAATGTACCCATTAGGATCTTGGAGTAGTTGAAATCATGCCACGAGAAATTTTAAACATCTCCCTATATTTCAAGCTTGGGATGCTTGTGGTATGCCATTCTAAATGCTTAATTAATTAGACTATCTTGGATGAGATAAATGATGATCAATAGTAAGAAAATACGTTGGTATGGTAAATGTTGTTGACTTGGTTTTTGCATTAGTTTTGGTGCCATTTTCATATTTACATTGTAAGGTTTTATCATAAGTTTATTTTCCATTATAATATAATATGTACAAAAAAGTTTTCTTGGATTTTATAGATGATTTTTAGAACTAAGTCACCAATAGATGAAGTATGAAGTGGTAGAAAAACTTAATGAATAATTACATGACTAGTTAGGTAAAACCCCTAATTACCTATCCTTTTAGCTAACGTGCCAATATAGTGTGTTTCTCACTAATGGAGATTAAAATCTTACTCATACCTTCACCATCTACCTTGGCATGCCTCTTTTCTGGGGAAGGATTAGGGTTCTAGTTCACTTAGAAACCAACATAGTTATCTATGTCAAAATACCTAGCCTTTGTATGCATTCTTGGTCATACTATGTGTCTGATTAGGTTTAGGTTACTATATGACTCAAACCTTTTTAACTGACTCTTGTTTTCTATCACCTTTGGATCAATGTCGGTTGGTCATTTATTTAGAGGTGACATGTCTTATCACACTTATCTTAGCTCTTCCCTCGTGCACATGTCCCATACCACATGCACTAAAAAGAGAAAGATAAACATGATGCGTGGTCCAATTTGATACCAAATAATACCATTGGAATCATTTGTGCCTAGACTTTTTGATTTGATATTGCTTTCATATCTTACCCTTGAATTTAAACTAATGTATTTGGAACTAATTTAATAGTGACAAATAATAAGTATACTTAGTTTTCTTTAATGGATCATTAACTCTAAGTGTTAATACTTGTATTCATTAACTTCATAAAAAGTAGACCCGTGACCAAGAATTTAGAGGATTAGGAGTAATTTCTAAGAGTTACAAATAGATTGAAATTATGAACAACTAAGGACCCACTCTGGACTATCTTGACAAATTGCTGCAAGTTAATTGCTTTGGAGTAAAAGAAATAAAAGATGATACTCACAGTAGAAGGGACTATAAGTATATGATTATTGGAAGATTGTTTCGTGAAAAATATGTAACTGAAAAACAAATAAGTTAATTGATATTGTCCATTGTAGTTAAAAAGAAAAGAAAAAAAAGTAAAGATATGGTATATAAGAATGTGAATGACGATCCTTCTCTAAGTAATACAAAATTGCTTTAAATAATGAGGCCTTGTCATAACACTTCACATTTTTCTTCAAGCAGTAATGCAAATTAGAATAATCTATAAAATAATGCATTTACATAATTGTTTAATGAAACATGCACATTTACTAAACGTAATGGTACATATAATAGCAACTAGTATTAACAATGGCTCGACGATTCATTTTGTCCCTCCCAACTTATGCGTCCTATGAAAAGGAGAAATGATGCTAGAAATTGATGACCGCTCATTTACACCCATTTAGGTACCACTTTGTTTTCTCACTCTTCTCTTTAGTAAACTTAATGATAACTTATATTTTAAATTCTAAATAACCCCATTGTGGTACTAATTAAATCCATCAATATTAAATTGAGTAAGATAATAATGTGTACGCTTTTTTTAGAAGTAAAGTATTATTATACCATCAAAAAGAGTGTAGGGTGTGAACCCGGATACTATACAAGTGGATCTAATAACGGAGACCCTACTATCTAAGGACTAGACTATCCACCTTAAAAATCATCTTGGGTCTGGCTCTAGCATCCCATCCAAGATTGTCAACAAGTTAGTCAAAAAGGACAAATACATCCAAGTTCCCCTTGCCATGAAGTCTATCATTGCGTTCCAGAATCCACACACACACACACCAGCCCACGGGCGCAGACCAGAGCTATGTTTCGTGAGTTCCACCATCATCCCTCCAAAAGGGATGATCAGGGTTTTCCTCCCATCCCATTTTCAACCACAATCTCGTCCAGAGATATTTGATATAGCTACAACAAAAAAAAGATGCTTGTGGGATTCCTCCTCAGCACCGCAAAGGACACATAAGGGGCAGGTGGAGAAACCCCAACCCCTCAAACGATCTCGTGTAGGTAGTCTATGAATACTTTTGTTCAAGTTAGAAATATGCATTAATCAAAAGTTGATGTGTCCTTTGATATTTTCCTAATTAAGCATGGCTAGAAAATAATTTTTAGAAGCATTAACCATTTGTGAATGATGGTCATAAACTATAGTATATTAGGATCAAAACAAAGACGAGCTATTAATCTTTTGTCTAAATCATCTACCATTCAACTTCAATTCCTCAAACCGACAAATCTGAAGTTCCAAGGAGTTCATGTGTTGGTAATGGACAAATAGGATATTAATGTGTCGGTTATGAATTTCCTAGTGCCAGAACATGAAACAAATAAAGTGATTTAGACCGCCTCAAATGTAATATATTTGTCACTGACTTTAGACATCACTCTATTATGCTCCCCAACACCCTAAAGACCTATCATTCCTTGTGGGTATATATATTTATTGAGGCATATTTTTTATATGAAACAACCATAGATCTCTTCCTCTTTAGATGTGCAATACTAGAAAGCTTCTCCTTGTTGACCACCCATCAACCTCCGACCTCGACACCCTCTATAACTCCAACAAAGAGACTGGAAAGGTATAGCACCCTCTTTGTAACTCCAAGCTCGGGGATGGCCTCTGATGACTTTATCACGGACCAAAAATCCTAAAACCTCTTTAAGACTCGCCATTAGTAGGTCCAACTTTGGTCTGATCCATGGAGTCCATGGACAAGTTTCCAACTTGTTTCAACCATTCACATCTAATATGATGACCCATCATTAAAGACGACTTGAAACATACGACCTATAGGTGAGTTTCCTTAAACTTGTATTTTATATCTGTAATCCAGTCTTAATATGTAAGAATCTAGATAATAAGGCAACTAAAAATTTATAGCTATATGGCATTAGTTTGATTTTGGTCTATTAAGATCAAGTAAATAAGATAAACAATAACCTAGTATATATTCAGGTCTATTGACTAGTTAACTATATGGTAGATACATGGGTGGATGTTCATATAGAGGTATATTTATAACAACATATAAGAAGAAAATGCCTTAGTTGGAATTGTAGAAATTGATAAATAGTTATATTTCACAATGTTAGGAAACTAGAAATTGAGATTATTTACTATGAATATTTGAGAAATGAATCAATAAAGTGAATTACTCCAAATGAGCCTATGTTGAACTAATTTTAGATAAAAATTATAAATAATTAAAATGGACACTAGGAGAAAGACTATAGTAAATCTTCATGTTTTGCTTCAAGCGGTAATGAAAATTAGAATAATCTATCAAATAATGCATTTACATAATCATTTAATGAAACATGCACATTTACTAAACATAATGGTACATATAATAGCAACCCGTATTAACAATGGCTCGACGATTCATTTTGTCCCTCTCAACTTATGCGTCCTATGAAAAGGATAAATGATGCTAGAGAATTGATGACCGCTCATTTACACCCATTTAGGTACCACTTTGTTTTCTCACACTTCTCTTTAGTCAACTTAATGATAACTTATATTTTAAATTCTAAATAACCCCATTGTGGTACTAATTAAATCCATCAATATCCGAATTGAGTAAGATAATAATGTGTACACTTTTTTTAGAAGTAAAGTATTACTATACCATCAAAAATAGTGTAGGGTGTGAACCCGGATACTATACAAGTGGCTCTAATAACGGAGACCCCACTATCTAAGGACTAGACTATCCACCTTAAAAATCATCTTGGGTCTGGCTCTAGCATCCCACCAAAGATTGTCAACAAGCCAGTCAAAAAGGACAAATACATCCAAGTTCCCCTTGCCATGAAGTCTATCATTGTGTTCCAGAATCCAAACACACACACACCAGCCCACGGGCACATACCAAAGCTATGTTTCGTGAGTTCCACCATCATTCCGCCGAAAGGGATGACCGGGGTTTTCCTCCCATCCCATTTTCAACCACAATCTCATCTAGAGATATTTGATATAGCTACAATAAAAAAATATGCTCGTGGGATTCCTCCTCAGTACCACAAAGGACACATAAGGGGCAGGTGGAGAAACCCCAACCCCTAAGCGATCTCGTGTAGGTAGACTATGAATACTTTTTCTCAAGTTAGAAATATGCATTAATTAAAAGTTGATGTGTCCTTTGATATTTTCCTAATTAAGCATGGCTAGAAAATAATTTTTAGAAGCATTAACCATTTGTGAATGATGGTCATAACCTATAGTATATTAGGATCAAAACAAACGTGAGCTATTAATCTTTTGTCTAAATCACCTACCATTCAACTTCAATTCCTCAAACCAACAGATCTGAAGTTCCAAGGGGTTCATGTGTTGGTAATGGACAAATAAGATATTAATGTGTCAGTTATGTATTTCCTAGTGTCAGAACATAAAACAAATCAAGTGATTTAGACCGCCTCAAATGTAATATATTTGTCACTGAATTTATCCATCACTCTATTATGCTCCCCAACACCCTAAAGACCTATCATTCCTTGTGGATATATATATTTATTGAGGAATATTTTTTATATGAAACAACCATAGATATCTTCCTCTTTAGATGTGCAACACCAGCAAGCTTATCCTTGTTGACCACCCATCAACCTCCGACCTCGACACCCTCTATAACTCCAACAAAGAGACTGGAAACGTATAACACCTTCTTTGTAACACCAAGCTTGGTGGCCTCTGATGACTTTATCAAGGACTGAAAATCCTGAAACCTCTTCAAGACTCGCCATTAGTAGGTTCAACTTTGGTCTGATCCATGGAGTCCATGAGCAAGTTTCCAACTTGTTTCAACCATTCACATCTAATATGATGACCTATCATTGAAGACAACTTGAAACATACGACATATAGGTGAGTTTCCTTGAACCTGTATTTTATATCTGTAATCAGATCTTAACATGTAAGAATCAAGATAATAAGGCAACTAAAACTTTATATCTATATGGCATTAGTTTGATTTCGGTCTACTAAGATCAAGTAAATAAGATAAACAATAACTTGGTATATATTTAGGTCTATTGACCAGTTAACTATATGGTAGATACATGGGTGGATGTTCATATAGAGGTATATTTATAACAACATATAAGAAGAAAATGCCTTAGTTGGAATTGTAGAAATTGATAAATAGTTCTATTTCACTATGTTAGGAAACTAGAAATTGAGATTATTTATTATGAATATTTGTGAAATGAATGAATAAAGTGAATTACTCCAAATGATCCTATGTTGAACTAATTTTAGATAAAACTTATAAATAATTAAAATGGACACTAGGAGAAAGACTATAGTAAGGAATATAAATGTATGTATTAGATTTTAAATGATGTCATATGTTGAGATATAATCTTGGTTTATATTCCACCACAATAAGTACCCCATTAGATTTATGATCTAGTTGAGGCCTTATTTTGAGGATATGTATATTATGTTCTATGCATGAGTGACTTAGACATGCACAGACTTATATTGATGAATGGAAATTTCAAAAAGAAGATATGGATATTTGTCATTGGATATAGTTAATGGAGAAAGAATGTATAAGAAACCTTATCGTGAAAGGAATAATTTGAATATTGGTATGAAACTTTATATAATATCTTTGATGAGGAGAATAAATATATATAACACTTAGCCCATGGATATATTAATAATTGAACAAATAGATTAAATTGTGTACACATATATTATTCAATACCTTAGTACAAAGAAACATATGTATATTAGGCTATATTGACACTAATAAGTATAGAATTATTTATTTGTTCACTTAATAAATTATAAATCCTACAAAGGAGGTTCATAAGAAATTCAAATACTAATTTGTTATGATGTGGGACCACCCATGAAGGTGAGTCATGATTGTGACCCCCTGGTAGTGTAACCCCCCCCTCAAAACTACATGCACATCAAGAGGGAGTGTTTAAACTCATGCAGAGGTTAGGCTGTGTGACGGGACCAAGGAGTGATGAGGTGTACAAGTAGAGATTCGAACATGGGTCCTTACTCTAGGGAGTGGCTCCTTCTTCACCAAGATACTACCTCCCTAGGAAATTGAATAGTAATTGAAGATAGAAACCCTAATACTAAAAAAAGTAAATAATACATGATTCTAAGCAACAAAACCTGATTCCAAGCCAATTAGTAACAAGATTGTTTTGAGATATAGTTATCTTTTCTTAGAGCCACTTTATGATTATCCTCTCCTCTGAGTCCTAGATAATTGATCTAGTAGATTTTCTATTTTTCTTATTGAGTTATTTATTATCCCTCTTGAGTTCCATGAATCTTGTTTGGTGGTGTTTTACTAAACTTTTGTTAGCCTTTTGAAAGTTCACCACCCCTAAATCATTATTGTTGGATTTTGTAAAATATTAAGATAGAACTAGAATTGATCTACGAGGGGTTTTACTCCATAGAATTTTTTCCCTTTTGGTTTTGGTCCTTTATATCTTTGGATCCAAGAGGTTGGGTACGTCCCTCTGCCCTATGCATTGGTTGTAATGGATTAGCGCTCCCCTACTATACTAGTTGAAATGGCATTCTATCATGTCGTTGTTTCATAGATGACTGAACATATGGCATTGTATCAATAGATAAAGAAATGATATAATAGTGCTCAATCCTAAAATTAATGTTTATTATTACAAATATATTCTATATTTTGCTCTCTTGAACTTGGACGGTTTTGCATAATTGTTAGCCTTGTGAAATTACCAACTTGAATAATATACATTGAGACATTGATACTTGTTGTTCTCATTTTTCTTAACTAAGTCCACCAAATAGTCCCCACCTATAATTGATGTTATGCCTGGGTCATATTTTCAACCTACTTTAAAATAGATCAATAAATGGATTTTAGTACTAGCTCTGTTGACCTATGCTTCCCTTTTTGGGGTTAAACTGTGGTTTATTTCCCTTTAGGAGTTCATGCATAGGTGGTAGATGGAACAACTTGAAGAGGCGTGCAAGGGTAGTCCTCCATTAAAGAGTAGATAGGTCTGATGCCTATTTTGTTATTCTTTTGTGATGCCAATGTATAAGCTTCCATGACTCTAAGAAAAACATGAATGTACAAAAGACTCATTTATATGTACCCTGATTTAAATCATGTTGAAGAAAAAAAATTGTCTAAAAGATAAGGATTTTTAAAAGATACTAATGAGTTAAAGGACTAACAAGAAGATTAAGAAAAATGTTACTAAATATATGAACCTAATAGATTACCTACTTTGGGATTGATACCAACTCATGTTGGGAAATATAAGATAAAAAGATTAAGTAGATTTAAGTTACCTAACATCTAGACTTTCCAAACTCTTAGTTAGATGTGTCAACTAATTGATATAAAACAAAAGTGGAAAGATGATAGACTACAACTACATACTACTCGACACATAGGTATGTCTAGTAAGTGCCACACTATTAAAAGTTCAAGCTTTAAGTTACCTATTAAGATAACCAATTGGCTAGAATAGATTTATGCATATGTCATGTTTGAAATATTATAGTTCCATTTTGGGAGTCAACCATAGTGTGAAATGAGCTATAAATACAAATACCCTAGATTGTGTTATTCCACTATTGTGATCTTAAATCTAACTTTCTATTTAAGAAGTGTAACCTAGCATAGGATGGAAAAATATACTAGGTTATGGATGGATTGATTTCAAGGATGAAATCCTCCTTAAGGGGTGGAGCATTTTAACATACCAATTTTCAACATTCCTAATCAAGATTTCATATTTCCTTACGTTAAGTTATAGTTGGCTTATTGGGTTCCGTACCATATTCATCATAATATAATGAAGTAACTTGGGTGCTTACCCTACTCTGGTTGCATATGACTCAAACATGCCCTAGATATATGAACCATTAAGTGATGACTAATGTGGATCTATAGGATCTAAATTTAAACCAAGAATATATTTGAGGAAATGTATATGATGACTATAGTGTTTTCATGTAAACTCTATGTTCTAACTTTTTGACCTTAACAGGTGCACAATTGGTAAAATGTTTAGTAAATGAATAACCTAAAATCATAAGATATCTTATAATGGAATAATACACACCTAGGTGAACCCAATGTCTCTAAGTAACTCAGTGTGTAAGTAGAGATCATAAACATGTAATACATGTCACATTATTCACTAATATGAACATGATGAATTAAATATGAATACTAAGTAAATAGGTGCAAGTAAATATGTATAAACAAATATTATGGCCTATAATATGCCTAAACCATATATAAGAATAAAAAATAAATTGTGTGCATAAGTAACATTCAAGTAATAAATTATAACCCTAGTGGTAATAAATTGATGATGATTGTACTCTATATCCTAAATATTGAGGATATTTATGCCATATAATAATCACCATAAGATAGCAAAGTTGAATTCTAATTTCATTATAAATCATAGAATATAATCTTAAAATTAGTTTATAAGTCCAAAATCTTGATCTAGACATCCTTCTTAGGCTAGGTGTTAGGTTTCATCTAAATTGAACCATGTTTGATGGTCCAAATAAGCTAAAGGAGGAATGCATATTAATCAAACCCTAATTTTAATATGATTAATAAATAACATAATACATATCACAAACTTCCTATTGTTACTTACATCTCCCTGCCATACTTTATCCCAATTCTTGCTTGCATGGTGTTATGTTTTACACGACCTTGATGTGTAATGGGGGTTCTTCATTTAATCCAAAAGTTTTGATATCTTCCCCTACCTCCATCAACATCAAACCAAATGGGAATAGTAATTAACCAGAGTTTAACCCCATATTTTCTCTCTCTCTCATCTCTTTTATTTTATCTTCCCAGCATCTTCCTAGTTTTTTGTGCATTGAAAGACCCCAAGGTTTATGGATCTCATCGTCGATAGTGTTTTCCATAACATGGGTTTCTATGTTTTCTCTATTTCTCATCCACAATTGGTTTTGATCTACCCTATCAGTACTAATACACATAAAAACTTGAAAACCTTTGAACAACCCTCTATAAAAAAATCACAAACTAATTTGCCTTCAATTACACCATAACTAGTTCTCCCAACTTCAGCTTCAAGCTTTTCCCTACAGGAGCTCATCATAGCACCCTATAGCTTCATGAGAAGTGTCAAGCATTTGGTCCCCTTATGGGTGGCTCCTCAAAGCTTATAGTACAATCTTTTTTCTAGAATCAAGGTATCTACATGCCTTCTAGTTGTTTTTTGTTGTGTTTTATTTGTTAGCCATTTTAGAGGTTGGTGTAGGACCCTCTAAACATATATTTTGGCTCAGCCTTGCATGTATTCATGATCCCTTATCTTCTTCCTATGTTGGCCATGGAAGTGTGTTTCCCACACACGACTGTGTTGGGAAATATAGGCACAGAGTATATCAGTAGAAATTAAAAAAAAATATCTATATGCATTTCCCATAACAGTACATTGCATCAACTACTATTAAATAGGGAGGATGGTTTAACGAGTTTATATCGAGTCCTGGAGCAAGTCTAGTGACTACAACTTGATGCAATTGCAACTATCTTCTAGTTTCTCTTAGACGGTGGTTGTTTAGCCTTTGGTCTTCACCACAAAAAACAAATAGAACAACTTCCACAGTGAATCATGTGATCTCACCAAGGACTGTGGGTTGACGTTGCCCTCCTAGAAGTAGCAAAAGGACTCCTATTTCTAGAGTAGTCTACACAGACTAACTAGAACTCTTGTCATCCTGCTAGAATAGACAGGAAGGAGTATTCCCTCCCATTGGCATACGAGTCACCAACTTTGCTCTCTTACAACAATGATCCTCAGTTGTTCTCTCACGTAGCTATCCCTCCCTAGTTAGGTAGGATTGGCTTGGGCTCTCTTAGTTACCAGAACCAAAGATGACAAGAATTGTCAGAGAAACTAATTTTCAATTATCTATATTATTATTGTGCTCTGGGAAGCCCCTAGATTAGGGCCAAGGTTTCTAGTCTGTTCGGGATCTGTGCGGTAGTAGAAGGGACTGGAAAATCTTGAATTTTCAAAACTTGAGAACTATAAGATGGTCTTCAGGTGACCTAGATGGTCATTTGGCACTGCAAGATGGTCATCTCGCACTGTGAGATGGTCATTCACAATTTCCTAATCACATATAAATTTGGTAATTTGTTTCCAATGAATGCTAAACATTAATTCCTTGCATCTCAAGTATTTCTCATTTGAAATGATCTAATTTTCTCACGAATTTGAGAAAGTTTCTAGAACCTTCCACTAACCCAATCAAGCCGATCGGTCCACCAGGTGAATCAATCGTCTCATTCAGCCAAGTTGATCGGTTCACCCAGTGAGCCAATCTATTGAGTCTTATTCATGTAGAACTGTAGCCAATTCAGTTCCAATCAGCCTGATTCTCCAAACGCTTGTCTCAACCCTTGAAAAGGCCATGTGGCACTCCAGACGACCGTCTCAACCTATGAGACAATCAGCTGGCAATGCAGTCAGTTGATCATGTTGTGTGAATTGAGTACCTAAACACTTTAGTAATCAATCTAATCATTATTCAAGATTAAACTCCTATTTTAGATAGTTCCTTTGTGTGTGACCCTATAGGTCCCATATCACATTGGTAGTGAATGTCCCTAAATAGCTTATGACATCACAAGCAAAGAGTGGTGCCTAGTCGCACATCAATGCTACCTAAGTGAATGAAAAGTTGGAGAACAACTTCAACCTACAATCTTTGTAAGGTGTTGTAGTGATTGTATAATTCCTTTGTCTTTGATATCCGAAGTGTACTTGAGGCATGGACCCGTCATCCTCCCAATTTTTATCTCTTGATTCTTGAACCAAGAGCAGATTATTTGAGATAATATGACCTCAATATCATATATTGATTCACATGTGCATGTGCATGCTTTTCTCAGTCTCACTTATCAAGTGGCCAGGATATCATACTCCAATAGGAGAGACAAATCCCATCTCTATCATTCACAATAAGTCCCCATGTGTTAAAGCCACCCAATCATCACTATTATAACAATCCATGTTTTAGGATTACGATTGATGATGTCAAAGCATACCCAACGACATGTGATGAGTGCGGTGCTTTTAGGTCTCAGAATCACAATCACCACCTTCACTATGAGAGATGACTATGACCACCAATGAAGGTTTCCATGTATCACTCTCAAGGTTGATATGTCTGATACACTATTCTCTAACATGTATCTATGTGGTTGGTTTGATATTGCCATATTATGACTAATGAGATTTAGTCATCAACCAACCCCCACTCCAGTCTTATGTGTTAGTGGTGTCTATCTACCTTCCACAGTAACAACCGACTAGGGACATAATAAGAATGTACATACTCTTAGCATTCTTATGATCTCATTCTCTAAGTCACGTACTTGAAGACATACATCATTGAGTATTGTCATTCTTTAGACATTCATAATGTTTCCTGATGTGATGATTTTGAGTCACATTTATAGACTTGTTTGATAGGTGTTTTATGCATTTATTACTCATTTTCATGGTTAATGTTGCATAATTCATTCATTTTGGTCTATGCTACTTCTTTATGTCAAATTCCCTTTATTTAAGCATTTTGAGTATTAACTATCGAAAGAATATAATTTGTGTGGATTTATGTGGTTTCGTGTGTTAATTTCAGGAAAAACAAGTATCTGTTGCCGTCAATACCATCGACGGTGGTTGATACCATCGGCCGGACCACAGGTTGCTAGCCGCAAGTACCAGAAGAAAGTCGATACTATCGACAGGGATGTCGATCATATCGAGATACCATTAGGTTACTGGTGAGAAGTGCGTCGATACTATCGACCAAAATGTCGATACTATCGACTAGTGGAGCTACAACGACACAAAACGACAAAACCGTCGCTATAGGTTCGTCGATACCATTGACCCGCGTCGATGGTATCGAGATGACATCAGGTGCACAGACGAAAGAAAAGAAGGATTGCCTCTATCATGCTAGGTTGATACCATCGACCCGCGTCGATGGTATCGACACCGTCAGATATGAGTTTGTTTCAGATTAATCTTAATCGGACGGTCGTGGTTAGTTGGAGACCTAATTTGGGAGATATACCTAATGACAGTGCCCTTGACTGGAGGAGGAGGTCATTAGTTGCTGCACACATCCCGGAGAGCAAGGAAAGAAGAACGGAGCACGAGAGCACACCCCAGCCGATCCGGATGCTGAAGAAGACGAATTCCACCACCGAAAGGCGGGAGAACTCATATTCCACGCCAAGGATCGATTGGACCTTCTCCGTTCAGGGGTTTAATCACTCAATCACGTTTTCCTTCATGTTTCCCTTTTTCTTCTCCACATTGTACTCTGAGATGAACATGTGGGGCTAATCCCCTTTGTCTTTAGGACCGGGAGTAGCCCGGGGATTCATTGTATGATGATTTTATAATAGTAATTCATATCTTATCTCTTAAATCTGTGGTATAATTTCGTTTTCTCCAATATATTGTTATGCTTGATCACCATAATAATAACCTAATGCCCTTAATTGCTTTGAAAGAAGAATTAACAGTTGAAAAGAGACGGAATTTACATTAATTGACAAATCCCTTGAACAAGGTGGTGTAAGATTAATGGTGGATACCGAGAGGTCGTTCCTAATGCACCTAGTTTAGGGTATAGGTTACTACGACGGTGGAACCGACCTAGACATAGGTAGTGATTTGTACCACGACAGTGGGCAATTCTGATTTCAAGCTACTACCCGGATAGAGAGATAAAATTGAGTAGCTATATAGAATTTAATACAATGAAAACCCGCGGTGAAACCGCAACCCTAAAGATTTTCTTTTGAATTGATTAAACCAACATTTAATCGATTGATTGTTTTGTCTTATTTTTATTTTCTTTTAATTTTAACAACAACTCTCAACTATTTAATCGACAGCTGATCGTGAGTAGTTAGTAGGAGTCCTCGACGATTTCACGTATCCCTGAGTTCGACTCGGGCCTCACAAAGGGATGTACTACTTCGACGCGTTCACTTACGTTTCTGCACGCGGTAAATTTGCGTCAAGTTTTTGGCGTCGTTGTCGGGGATACGGCGAATTGTCGGCACTACAAGTGCTACAAGCGGCCACTCTAGGCCATTTTTTTTTATTTCAAAAATTCATAATCCATTTTCTAAATATTTGCAATCATCAAGCACTATATTGAAATTAAATTCCTCTATTTTCAGGTACTGTGCATGGTGCAGACGCGTAGTACTGACTACACATGACACGCACCTGAGGTTCCATTGTCGGGACCAGAAGACGAGGACGACAATAATCAAGACCATCTTGAAGAAATAGATTCAGAATTAGAACAAGAAGAGATGGACGAGCCACAGACAACATGGGAGAAGATCAAGGCGTCTTCCTCATCTGCTTCCAAGGGGCCGATCAAGAAGCAAGCAGTTAATATTCCGACATACAAGATTGATCCGGCTTTAATCAACTTGGTGAAGTCGAATGCATTTCATGGGCTCAAGAATGAAGACCCCGTCGCGCACATAAGTCAATTTGTGGAGAATTGTGATATGATAAAAATCGACAGATTTCCACAAGATGTCCTCTACTTGAAGCTCTTCCCGAGTTCTCTAGCAGGAAATGCGCGCGAATGGCTACACAACTTGGACGATGAATACGTGGAGTCTTGGGACCACATGGTGGAGGTTTTCTTCGAGAGGTTCTTTCCGCCTGAAAAGACCAATGTCATGGTCACAAAGATCCACAACTTCACCCAACAAGCAGGAGAGACCTATTCTAAGACATGGGAAAGGTTTCAGATCATGCTCAGGCGATGCCCGCATCATGGGCTTGATAAGGAGACACAAGTCAAGATCTTCTATTTTGCTCTCTCCGAGCATGATAGAAGCAACCTCGATTCAGGCGGTTCTGGATTCTTCTTGAATAACACGGACACGAGATGTTGGGAGATTTTAAAGAACATGGCCAAGAAACAATCATGGGGTGAAAGAGGTGTCGTGGAGCAGGTTCGAGTAGTAGGTGAATCTAAAGCAATAAAGGAGCTGAATGAGAAGATGGATCTTCTCGCAAAGAAATTGCTTGCAAAGGAGGATACTGAGTCCGATGATGAGGCTCAAGTGAAATTCATGAGGCAGCAGCAAGGCTACAGGAACAACGACTATTCATGGAGGAAAGATAAGAAGTTCTCCTGGAAGGATCCAAATAACTTCTTGCAGGATATGGATGCTAAACCCCAGCCAGTAGTGGAGGATAAGAGCACAGAGCTACTCAATCAAGTGATAAAGCAAAACCAAGAACTCATGGCTACTTTCGGCCAGCAAATAAAGCAACAAGGGGAGTTCATGAACCAATTCGGGAAGACACTGCAGAGCCATGGGGCTCAAATGAGGACAATAGAGACATATATGGCACAGATGGCTGCGGATATAGCCAGTTTAAAGAAGTCGGAACATCCATGTTTCCCGAGAAATACTAATGTTCCAGGAGGAAACCAACAAGCGAATGCCATCTTGGTAAGAAGTGGCAAGAAATTGTTAAATCCTAGGGCTGATGAAGCAAGCAAACCCCAAGCTAAAATTGAAGTTGAGGCCACTGAGGAGCTGCCTGTACCGGTCACAGAACCAGTTGATGACACAGCAGTGGATGCTACTGAAGATCATATTGCAGAGGAGGAAGGGCCTAAGAAATATACACCCTATGTGCCACTGCATCAAAGGGCACAGGCTGTCCCGATCCCTTATCCGAATAGTGCTAAGGCAAGGAAGGTAGATGACCAATTCAAAAAGTTCTTAGATAGTTTCAGGAAGCTTTCAGTCAACATCCCTCTATTGGAAGCTATTGAGAAAATTCCGTCTTACGGGAAATTCTTGAAGGACATCATCACCAAGAAGAGAAAAATCTCGGACACTGAAGTAGTTGTGTTTAAGGAACAGGTGAGTTCCTTCATCATGGGTACATTGCCACCAAAGAGGCAAGATCTAGGTTGTTTCAACATTTCATGCTATATCGGGAAAGTCAAATTTGGTGAAGCATTATGTGACTCAGGGGCAAGCATCAATTTAATGCCCCTTTCTACATTCAAGAAGTTGGGATTAAAGGAGTCAAGGCCAAGCAACATGAAAATTCAATTGGCGGATAACTTTGTGGTGAAACTATATGGGATGTGTGAAGATGTGCTTGTGAACGTGGATAGATTTTTATTTCCTATAGATTTTGTCGTCATGGAGATGTAAGATGAACAAGGCAATGAGATACTACTCGGAAGACCATTTCAAGCTACAACCGACATGATACTTGAGATGGGGAGAGGTCGGTTGACCTTGGGTATAGCTGATGACCGATTTGAGATGGTCATGCCTTCCAGCACCACTTCACCTAAATCAAAGGAGCAATGCCACATGGTAAAACATTTTGATAATACCATCTCACTTTGTCTAGGGAAGCCATTTCTAGATATGGCTCATGTAATGACCAAGGTGGACAAAGGGACTTTGGTTGTAGACATCATGGAGCAGACCAAAGTAGTATCCCTTTGCAAGGCTGTCGGGTTCCCGAATGATGAGAATGAGGACATTCCTCCCTCTACGGAGGATGATGCTATAGAAAATTCAGTTTTTTATGCATATCCAGAATTACCATTGGAGGCTTGTTTAGTCAACATCACTCATGATTGGATGAGAAGCAAATCACTCAAGGAGTGCACCAAGATGCTTCAGATGCTTCCATGCTTCTATGCGAGGTATTATGAAGATTTAGGTGAACTTCCCCCTCCGCTTCAATCATCCTTGATCAGCCCGCCAGAGTTAGAGTTAAAGCCACTGCCACCACATCTTAAGTACACCTTTCTAGTGGAGGAAGAAAAGTTACCTGTGATCATTTCTACATATCTGAGTGCGGAAGAGGAAGACCAATTGTTGATAGTGTTGAAGAACCACCGGGGAGCATTTGGGTGGTCTGTTGCATATATCAAGGGGATTTCCCCTACTTTGTGTCAGCATACGATTCAGCTCGAGGAGGGAGCCAAGCCGGTAATCCAATTGTAATGTCGACTGAATCTGAGCATGATGAAGGTAGTGAAGAAAGAGGTGATTAAGCTTCTCTCTGCTAGTATCATTTATGCGATTTCAGACTCGACATGGGTAAGTCCCACGCAGGTAGTCCCTAAAAAGGGGGGTAATACTGTCACTCAAAATATTTTAAACGAACCTGTCACCACTCGTTTGGTAACCGGGTGGGGTGTATGTATTGATTACCGACGTCTTAATGCCGCTACGCTGAAGGCTCATTTTCCTCTCCCATTTATTGATCAAATTCTAGAGTGCTTAGCCGGCCGATCTCATTTCTGTTTTCTAGATGGGTATTCGGGATATAATCAGATTTCAATTGACCCTAAGGACTAAGAGAAATCTACTTTCACTTGTCCTTATGGAACTTTTGCGTATCACCGCATGCCTTTTGGATTATGCAATGCACCAGTGACTTTTCAGCGTTGTATGCTCGCCATTTTTTCTGATATGGTAGAACGTTGTCTTGAAGTCTTTATGGATGATTTTTCGGTTTATGGTGCTTCGTTTGATGAATGCCTTTATAATTTGGATAAGGTGTTACAGAGATGTGAGGACACACATTTGGTCCTCAACTGGGAGAAATGTCATATGATGGTAAGTGAAGGGATAGTGCTAGGACATAAAGTGTCTAGCAAGGGTTTGGAGGTAGATCCAATTAAAATTGAAGTAATTTCTAAATTGCCCCCACCAAATTCGGTAAAAGGGGTAACAAGCTTCTTAGGACACGTCAGATTTTATCGTCGGTTCATAAAAGATATTTCTAAAATTGCCAAACCTCTATCCGAGCTGCTCGATAAAGATGTCGTTTTTTATTTCAATGACAAATGTTTACACGCGTTCAACGTGCTGAAGGAGAAATTGATTTCCGTGCCGGTTGTTCAAACACCGGATTGGACTAAGCCGTTTGAACTCATGTGTGACGCATCGGATTTTGTTGTAGGAGCTGTGTTGGGACAGTGGGTGGATAATAAACCCGCCGTAATATTTTATGCTTCTAAGACTTTGAATGATGCCCAATTAAATTACACAACTACTGAAAAAGAATTGCTTGCTGTTGTTTTCGCTTTTGAAAAGTTTAGGCAATATTTAGTTGGATCGAAAGTAGTTGTTTGGACTGATCATGCCGCTATTAAATATTTGATGGAGAAAAAAGATGCCAAACTGAGATTGATTAGGTGAATCTTGCTCCTAGAAGAATTTGATATTGAAATTAAAGACAAGGCGGGAATTGAGAATGTTGTAGCGGATCATTTGTCTAGGTTAGAGAGGGTAGATGAAAAAGATGTACACATACCCATAACCGAGACATTTCCGGATGAACAATTGTTGAAAGTGAATTCTAAAGATCCTTGGTTTTCCTATATTGTGAATTATCTTGCTTGCAGGATCATCCCAGATGATTGGACATATCAAAAGAAGAAGAAGTTTTTCCATTCTTTACGATATTATTTTTGGGATGACCCTATTCTTTTGAAGCAATGCAGGGATGGTGTTCTACATAGGTGTGTACCTGAGGAGGAATACAAGAGTGTTCTTCATCACTGCCACACTCTACCTACGGGTGGACACCACGCGAGCTCTCGTACGGCGGCCAAAGTGTTGGAAAGTGGCCTATATTGGCCTACCTTGTTCCAAGACGCCTATGAGTTCGTGAGACAATGTGATTCCTGCCAAAGGGCGGGTAACATTTCAAGGAGACAAGAGATGCCCCTTAATGTCTTCTAAGAGGTTGAGGTATTTGACCTATGGGGTATAGATTTCATGGGACCCTTTGTGTCCTCAAATTTGAATTTATATATCCTCTTAGCTGTTGATTATGTGTCGAAGTGGGTAGAAGCAATACCCACAAGGACTAATGATTCTACTGTAGTGTGCAGATTCGTTAAGGAACATATCTTCTGTAGGTTTGGAGTGCCCCGAATGATCATCAGTGATGGGGGTACGCACTTTAAGAATCAAAAGTTCTCGGCATTGTTGAAGAAATACGGGGTCAAACATAACATAGGTACCCCGTATCACCCGCAAACTCAAGGACAGGTGGAGGTCTCCAATCACGAAATTAAGAAAATCTTGGAGCGTACGGTGGCTTCCACGAGGAAGAACTGGAGTGCCTTACTGCCGGATGCATTGTGGGCATATAGGACGGCATACAAGACACCTATAGGCACCACGCCTTTTAGGTTGGCGTACGGCCGGGCTTGTCACTTACCGGTAGAGTTAGAGCATAAAGCACACTGGGCGCTAAGGAAGCTCAACTTGAGTTATGATGAGGCGGGGAAGAAGTGATTGCTTGAATTAAATGAATTGGATGAGCTGCGCATGACTCCATATGAGAACTCTCGGATATACAAGGAGCGCACTAAGTTGATCCACGATCACCACATTCATATGTGCACCTTCAAGAAGGGAGATCGTGTGTTGTTGTTCAATTCAAGGCTGAAGTTGCATCCCGGGAAGCTAAAATACCGATGGAGTGGGCCATTCATGGTGGAAGAGGTCAAACCACATGGCGCAATCTTGGTGCGCGATGGTGAGACTACATTTTTGGTGAACGGACAGAGGTTGAAGCTATATTTTGGTGAAGATTACACGAGGAGGGTGAATGAGGTCAAACTCATTTCACTATTGGACCAATGATATGATTCAAGTCGTCTAGCCTAAGATGTTAAATAAGGGCGCTTGTTGGGAGGCAACCCAACCATTGGTACCTTAGTTTAGTTCATTTACATTCGTAGTTTAATTTGTTTTCACTTAGTTTGTAGTGTAAAAAAGATACCGTGATCATTTGTTACATGTGCAGGGCTGAGGTAGAGTCGATACCATCGACCCTTGTGTCGATGGTATCGACCATGGTACAGGTTGGCGACTGCAGGACACGGACTGCGTCGATACCATCGACGGCCTCGTCGATAGTATCGACATACCAACAGGAAGATCGCAAGAAGAAGTCGATGGTATCGACATGGGTGTCGATACTATCGAGATCTATGAAGATTTTCAGAAAAAATTGTCTCAGGAAAGTCGATACCATCGACGGGTGTGTCGATGGTATCGACACATTCATGCAAAGAAGGTGGCGGCCGAGCCTCACGAGGGTTTGCCCTAATCAGATGGTCGATACTATCGACCCACGTCGATGGTATCGACATGCCACATCAACGATCTGCGAGGAAATATCAACGGCGATCGCAGCAGCCAAGAAGTAGATCGGGGAGATGGGTCGATGCTATCAACCCGCATCGATAGTATCGACGCATTAGCAATCTGGGCCCCACAGATCCAGCCATCGACAACCGTCGATACTCGTGGAGGTACGGATCGTGTTACCTGAGTCGATACCATCGACTCGCGTCAATGGTATCGACGGGTGGACAGTAGCACCAGCCACGGCTATATATGAGGAGTGTTTGTGTCAGATGACATCACACCTTCAGTGCAACTCTCCTTCACTTGTGCCGAGCGTGTTCCAGAGTTGTCCAAGCCCGACGACGAGCAACACCGAGCTAGTTCTTCATCGAGCGGAGATTCGATTCTCCGATCTTCACTGAGCTTCCTTCCTATTCTCCTTTTTTATGACATCATGGTGCATGTAGATGGTGCGTCATCTTCACGCACGAATCCGATGGTCATCCTCGAGTTCGTGCCACCTCTGACTGCGTCAGTTGCACGCCCGCGGCTGATTCATCCATCTGCGGAGGTGAAGAAGATATACGAAGAGATTATGAAGAGGAAGATTGAGCCTACCCATTATGTTGAACGGGACACCATCCGCAACCTCGGGTTCGAAGCGAACCTTGCCTACGTGCTGAAAGGACAGGCCCGACACACGGAAAGATGGCATGATGAGCTGGAGTATCATGCCGATGGCCAACCGTTCTTCAGCGAGTGGCCCACGTACAAGGAATTGGTGGCTGAGTTTATGGCGTCACTGGACGTCTGCGTCGTGCCCAACGATGTCATAGCCACCGACCACGAGTGGATTAAGGGTCGGGTGTCGTTCCGATTGTACAACAACGACTACACCCTTACACTCCGGCAGTTCAACGCGATCTTCAACTGGAACCACTCGCGGTCTGACTACCGACGCCCGGAAAACCGCACCGACTACGACGCCATCTTCACCGAGATAGTTATGGTGCCTCCGGGGAAGTCAGTAAGCTACCATAATGCTGCGGTAGCTGATTTCGAGCACCCTTTCGTCCAGATTCTGCACCGGATGCTCAATTCGACATTGTTTGCTCAGGTGATTTGGCCCTCAGCAAGTTTCAGGAGACGGACTTATTCTTTTTGTATAAGCTCCTGAAGCATCAAGAATGCAATTGGGGTGCCTTCTTTCTGCAGAGAGTTTTGGCGGTGAAGAGGAGTATGAGGAAAGCGCTGATTCACTTCGGCGGGCTCATCACCAAGCTGGCTTCATACCTCTGTTTGAATTTCCAGCAGCTCACTCCTCTATCCAACAGGAGCAAGGTGAACTTGCAACATTTGCACCGGTCCAATCTCATTCTTCTTCGCGATGGTTTGGCATATGTGCACTGCCACGTCAACCACACCTACCAGGAATGTTCGTTGCCGATCTGATCTTCAACATCGAAGGGGCGCAACACTTACGATGGTCAATCATAGCCATCACCGACTCCGATGAAGAAGGCGGCAATGACAGCGGCGACGACGGAAATGACGACGAGGCTGAGGAGGAAGAGGAGGCATTTACACCTCTTCGAGCATGAGTGGCACCACAGAAGCGTCCTCGGATGCATCTGGGTACATCTTCATCATCACAGCCTACACCGCCGCCACCACCGCCCTCGCAGCCAAGCGAGGAAGCCTATTTTATGCAGGGTATGTATACTATGTTGTAGGAGATACAGCAAATGTAGTAGCATCACATGACGATGTATGTCGGTATTCAAGACACTACACACCGGCTACTAGACAACCAACGGGCAATGTTCGAGAATGAGCGCCTTCTCCTTGACAACCAACAGCAAATTCATGATCGGTTGCAACAGATGGAGATGCAACAACAGCCCTTATATGAACACTATTGGAGCCAAGATTACTTTAGAGGCTATCCACAACCTCCACCTAGGGCCCAGTTTGATCCAAGCTTCCAGGGGGAGTATCCGTCTTGGGACCCTACGGCTCCGTAG
Organism: Alisma plantago-aquatica; assembly: GCA_963693085.1. Taxonomy (NCBI): domain Eukaryota; kingdom Viridiplantae; phylum Streptophyta; class Magnoliopsida; order Alismatales; family Alismataceae; genus Alisma; species Alisma plantago-aquatica. The sequence continues at coordinate 117,775,065 of OY856413.1, read as the reverse complement.
TACCCACCTCCACCTGAAGGGTAAAAGCGGTATCTCTGTTCCAACCTTTAAGATTGTTTTTGACTATGAGGCCATAGTCAAATTCAAGCTTGGGGGGGGTATTGGAACAGTTCTATCTTTCATTTTCTATATTTTTAGTTTTCTTGCTTTTGTTTCCTGTCATTTGTTTTCTGCAATCTTAGTTTGTTTTAGGTTCCACAATCTATCTAGTGTAATCGTGGATGTCTTTAATGTTGAGTCATCTCAGTTGCATGTGCATGGTGAATTGAGGGAAACTAAAATTATTTTTGAGTGTTCACAAGCTTGAGTGTTGTTTAACCTTGATCACTTAACTTCAAAAATGATTGGTTTTGTCAACTTTTAAACAGAAAATCACAACTGTATATTCCTAATGATTCATGAAAGTGGACAGAATTGCTTGTTTGAGCCTAAACTGACCAAATGATAGTGAGACTTTAATTTGAAGTAAGTAAGAAAAAACCTCTTAGCTACTACACAGGTCAGTAAGGAGGGACATATAATATCTTTCAAAGGTTCGGTCAACTAGTCTTGTGATCTGTCCACCTCATTATTTTCACAATCCACCCAAGATTTGGAAGTGAAGTACGATTTTAACCTTTTTGATTGCATGGCATGTAGATAGGACTTGCATTGCAGCCACCTTCATATGTTTGCATGAAAAATAAGAAAAAAAATTAGAATAGGTATACATGCACATTACCCTTAGGTGCATGTCATGTAGTTGCATTCATAACTTTTATGCATTAAGTATGTCATGTACCTCATTTATTCTTTATTGGTGAGTTAATTTGTTCCATACCTTCCCAATAGTGCAAATATTCGAGCTATGCAGAAATTATGAGCCCAATAAGTATTCATTGTCAATCATGGATATAAGGGTTTGTAATGAAAAAAAAGAAGAAAAAAAAATCTGAAATTAAAAAAAAAGTTATTCAGAAGCAACAAGAATAAGAAGGAGAAAGGAACATAATCTCACCTGTATTTCAAGATAAGTGAGTACATGATGTAGTTTAATTAGATATCCATCTCATTTTGAGATGGATGGTTAGTGCATGTATCATTCCACCTAATCTTAGGCATTAGGGCATTTTTCATGTGCATTTGCATCATTTAGGGCATTTTTTGTATGCATGTTGAAATCTTATAATGCTTCCACTTCTTCCATGAGCCACCTATTTCATCCACTCGTTTCTCGGATTGGTAGGCCACCGTGAATTTCTCCTCACTAGTGAATATCAAGAGAACTGCTTCCATGTAGATGGTAGCTAGGGCGAGCAACATAGTTTAGAAGATCACAAGATGCACTAAGTCTGGACCAGCGAATTTTATTATGTTAACTGCCTGATGTGATAGTGTTCATCAGTTTGAGGTTAATATCTTTTATGGATGATTACTGTCACCTTTAGGGTAATTATCATTTTGTGGTTAGTGAGGGACGGTATGCAAATGTCCGGTGGGAGTCATATGGGATGTCTGTTGTGATGCTTTGTTCTTTAGTTGACTCTGGGAATTCTATTCTAAGGTTTAGTTGCTCGAGGGCGAGCAATGTTCAAGCTTAGGGGAGTTTGATGCGATGATTATGAGTTGCATTTATAGACTTGTTTGATAGGTGTTTTATGCATTTATTAGTCATTTTCATGGTTAATGTTGCATAATTCATTCATTTTGGTCTATGCTATTTCTTTATGTCAAATTCCCTTTATTTAAGCATTTTGAGTATTAACTATCGAAAGAATATAATTTGTGTGGATTTATGTGGTTTCGTGTGTTAATTTCAGGAAAAATAAGTATCTGCTGCCGTCGATACCATCGACGGTGGTCGATACCATCAACCGGACCATAGGTTGCCAGCCGCAAGGACCAGAAGAAATTCGATACTATTGACAGGGATGTCGATGGTATCGAGATACCATCTGGTTGTTGGTGAGAAGTGCATTGATACTATCGACCAAAATGTCGATATTATCGATTGGTGGAGCTACAGTGACACAAAACGACAAAACTGTCGCTACAGGTTCGTCGATACCATCGACCCACGTCGATGGTATCGAAATGACATCAGGCGCACAGACGAAAGAAAAGAAGGATTGCCGCTATCATGCTAGGTCGATACCATTGACCCGCGACGATGGTATCGACACCGTCAGATATGAGTTTGTTTCAGATTAATCTTAATCGGACGGCCGTGGTTAGTTGGCGACCTAATTCGGGAGATATACCTAATGACGGCGCCCTTGATTGGAGGAGGAGGTCATTAGTTGTTGCACACATCCCGGAGAGCAAGGAAAGAACAACGGAGCACGAGAATGCCCCAGCTGATCCGGACGCTGAAGAAGATGAATTCCACCACTGAAAGGCAACAGAATGCAGATTCCATGCCAAGGATCGATTGGACCTTCTCCGTTCAGGGGTTTAATCACTCAATCACGTTTTCCTTCATGTTTCCCTTTTTCTTCTCCATATTGTACTCTGAGATGAACATGCAGGGCTAATCCCCTTTGTCTTTAGGATCGGGAGTAGCCTGGGGATTCATTGTATGATGATTTTATAATAGTAATTCATATCTTATCTCTTAAATCCATGGTATAATTTCGTTTTCTCCAATATATTGTTATGCTTGATCACCATAATAATAACCTAATGCCCTTAATTACTTTGAAATAAGAATTAACGGTTGAAAAGAGACGGAATTTACATTAATTGACAAATCCCTTGAACAAGGTGGTTTAAGATTAATGGTGGATACCGAGAGGTCGTTCCTAATGCACCTAGTTTAGGGTATAGGTTACTACGACGGTGGAACCGACCTAGACATAGGTAGTGAATTGTACCACGACAGTGGGCAATTCTGATTTCAGGCCACTACCCAGATAGAGAGATAAAATTGAGTAGCTATATAGAATTTAATACAATGAAAACCCGCGGTGAAACCGCAACCCTAAAGATCTTCTTTTGAATTGATTGAACCAACATTTAATCGATTGATTGTTTTGTCTTATTTTTATTTTCTTTTAATTTTAACAACAACTCTCAACTATTTAATCGGCTTAGCTGATCGCGAGTAGTTAGTAGGAGTCCCCGACAATTTCACATATCCCTAAGTTCGACTCGGGCCTCACAAAGGCCTGTACTACTTCGACGCGTTCACTTGCGTTTCTACACGCGGTAAATTTGTGTCATTTCCTCATTATCTCATAACTGAAGGAAACAAAATGAATTGGAAGCTTGCCTTTATGATTATTAATCAAATCTTTTATGGTATATTCCATGTCAACCATCACATGATTGGCACTATGGGCATATCTTACCAACAAAATCCCACTTGTGCTTAGAGCCAATCAGCCATGAATCATATTTTTAGTGATCCAAACATGTTCACCATGTTTCTGCTGCGCTAGTGCTAATTCAGCAGATTAGCAACACTTTGTTTATAGTTGGTGTATATTGCCTGTTTCCTTATCTCTTCTCTATATGAATTCGTGAATGAGATGGAATTGTCGTAATATTATATATGATATTTCTTGCCTAACAAGTAGCTCCATTGTTGTCACAGTATTACTATTATGTCACCAATGGTTGGAACATCTATAAGTTCATCATATGAACTTTTAGATCCATATCGTATCACTCTATGTTCATAACACAAGTATGCACGACTTCTATTGTAGAATAGAATTAATGGCTAGTAGTTTGGAACCCTTTTAATTAATAACATTTCTCTTTTAAATCACACATTTTAATTTGTGATCACCTTTGTCATTATGGAAGCTTGTATTAATGTAACCCTTTACATCCAACTCTTCCTCTATTACTATCTTTAATTACTAGAAATCTATCTATCCTTAAATACTTCTCAAGCATTAATGGATATCTTTATTGACATTCCAATAACCCTTATTGGAATTTACTATAATCTTGCCATGTCCAACACATACAAGATTATATGGGATATGTACACTTATAGCATTCATTATATATCCATTGCTACCGTCTATGGCATCTTAATTATGGCATTTCCATTCTTCACAAGAACTGGAACATATGGTTCATGATAGACTGATCTATATTCTTTCTCACTGAATACCTTATGTGTTCAACTCCTTCAATATATTGTTATTTTATGTACTCAAACTTTCATTCAAGAACTATCTCAAAAGGTCTTGATCCTTATCTTATAAGATGTTTCCCCTAATCCTTCATTGATGAAGGGGTTTTCCATGCCAACTCTCGATATTCATAATATTGAGATATTATTCCTCATGATATGTGGAATATCCATATATGCTCCCACTAAATCTTTTGTAATCATAGATTTCATCTTCTATCTTGATTCAAGTCAAAGGTTCCCTCCTCTGAGATGCTTGTTTCAATCCTAGATTGAACTTTGTAGTTTATAGAGTTTATTTGCATTTTGAAGTTATAAAACCTTTTAGGTTGTGTCATGTACACATCCTATGATGTATTCCTTTTAAGGAATCTAGTTTTTATCTTCATATTATAAATATCTTAGTCTATTTCAACTACAACAACAAGCTTGAAAATTGGTAAAGGAATTTCTATTATGTTCAACAACTTGAACTAATTGAATAACTTTTCAACTAATTTGTCCTATCATGTTATCCATGTAGGTCTTTGCCACAAGACCCTATCTTCACCTTTTTAGTTTTACCCCTCAAGTAGTACAATCAAGGTCATACCTTGTTAGTTTACTTGGACTCCATAATTACTCATATTATGATACTCTATAGTTTCTAGTTAATTAGTTGGCTCATCCTATTATGACCAACCTATCTAAATCATTGGATTCATAATCCTCCAATCTCATATGTGTTCTACTAGAACTGTTTTATTTTGTGTTACATGATGAACTTGAGAATCCACAACAATTTTTGATCCACTTCGTTCTTATTGTACTTCTTTTGTTGGTCTCGAACATTTCAAGTTCTACTTTAATCCCACTGATTCTTTAGAAACTTGGTCATCCTAATAACAAAACACTTCTGTTATTGGATTTGGATTAATAGTATTATTCAACAGTCATGGTTTGTGGATAAACCTTCTTCAAGAAAGTACTTTCTCAATGTAGGTTTCAATCCTTTAGACATATTTGGGACATTCCCATATCATATCATATATGATGTCTTATAACCATCCAAATGGTACATGATTTATTGATAGGTATATATCTATGAGGATATAAGAAGGTTAGATTAATTGATAATTATATCACGACTTGTCATGGTATAATTCCTTTATTATGACACATCATCATGTTTAGATGGATTTGACCTATGATACATTATCACAGTTCTTTCTTTGAAGGTTCTCAAGGTATTGATGTAAAAGTATCTCAACATTTGACCTCATCAAAGATTCTTAATACTTTTATCAAAGTCATACTTCATTTACACTCTTCTTGAACACTTCAAGAGATATATGTTTCTAATTAACTAAGTACATATCATCATATTACTAGTAATAGAAACAAAGTATAATCTTTTATCTATAGCATTCATTCCTTAAGATCTTCATGCATAAAATGTATGAGGTCTAATGGAAGACTTATACTCCCACTACATGTAGTGAAGGATGTTATGTCACATTATGTATAAGAAAGAATTGCATATTTCCTTAGGTTCAACAACTAAGGGAGTATAGGTTCACATCAATATATATTCTAGATATGTATTTCTTATATATACATCCAAGGTGACTATTGCTAATGATAATCTTAAGTTATCAATTACAGTCCTTTGGTATCAACGTCGAAAAATTTATCCAAGATTCTTTCAAAGTAAAGATCATTAGATATTTGGGCATTTCCATGCAAGATCATATCTTTTGAAATAGAAACATTAATATCTCACGTTATTGATTCATCAATCTTGTCATACAAGATGCTTAAAGTAAATGTTTCTATTTGTTGGCATAATGAAATAGCAGTTCTATTAACTTTCTTACATGCCCATTAGGCAAAGATAAATTTAGATGTAGACCAAAGCTTCCATAACTCTTGCTCTGCCTTGTCCATCTTTGTCCTCCATGAGGGCTTCTGCTTCTTGTCAGATCTTACACATCAAGTATGTCAGATCTCTATTTGGTATCATATACTAAGAAGAAGTAATCAAATTTATCTTATAACGTTTATACCTAAAGAGGAGGCCTCAGTGCCTTCCTTCTTCTTATTTAGTTTCTCTAACCAGAGAGGGCAATTTCTTTTCCAATGTCTAGGCGGGTGACAATTGTGACATTTGCCTCTTTTCTTCACTCCTCCATTTGCTTTGATATTTGAAGATTTGGGCTTCTGGCTAGCTTTAGAACTCAGCTTAACTTTGCCTTTAGACTTCCCCTTTGTCTTGTTGATCACCATCACAAACTTGGACTTGTCTTTCTTCATATCTCCCTCAACTGTTCTCAATATGGCCAACAACTTTGTCAATGATTTGTCAAAGTTGTTCATGTTGTAGTTCATGACAAATTGATTGTATGATGTTGGAAGAGACTACAAAATCATGTCAATGGCAAACTCTTGATCAAAGGGGAATCCCAGTCTAGATAGGTTCTCCACATACCCAATAAGTTTGAGTACATGAGGACCTACTCGACCTCATTCTACAATGTTACATTTGAACAGTGCTTTGGAGACATCATATCTCTCTTGTCTTGCTTGATCTTAGAACATGTTCTTGAGATGTGTGACCATCTCAATCACATCCATGTTCTCATGCTGCCTCTACAACTCATAGTTCATGGAGCATAGCATCAAACACTTGACATCCACAACATCTTCAGTATGCTTCTTCTAAGCATCCCTGTCAGCCCTAGGTGTAGTTGGAAGGAGTTCATCAGGTTCTGGCATCTCCAGGACATAGATTTTGCACTCCTGTGTGAGAACGATTATCAACATCCTAAACCAGACGTGAAAGTTGTTCACATTAAGTTTGTCCTTCTCAAGGACTGGTCACAGACAAATGTCATTGTTGTTTGTTTCCATTTGATTCTATAAAAGAATTTACAATTTCGTCAAGAACTCATTTTGATATTATTTGATTAAAATTTGGGTGATAATAATTAGGTCTTTAATTAATTATCATTCTCATTATTGTGTTCAAATTGATAACCCTCAAGTTTCAATTTGGAAAATTATAGTGAATAATTGTTTAATGAGCAAGGTCCAAGATAATTCAACTATGGCCCGACCAACACCACAAAACATAGTTGATTACCAAGATATGCAACCTTTTCCAATTACATCATATGAAATCAGGATAGATGATATGCGCAACTCCTTTCCATAATCATATGCATACTTTTGGGCTTAGACGCTCTAAGAATCACCAATTAAGCCTAACCCAATAACCAATATGATAATAATGCACCCCACGAAGGCAAAACCTACATTACTACCATCACACTTCGATGAGATAGATGGTGCACCATGTGAAGGCGTAACCTACGTTAGTCAAATAAGTTTTTTGTGTGTATTTCTATTAGAAAGCATCTTAGACTTAATATGTTTGATTGAGGGATTTATATATATATATTGTATCCAATCACCACATATATAGCAGGTGTCACATACATTCTATATCCCACAACATAAACATGCAATATAAAACAAAAAGTGATCGTTATGGAAATGTCTAATTTGATTCCTTGGAGTCACAAGGAATTACTACCACCTAGATCAATAATCACATCACATGCATGAACCTATTGTTGGTGTAGATCTGTGCTTTCCAATCTAGGGAGATCGGTTCAACACTTGAACTGGCCGTCTCACCTCTTGGCCAGTCGGTTGGTCCTCCTATCCATTCGATGTCTGGACACCTTCCAGACGGTTAGTTGAGTTGTCTGGGATGGTCATCTAACCTCTTGTCTAATCGATGCTTAGACTTCTTTCCAACTATTGGTTGGGTCCACCAGGAAATTTTTTGGTTCCATCATTCTATCCTCTACAATCCTTCATATGGTTGGCTCATCTCACAAACTGGTCGTCTCGTCTGGAGATGATCATCTTCGTTGTTGTTGCACGAAAGAAAACTATCATTTTTTTTGGAAATCGGTAAATATATTGCCAAAAAGGAGCATGTCTAAAAGCAGGACCTGCAAACCGCAACCGTAAACAAGGAGGTATTATCTACAAAAACCCTAGTATATCTTAGCTTGCTCAGATAGGTCTGAGGCGAAGCCTTTTTTACAAATAAAAACACGGGATAAGAAATTGGCTATTATGGAAATAACCCTCTCCTCATCCCTAGCTTGTCTTCCATGATTCCTGTTGTTCCTCTCCTCTCAAACAAAGTAGCAGGTACTAGTAAAGAAAAAACCTCCTACTGCTATTTCACTCATGGTGTTCATTTTATCTTTAATCTTAATAATTGTATCATTAATGTCATCTCCCACCATCTGCCCCCACTTGCACTTGAGGCAGATCGTCAACCATATTCTCCTAAAGAAACTGCATTGGACAAATAAATGGTTGTGGCTTTCATCTTCTCTCCTACACAGGCGGCACCTAGCATCAACCTGTAGTCCCCATCTTCTAAGCCTGTCCACGGTGGGCAGTTTGGAAACAATAGCTCTTTAGGTAACCATACTCCATTTGTGAATATGGAAGGAATTCCAAAGTAGATTATGCCAAGGCACATCCTCATCGATATCCATGTTGATCCATGGTCTAGCCATGGGAACAACCAAGCTGACAAAACCAAGTAAATCAACATTATACCAGTGTTGCGTCAACGTCCACTGCTTGCACATGTTTCTCCATATCCGTGAATAATTGTTATCAAACCCATCTTGTAGCCTTCCATACCTTTTAGCCATCCATAAAGACCAAACATTATCCTTCTGCATAAAAAATCTGTTAACCCTCTTGCATTGACTTTGGTATACCATCATTTTCGGTTCTATAATATTCAATCCCCCCTTACGGAAAGGTCTAGCAATATATTTACATGCAACTCCATGTCTTTTACCACCCCAAACAAAGCCGACAAGAAGCTGCCTACATCTTTCAGCAGTCGGCAATGGGATATCGCGGACATCACTCCAAAACCTGATCATAGCTTGAAGCACAGATCTGACCAGGACCAATTTCCCCACCATGGAAATCCTACAAGAAGACCAACAATCAATTTTGGTTCCGAGCAAATCAATGCACTGGGAAAAGTCAGCAGCTGAACCTTTCCCCCTGCCACTGGAGCACCCAAGTATTGAGTAGGTAGCCTACCCACCTTAATCTGAGTTGCATTCCTCATCCTTCCTCTTCTCAAATCACAGGACCTGGAAAGATACATCCTCGACTTAATAGTGTTGATGTAGAGTCCATTTAGGCACCCAAACTTAATCATCACGCCCTTAAGTTCATTCATTTAGCATGACCCGTAGAAAAGAGCAAAACGTCGTCAGCGAAAATGAGGTGGGAGTTCACTCTGGTATTCTTAACTTTAAACAGTCTAACCCGCTTTTCATCAACAACATCATTCATAAGTTTAGTTAAACCCTCCATAACTATGGTGAACAGTAGCGGGGATAAAGGATCCCCCTGCCTTAAACCATTCACAGCAGTAAAGAGCCCCACATGGCCACCATTAAGGAGGATAGAGAAGGAAGTGGTGGACACACATTGAGAGATGATATTAACCCACATCTCACAAAAACCCAGTGCCTTCATGATAGCCCAAAGAGAATCCCATCTAACATGGTCGTACTCCTTCAAATCAACCTTCAAACAAGCTTTGGCACAACTTCTTTTATTAATAAAACTGGTGAGGAACTCAGCAGCAAGTAGGGTGCTATCAGATATATGCCTTCCTTTGATGAAGGCGCTTTGTTCTTTGGAAATGATATTAGGGAGAACACCTTTAAGACGACCCACAATGAATTTAGATAAGACTTTATAAAGTACATTGCAACAGGCTATAGGACTATAATCAGAAATGCCCTCGATCTCCTTCTTCTTGGGAATCAGTTTGATGAAAGCATGGTTGACAACACGCACCATACTATGCCCGTTCATGATCCATCTCACTACTTTAACTATGTCACCCTTCACCATCTGCCACATATATTGAAAAAACTTTGCATTCATACCATCGGGTCCTGGCACTTTGCTAGGATTAATAGAGAATAAGGCTTCCTTCACTTCCTCTTCACTGACCTGGGCACAAAGAATCCCATTAGTTGTTTCATCCACCCTTCTTTCTAGTAGCATCTCCTCAATGCTTAGATTATTTGTCTCTTCATTATTGTACAATTCTTTGAAGTAGTTGATAGCATTTAAGGCTATGTCCTCTCTGTTGTTCTCTCTACCCTGGGGTTCCTCAAGCACAATAGGGGGCAAGGGAGATGACTTTGCTTCTCTCTCCCGGGCAGTTGCCCGTTTCATGGCTGAAAACTTTGTAGGAGTTGCAACGATCCAGTAGAGCTTCATACTTGAATCTGACTTCCCATTCATCGCCGTTGGGTAGCTCCACCATAACATCTGGTGGTGGCTCTGTCTCGGCAGAGATGTCAACACAGAACCGAGCACACCCTTGGATGGACCCATTAGACCGTCTATCAATGGCCCTGGGAGTACCTATGGCATGAGCGATCACAGTGATTGCACTCATGGCCCAGTGCTTACCAACGTCAGGTAACGACACCCAAACCGGCACAGTCTTAAATGCATCCCTTCTAGTATCAGCTTGGGGTGTCCACTTGTGAACAAGAACCAACTGCTCATCAAAAAACCAAGGTCCCCTCAGCATAGCTCCATTACGATAAGCATCACTCGCAAACCTCATGAGGAAGAGTCCACCATCAAGCGTTAACACCTCCAGCTCCCCCTTCGGTCGCCAATGTATGATCATCCATCCTTTGAGCTGTTGAGGGTTGCATCTCTTCCCAAGGATATGGACTATGGCGGAGAATCGATGATAGTCCTCCATCTCAACCATGATCGGATCCTTGAACTTAGTCCACAGCCGCTTATCCCCTTCCCTGTGGAAAGGGGTCTTGGGGTCTGCCTCCACTGCTCCTCTCAGCGAGGGTGGAGGTCCGACCAAAGACTTAACCCAATATCGACTGATGGTAACATCAACATCAGCATTGAACCAATCATCCTTAGGTTTACTACCACAAGCAACGGCAACAGGGGTGGAGGCGGCTAAGGGCGGGGAACCCCCAGTCGCAATGCGAGGGGAGCTAACCTATCTCAGGAGCCACGTCTCTATAAAAATTAAAGCTAGATTGAGAAAACTATCATATTGCTATTTTGTTACATTGTAAAGAGAAACCTCAAGTTACATTTGAGGGGAGCAAGGGCAGAAAAGAATTAACTTTACATTGGAAATAAGGATGTAGTGGTCCGGTACACATATTGAGATAAAAGGAATAAAATCAAATCATCCAACCACCCACAGATATTGGGTTTAAGCCATAACCATGCTACACATCCACCATCAAAACCAATTTTAGGGCGATGTGTGTAAATTGCATATATATATATATATATATATATATATATATATATATATATATATATATATATATATATATATATATATAAAGAGAGAGAGAGAGAGAGAGAGAGAGAGGGAGAGAGTCAGGCTAGAATACACTCGAGTGTATAGATCGCACGAATACACTCATGTGTGTTTGCATATCAAGGATATTTTTTACAAAATGTAAACCATTAATCTTCACCTTCATACTATAACTAGGCTACACACACATTTTGAGCCCATTTTTATGAGTGTAAGTCACTCATCCAAGGGAAACAAAATCGACGCGCGAAACTAATTTGAAATGCATAAATTTTTTTGTCTTTATAACATGACCTATAAATGTCCAAATGTGCTCAGTTTTTGTGTATCAGCTATTCACAAGATGTTTAAGAAGATCAACATATTACATTTTTAAAAAAAATATTACATCATGAAAAACTATTTGAGTGTATTCTGCTCCGAATACACTCGAGTGTATTCTAGCCTGACTATATATATATATATATATGTATATATATATATATATATATATATATATATATACATACATATATACATATATATGTATATATATACATATACATACATACATACATACATATATATATATATTTGTGTGTGAGTGAGTGAGTTTGGGATTATGTGGTCTTTGATCGGATACATATATGAGATAGTTTAAATATTCGCATCGTATGCAATAAAGAAATGATAAAACAAAAAATCTGGTCATAATGATTATCTAAAACATAGTAAATTGATGTGGCTCTGATACCACTGTCAGGTAATACGGGCATAGAGTATAGCAGCGGAAACAAAAAATTTATCTATTTGTATTCCCCATAACTGCAAGATAGCATCAACAACTATGAAATAGGAAGGATGGTTTAATGAGTTTATACTTGGTCCTAGAGAAAGTCCAGTGACTACAATTAGATGTAGTTGCAATTATCTTCTAGTTTCTCTTGGACAGTGGTTGTGTAGCTCTTGGTCTTCACCACAAACAATGAACAGATTAGCTTCTGCAGCGACTCATGTGGTCTCACCATGGACTGTAGGTTGACGTTGTCCTCCTAGCAGCAGCCAAAGGACTCCTTCGTCTATAGTAGTCCACACAGACCAAATAGAACTCATGTCATTCTACTAGAATGGATAGGAAGGAGTTGCCCCTCCCATTGGCATACTAGTCACCAACTTGCACTCTCACAACAATGATCCTCATTTGTTCTCTCTTGTATCTATCCCTCGCTAGTCGAGTAGGACTTGATTGGGCTGTCTTGGTTACCACAATCAGAGAGGACAAAAATTGTCAGAGCAACTGATTCTCAATTATATGTGTTATTTTTATGCTCTGGGAAGCCCCTACTACCCCTCCATTTATAGGCGTGGTTAGGGCCATGGTTCCCAGTCTATTCAAGATATGTGCGGGAGATGAAGGGACTGGAAGATCGTGAATTTTCACAACCTACAAACCATGAGATAGTCGTCTGGTGACCTAGACAGACGTATGGCAATGCAAGATGATCATTTTGTAGTTTCTGAATCGCATATGAATTTGGTAATTCATTCGCAATTAATGATAAATATTAATTCCTTCACAAGAATTGTGCATTATAAATGATCTAATTTTCTCACAAATTTGGGAAAGTTGCTAGAACCTTTCACCAATCCAACCAAGTCGATTGATTCATCAGGTGAACAGGTTATCTCACTCAGTAGATAGGATCATTTCACCCAATGAGCCGATCGGTTGGGTTTTATTCGTGTAGAACTCCACCCAATTTAGTTCCAATCAGCCTGATTCTCCAAATGCCCGTCTCGACCCTTTAAACGGTCATTTAGCAATCCAGACGGCCATCTCACCCTATGAGACAATCGTCTAGCAATGCAATCAGCTGATCCTATTGCATCAATTGAGTATATAAACACTTTCGTAATCAATCCAATAATTATTTAAGATTAAACTCCTCTTTTGGATGAGTTCCTTTGTGTGTGACCCTATAGGTCCCATATGGCTTTGACAGTGGATGTCCATAATTATCTTATGACATCACAGGCAAAGAGTGGTGCTTAGTCACACATCAGTGCTACTCAAGTGAATGGAAAGTTGGAGAACAACTTCAACCTACAATCTGTATAAGGTGTTGTAGTGATTGTATAATTCATTTGTCTCTAATATCCAGAGTGAACTCGAGGCATGGATTCATCATCCTCTCAATGTTCATCTCATACTTCTTGTACCAAGAGTAGACTGTCTGAGATATTGAGACCTCAATATCATATATTGATTCACACATGCACGTGCATGCCTCTCTCAGTCTCTCTTATCAATTGGAATGGATATCACACTCCAATAGAAGGGACAAATCCCATTTCTATCACTCACAGTCGGTCCCCATGTGTCAAAGTCACCCAATCATCATTGTTATAACAACCCATGTTTCAGGACTGTGATTGATGATGTCAAAGCGTACCCAGTGACATGTGATGAGTGCAGTGCTTTTAGGTCTAAGAATTACAATCGCCACCTTCACTATGAGAGATGACTATGACCACCAATGAAGGTTTTCATGTGTCACTCTCAAGGGGGGTCTGTCTGATACACTATTCTCTAACATGTATCTGTGTGGTTGGTTTGATATTGCCATATTATGACTAATGAGATTCAATCATCAACCAACCCACACTCCAGTCTTATGTGTTAGTGGTGTTTATCTACATTCCACAATAACAACCGACTAGGGACATTATAAGAGTTTACATACTCTTAGCCTTCGTATGATCTCATTCTCCAAGTCACATACTTGAAGACATACATCATTGAGTATTGTCATTCTTTATACATTCATAATGTTTCCTCGGTATCTCATAACTGAAAGAAATAGAATGAATTGGAAGCTTTCCTTTATGATTATTAACCAAATCCTTTATGGTATATGCCATGTCAACCATTACATGATTGGCTCTATGGGCATATCTTACCAACAGACTCCCACTTTCACTTAGAGACAATCACCCATGAATCATATTCTTTGGATCCAAACATGTCCACCATGTTTCTTCTACACTAGTGCTAATTCAATGGGTTAGAAACACTTTGCATATAGTCGGTATATATTACATGTTTCCTTATCCCTTCAATATATGATTTCTTATATGAGATGGAACTGTCATATTATGGTATCTGATATTCCTTGCCTAACAAGTAGATCTGTTATTTTCATAGTATTACTACTAAATCACGATGGTTAGAACATCTATAAGTTCATCATATGAACCTTTAGATCCATATAGTATCACTTTGTATTCATAACACAAGTATACTCAACTTCTATTATAGAATAGAATTAATGGCTATTAGTTCGGAACCCTTCTATTAGTAACATTTCTCTTTTAAATCAAACATATATTATTTTTTGATCACATTTGTCATTATGTAACCTTGCATCGATGTAACCCTTTACATCCAACTCTTCCTCCATTGCTTTCTTTAATTACTAGCAATCTATCATTAAATACTTCTGAAGTATTAATGTATATCTTTAATGACATTCCAATAACCCTTATTGGAATTTACTATCATCTTGTCATGTCTAATACATACAATATTATATGGGATCAGTACACTTATAGCATTTGATGCATTGTTTATTTGTTATTTTCACAAGCTATTTTAGATTTATTTCTTATGCACTTTTTGTAAATTCTCATATTAATTGTGCATGATTTTATTTTATTATCCTGTGATACTTATTTGCATCAAATAAATATAATTTTACATTTTTAAATGATTTAGTATAATTTAGAGTTTATGTTCAGATTTTATGCATTTCAGGTGAATGTAAAAGAATCTACATAGCTCAGTAACGACTTTGGAGTCAATGGTATAAACACATGCTTAGTTTAGAACAAACAAAAATCGAGAAGACTTGGTAGTACTAACTGGAAAGTTGATACTATTGACAACATTACAACGTTCTAGTTAAGAATTATCAAAGCAACTCGGTGTTATTAACACCCTGTTGGTAGTACCGACAACTTGACAGGTGGCCTCACAAATAGAGGAGTTGGTAGTACCGACACCCTATCGGTAGTTCCTACATGTCGGGAAGATCTAAAGGCATCGTTAAATCTAACAGTGGAGGTTTTAATTAGCCCTAAATCACTCTTATGAGTTAGGGTAAGTGTGGCCAGACCGATCTATCTCATATTTTCCATTGCACAACAGTGGAGAGCGAGAGAGAGGGGAAAGCGAAGAAACAGACAATGTTTTGGACAATCTGGGTACTTCCAGTAGATGGATTTGTAAATGAAAGGTAGCAAATGGGCTAGGGTGTGAGAAAGGATTGTTTGAATCATCTACTTTAGGGGTTCTTCATGTTCTCCACATTTTTTCCTTCCTCTTCGATGTTTTTTACTATGGAAACCATGAGGGGCTAATCCCCACGTTCCTTAGGACCCAAGAGTAGCCCAATCATGCATTGTAATTGACTGTTATGTATTAATTCAGCAGTTTCTCCTAATATCTGGATTTATTTCTAGAGAATGAATAAAGTATCAATTCTTGATCACCATAGGCAGTAATTGGACCTTTAATTGCTTTAAAAAAGGAAAATTAATTAGTAGAACTTCATAGAAATACACATTCAATAAAGTCCTTTGAGAAAGGTGGCATACAAATGTGAGGAGATTAGGTAGAGCATTTGATAAAGCACCTATCTAAAAGCAATGGATATAAGAGTGGGGTTGGTATTAGATTAGGTTGTGTATTACATCGTGAGAGTGGGTAATTCTTGTTACATGCTCTTAATCTAGGGTTATGAGAGATTTTTATTAATGTATTGATATTAAATTGCAATGTTAACCCTGGTGAAACCACTATCCTAAGGAATTTACTAAAACTGAGAACAATAACCAATAATTTAGATTTATTTTCTATTCTAGATAATTAAACCAATCAATCAAGTTTCTTCGGCCTAAGCATATCATATTATAGTTAGGAATAGCCTCTGAAGTTACATTTCCCCTTGTGCGATATCCTAACCTCATTTTCTTATATCACTATGATAGTGTACACTTGCATTTTAAGCGTATAGAAAATACCTATCAAGTTTTTGGCACCGTTGTTGAGGAGACAACAACTTCAGCACTATGAGTATAATAATTGGCCATTCTAGGCCAACCCTTTTTTTCTTTTATCCATTTAAAACTGAATTTTAAATATTTATTTGCTCTTACCATTATTATCATGGTCTCACATTGATTTTTGCTATTTTTAAGTACTAGTACATGGTGCATACCAGAGCCCATGACTATGGCAAGTCTAATTCACTGGGCTTTGGTCAAGCGGATTTCCTACGATGAGGATGGGAGCATGGTGCATTAGTGGACAGATTTAATCAAATAAATGAAATTCCACCACCTACACCTCCACGACAGGAACTTAAGCCAGCATAAATGGGTGATAAAATGGAAGTACAGATGATCTGGGAAAGGATCAAGGCATCTTCTTCGACATATCAAAAAGGGTCAATAAAGAGACAAGCCATAAATGTTGACAGCTACAATATTGATCCAAGGTTGGTATCATTAGTCAAATCACAGGCCTTTCATGGCCACAACATTGAAGAACTGATGACACATATCAACAATTTTGTAGAAAGTTGTGATATGGTCAAGATATATAGGGTTTTGGTGATTGTCATATACTTGAATCTCTTTCCATCAACATTGGTGGACAGTGCCAAGTCTTGGTTCCATAACCTTGAAGATGAATGCATTGAAACTCGGGAACAAATGATAGATGCATTCTTTGAGCGATACTTTCCACTCTAAAAGACAAATGACCTGGTCAAGAAAATCTACAACTTCAGACAACAAGATGAGGAATCATAATCTGAGGCATTGGAGAGGTTTCAGAACATGTTGCGGAAGGTCCCTCCCCATGAAATTGACTTGTTAGGGCAGGCAAAGATTTTCTATTATGGTATGTACAAGGGAGAAAGGACCACACTTGATAATGCATCAGTAGGATTCTTCCTCAACAATAAGCCATACCAGTGTCATGAAATCTTAAAGAACATGGCCAAGAACTAGACATGGGGAGAAGAGAGACAAAGCACCCAAAAACCCTTAAAAGTGTTGGGGAGTCTAAAGTTATTTCAACATTGAATGAGCAGTTGGACTTAATTTCTAAGAAGTTGTGTGCTAAGGATGGAAATTCTTCAGGAGGGGATGATGAGGAGTGTAGGTTTGCACAAAAGCAACAATAGTACAAGAATGATGACTACCTTGTAGGAAGGATCCTAAGTTCTCAGGGAAGGATCCTAACAATTTCCAACAAGACTCATCCTAGGTATAGCAAGATAAGCCACAGTAGGTTGGTGGCCAACAACAATATCAAGAGGACAGGGGTCCTAGAAAAATTGACCGCATTGAGGAGATGCTCAGGAAGCTAGTAAACCAAAATGAAGTGCTTAATGTCCAGAATCAAAGAGAACTACAGAACCAAGGAGCACAGATCTACAGTATAGAAACACAGATTTCTCAAATTACAATGAAAGTGGCTTCCTTGAAAAAACCAAGGCAATATGGGTTTCCGGGGAACACTAATGTAACTTCTAGAAATTATCAGGTCAAGGCGGTATTACTTCACAATGGCAAAAAATTGCTTAATTACAAATCCACTGGTTCAGATGCAGGAGAGGCCACAAGTGATAAAGACAAAGTAGTGACTGATGATACAGTTGAACCAGATACTGCAGCAGAGGAAAAGACAACTGATAAAGAAGTTGATGAGACATATGATACAAGGAAAAAGACATATATCCCACCTCATCAAAGGAAAGTGGTGAATCCAGTTCCCTTTCCAAATAGTCTGAAGGCAACTAAGGCACACAACAATTTTACAAATTTATAGACAACTTTAGAGAATTGCATGTTAATATTCCTTTGATTGATGCAATAGAATAGATTCCCTCTTATGGAAAATTTCTAAAGGACTTGATCAACAAAAAGAGGAGGATAGACAAGTTTGAGGTGGTAGTCCTGACGGAGCAGTTCAGTGCTTTTATTATGGGGACATTTCCACCAAAAATACAGGATATGGGTTGTTTCAGCATATCTTGCTTTATTGGGAGGATGCAATTTGGAAAAGTCTTATGCGACTTAGGGGATAGCATTAATCTGATGCACTTGACCACATTCAAGAAAGCTACTTTTGAAGGAGTCCAGGTAGAGTAATATGACCATTCAGCTGATAGACAACTCAGTGGTGAAGCCTTATGGTATTTGTGAGGATGTTCTTATGAAGGTGGATAGGTTTGTATTTCTAGTAGACTTTGTTGTCATGAAGATGCAAGATGGTTAGGGCAATGAGCTATTAATCACGAGGCCATTCCAATCCATAGATAATATGATTCTAGAAATGGGAATAGCAAGACTAACACTAGGCTATAGAGAAGAGCGATTTGAAATCTTGATGCCCGAGCCTACACAGACTACCAAAGCCAAAGCACAGTGTCATATGCTGCAGCAGGTCTAAGAATATGTGTCATTATTTCTGCGGAAGTCATTTCTTGATATGGCTCATGTGATGACACAAGTCCATAAAGGCACACTAGTAGTGGACATCTTGGACAATACAAAAGAGATATCTTTAATATAGGCGGTTCAACATCTTGATGATAAAGAATAGGACTATTGCCCAATGATGGTTAAGGAGGTAGCTTCTACCGCTCTTTTTCAAGCATATCCGCAGTTGCCTTTAGAGGCATGTCTCAGGAATATGGTAGATATTTATATCATATGTTATTCTTTGGAGGAGTGTGTCCTACTTCTCAAGACCTTAACATGTTATTACACCAGACATTTTGAGGACTTAGGACCACCTCCACCACCATTGGTCCCTTCTTTGTTGAGTCCCTCAGATTTGGAGCTAAAGCCATTGCCACCTCACTTGAAGTACATTTTCTTGGCAACATAGGAGAAACTTCCAGTCGTCATCTGGGATTCACTAGGTATTTGGGAAGAGGAGAAAGTACTTGTGGTTTTGAAGAACCACAGTGCAGCATTCGGCTGGTCCATGGTAGGCATAAAGAGGATTTCCCTTAGTTTCTGTCAATACAAGATCAGACTGGAAGAAGGAGCCAAAGCTATAGTGCAACCTCAATGTTGACTCAACCTCATCATGACTGAGGTAGTAAAGAAGGAGGCAGTAAAACTTTTCTCTGCATGTATTATATGTCCAATCCAGGTAATTCCTAAAATGGGGTATAATAGTCACTATTGATTCCAATGATGAGTTGATTTCCACTAGAGTAGTGATTGGGTGGCGTGTTTGCATAGACTATAGACGTTTGAATGTCACCACATTAAAAGATCATTTTCCACTCCCTTTTATTGACCACATTTTAGAGCGGCTAGTCAGATGCTCTCATTTTGTTTTCTTGATGGTTATTTGGGATACAATCATATTTCCATCGAGCCACAGGATCAAGATAAGTTGAATTTCACTTGTCCTTACGGCACATTTGTGTATCATCATATGTCATTCGATCTTTGCATTGCACCGGCCACTTTCCAGCGATATATGATTGCTATTTTTTCTGATATGGTAGAGCAATGTCTGGAAGTGTTCATGGATGATTTTTCACGGGGAGTCCTTTAATGATTGCCTTGGAAACCTATATAAAGTATTGTAAGGATGTGAGGACACTCACCTTGTTTTGAATTGGGAAAAATGTCACATGATGGTGAGTGAAGGAATTGTCTTGGGACACAAGGTGTCTAATAAAGGAATGGAGGTAGATTTAGTCAAAATAGAGGGTGATATCCAAACTATCTCCACCGTCATTGGTGAAGGGAGTGAGGAGCTTCTTAGGACATGTCGGATTTTACTGCCATTTTACCAAAGATTTTTCTAAGATTGCTAAACCGCTCTTTGAGTTTTTGGAAAAGGATGTTGAAGTTAAGTTTGACGAGTGATGTTTGAAGTCTTTTGAGGTGTTTAAGTAGAAGTTGGTCTCCGCACCCGTTGTCCAAGCTCCATATTGGAGTCAACCTTTTGACTGGTGTGTAATGCATCAAATTATGTATTAGGGGCTCTTTTAGGCCAACGTTGAGATAAAGTCTCCATTACCACCTATTATGCATCTAAGACTTTAAATGATGCCCAACTAAATTATACAACAACTAAAAAGGAATTATTGGTAGTTGTTTTCACTTTTGAAAATTTCCATCAACATTTGATAGGGGTCTAAGGTTGTAGTGTGGATAGATCATGCAGCCATCAAATACTTGCTACCGAAAAAAGTTTCCTAGACAAAGTTGAATAGGTGGATCTTATTATTGCAGGAATTTGATATAAAAATTAAGGAAAAAGTTGGAACAGAGAATGTGGTGGCAGATCATCTTTCTAGGCTTTAAAGGGTGTATGAAAAGAACATTTATATACTTATTGTGGAAGATTTCCTTAATGAGTAGCTCTTTGCTATTAAAAGCAAAGATCCATGGTTCACAAACATTATGAACTATTTGACATGTGGAGAGCTACCACGAGATTGGGGATACCAGGAGAAGAGAATATTTTTCCATTCATTTTGGTATTACATATGGGATGACCCCATCTTGATCAGGAAATGTAGGAATGGTATCTTGAGAAAGTGTGAGACAGATTGTGAATTTCATAGTATTGTGGAACATTGTCATTCTTTACCTACAGGGGGTTATCATGCTAGTTCTAGGACTGCAGCTAAAGTTTTAGAATATGGTTTTAATTGGACGATGGTTTTAAGGATGCATACAATTATGTTCATCATTGTGATGCTTGTCAGTGTGCAGGTAATATTTCAAAAAGACATGAAATGCCTCTAAATGTTTTTTAGGAAATTAAGGTGTTTGACTTATGGGGTATAGACTTCATGGGTCCTTTTGTGTCTTCAAATTCTAATCTTTACATATTACTTGTTTTGGATTATGTATCTAACTGGTTGGAAGCAATTCCAACTCGCACCAATGACGCCAAAGTGGTATGTAGATTTGTGAAGGAATGCATCTTTTGTAGGTTTCAGGTGCCCAGGTTAATGATTAGTGATGGTGGTTCTCATTTCACCAATAGAAAATTTGGGGAAATTTTACCCAGATATGGAGTGAAACATAGGGTAGGTACTCCATTTCACCCCCAAACCCAAGGACAGATTGAAGTGTCTAATAGGGAGATCAAAAAGATTTTGGAAAAGATAGTTTCAACCAACAGGATGAATTGGAGCATGTTGTTTAATGATTATCTTTGGGCATATAGGACTGCCTATAAAACACCTATAGGTACCACTCCTTTTAGGTTGGTTTATGAGAGGGCTTGTCCTCTACTTGTAGAGATAGAGCATAAGGTGAAGTCGACCTTGAGGAAATTAAACTACAACTTGGACAATGCATGGAAAAAAAGATTGTTAGAGTTGAACAAGTTAGATGAGCTTAGGTCTAATGCCTATGAGAGCTCAAGAATCTATACGAGAGGACTAAGAAAATTCATGATCACCACATATTTCATAGGGTCTTCACTCTAGGATAGAAGGTCCTTCTGTTTAATTCTAGGTTGAAATTACATCCTAGTAAGTTGAGGCCTAGATAGAGTGGACCCTTTTAGGTGATTACAACATTCCCTCATGGACCTGTAGAGATTAGCAATGGGGTTGAGCCATTCCTTGTCAATGGCCAACAATTGAAGCACTACATTGGCAGAGATGTGATTATAAAGGAGGACGAGTTCAAGTTCATGGAGCTTCATTGATCTAATGAGCATAGATCGACAAGCCTATGACATAAAACAAGGGTTCTTGTTGGGAGGCAACCCGGCCATCATTTTTGTTCTTTCAATTCCAATTTATAGTTTCATAGCTTTAATTTTTGTTTTATTTAGTTTTGATATAAAAAGGACACTTTGACCCATTTTGGTTAGTGTGTGGGATGAGTACCTATCGGTGCTACCGACATTAATTCGGGACTACTGACAAGGTTACATGGAAAAAATTTGAGTTGACTACAAAATTCGGTACTATTGACTGCTATCTCAGTAGTACGGATGACATCACATGGAATATTTCATGAAAATTTAGCAAAATAATTCGGTACTACTGACACCTAGAACTGACTTTCTATAGTGAAAAAGGTTGAGTAACTGATAAGGACTCGGTACTACTGACACCTCATCGGTAGTACTGACAAAAAGCATGCTCCAGGTTCAAAACATCGAGTTCCTTCTCAAAAGCACTGAAAAAATTTGAACAAGTCAATACTACTGACACCTTATCGGTACTAACAACACCTGAAGACATAGGATCCATAGGAGTGCAATGCAATGGTCAAAGATCTTCACATCATTCGGTTGGTACCACCAATCCATGGGAGGAGTCAGTACTACCATCACCATGTAGGTAGTACCGACAATATGTGATTTGTGCCAATGACATATGTAGATTGGGGCCGTCCGTAGCATCGAGCACACGGATTTGTGATGAAAAATTGATATACCGACACTCTATCAGTAGTACCAATGCAATGGCAGAGAGGCAGACGTAGCTATAAAAGGAGGGGTTGTGAATCATTTTTCTTCACACCTTCTCTACTCCTCCTTTGAGCAAGCACGAGTGGACATCTTGGGGTGTTCAGACCCTACAATGAGCTCTTTTTCTCTCTAATCCCCTTCTACTACCAAGGGTGGTGCCACAGTTAGAGGCTTCTTCATTAGAGGGGGTTCCAAACATGGTTCCCAGACCAAGCTGGATAGCCCATCCTAAAGCCGACATTAAGAAGATCTATGAAGAGCTACAAAAGAGGGAGATTCATGAAACACGGTATGGTGAATTTTATTTCATTACCTCCATTGGATTCGCTGATAACATGCGTAAGGTCTGCGAGTGTCAAGGGCTGGTAGGCGAGCATCCCTGATTCAGCGACTGGCTTACATACACGAATCTTGTATCTGAGTTCCTGACGTCACTAGATGTCTGCATCATCCCTGAGTATGGGGATGAATGGATGAGTGTCTGCATCAATTTCTGTCTCTACAACACCGACTACACTCTAACCTTACAACAATTCAATGACATATATGTATGGCCAACTGGACAATACCGCTTCTACCCTGACAACTTCCACTTCAAGACGGTATGGGAGTTATTTCGGAGCTACCAGAGGGCCAACATATCAATCGGCATACAAACTCCATGAATTGCATCAAGCATCCCTTTGATTGCATACTCCATCACCTCATTACCAACACTCTTCTTGCCAAGTCTGCTCAAGGGTAGGGGAAAACCCAGTGGGTTGACCTCTACTTTCTGTACAAGCTGTCAGAGTTAGGAAACATAAGTTTGAACTTTGGCATCTTCTTCCTTCAGCACATGATGGTAGTCAAGCGCCAAGTGTAGAGGAAACCTCCAATTCATTTTGTAGGGTTGATCACGCCAATATCTCTCCATCTCAACATTGACCTCTTTACCACCAAACTACTAAATGCCACCTCAAAGCTTGATCTCAAGCACTTCAAGAAAGTCAGTATCGTCAACACATGCCTAAATATTGTATACACATGTTGTACAGTAGGCACCTAGTACAAGGAAAGGGTGTTGCCGGATGCAGTCTTCGATCTACAGGGGATCCACCTCATGCGGTGGCCTATGGATAGCTCGTTAGATGAGGAGGAGGAGGAAGATGTTGTAGTAGAAGACTAGTAGTAGGAGTAGGATGAAGAGGAAGAGGAGGTGGAACCAACCATCCCCATCACATGGAGGCCAGTTCCACAGAAGCACCCTCGACCATATGCAGCCTCTAGCTCTTTTCCTCCACTGCCATCATAGGAGGATGATCCATACTCTATGGTGGGAATGTATGGGATGTTGCAGGAAATACAGCAAGGCCAGCAACAGCAGTCAAAAACCTTTGTGGGCATCTGATGCACGTAATTTCACACACCAATCACTAATATATTAATTATAGAGTTTAACCTTGTTTACTGTCTGATTAAGGCTAGTATAGAAGGATCGATCCCACAGGATAGTGTTCTTAAGATGGTAGACTCTAATCCCAAATTGATTTTTGTTTGAACTTTTATTTCTTTTTGGTATTTTTATTTAGGGAATAAGAAAAAGAATTTAGTTTCGGGTTTGAAAGTTTATGCTAGAACAAGAATTACAATGCAAAAGTAAATATTATACTAAGCAAAGAAGTAAAATTACACTAGCACAAGAAAGAAGAGATTGTTAGCACAATAAGGATGCAAATACTAGAATTTAGAAGAAACAAATCAAACGATGTTAAGGAATGATTGAATTTAAGATTAAGGGAATATCAAGGCTTTAGGGGTTTTCACCACCTTATCCAAGGCGAGAATGAATTAAATGTTTAAAATGACAAAATAGACGAAGGCATGTAAATCATGTAAAATCCACAAAAGATGAACTCTACATGAGCTCGTTGGTCCTAGTTCTCATGTTTCTTAATTCATCATCTAAAAAGAGATAAATCCACAATCATTTCATAACCTCTATGCAATTTGGTTTTATCGTTCTAAACCCCAATTTTCATGGTCCTTTCCATAGGGATTAACATATGATGTAATCGAGTAATCACTTCGATAGACCATCGATTTTCTAAACCAAAAATCCATCTATAAGGAGTTGTTTTAAAAACTTAGTTCGATTCAAAAATAATGTCTAAGGGGATATTCCCCTTGCCTCGATAGAGAGACTACTCACTCATGATTGTGGAGTAGAAGGAGGCAGAGGGAGAAAGTATTCTAGCCATAGTCTAGACTTAGAAAGGAATTCAATCCTTGGGCTAGAGACTGCTAAATGGATAAATCCTTAGTCCCTTGCTCCAGAGTTATAGAAGGGGGAGAACAATAAGATCTAGATCTAACATGCAATTGAAAATAAAGGAAGATCTGAGAACAATCTAAAAGGAACTTAACTTCAAGAATGAACAAATCTTTATTGTTGAAATATGAATGAAAGAGTACAAGAGAAAACAATCGCTCAAAATTTCTTCGTAAAAAAAGTGATGCCTTGTGATGGGGAAGTGCCCCTCCTTTTATAGGAGGAGGGGGGTTACATTTAGGTT
Organism: Alisma plantago-aquatica; assembly: GCA_963693085.1. Classification (NCBI taxonomy): domain Eukaryota; kingdom Viridiplantae; phylum Streptophyta; class Magnoliopsida; order Alismatales; family Alismataceae; genus Alisma; species Alisma plantago-aquatica. Next base: position 117,749,434 of record OY856413.1, on the reverse strand, counting down.
TAGCATAAAAGAGGGGTTGGCGGCTATTGTTTTGAACTGGATTTGAGCTGCCAGCTGACCGGTTGGCAAGGCGAGCTAACTGGTTGGCGTCTGGAAAGAGCAGGAGTTGAGGAAGAAAATTAATAACCCTAAGTTTGAGTGGTGGCGCCCCTTTTGACTCATTTGGATGGAACAGGAAAACTCCCGGTAGGAGTCCCAATCAGGTGTTTGAATAGTGTGCCATTTTTTGGATGTCTGAATAAGATGGTGATGGATGAGGATAGCGTCAACCGGGCATCTGGGATAACCGATCTGGGATAACTTAAGTTTTTCCTTGTCCTCAAGCAAATAAAATCTCAAAATTAAACAGAGTTAAGAAATAAACATGTTCATCCTCTCTTAATTCGCAGTATCTTCTATCCTTTTGATGGCCAAGCAACCCATCATGGACTTGTAGTTACATTGACCACATTTTTATGTGCTCTTTTTTTCTGGAATCTATTGGTGGTACGCCCCTATTACATTTACGTGGGGTATGGAAGAAAGGAGGAAGAAGGAGCACGCCACCCCGGACTTAAGGGTTGGCATGCAGATTTTTGTCCCCATGTTTTTATAGCACTTTTTTTAAAAGAGTGTTGTTGCGTTAGTAAGAAAAATTGTGTAACTACATTATATGAGAAAAATTGATCAGTTAATCTAATATAAGAGATAAGAAAGGTTTGCATTTGATTCTGATTGATACTATAAGGCTTGTCATCTTTTATAAGAATGTTGCTAATTTAGGTCATAGTGAACTTGGTATTTTCAAAATTGTGGAAATTTTGAAACAATTTTTGTGAAAAAGAACATAAGATACAACAATTGGCCAACTAGGTAAAGGCCAACATTTAGAAAACAAAGAACGTGCAATTAATTTAAAATACCAAAGGAAATTGCTTAAAAGGGAAGATAAGGGGGTGGATCACGTACCACCCCAGACTTAGAATTTTGCTTGTCCCGAGCAAACCCTTAGACCGAGATGGAGGGAAGAAGATCAATGTGGTGATGGATTCTGAGGGTAGGAGGAGTAGTAGTTTCCCCAATAAGGGGAGTTGGGATCTGGGTATGCCTGTTGAGCCCCATACTCCTCATAAGATGAGTGGATAGGGGCATAATGGCCATAGTCCACATGCCAAGAATCCTGCTAATGCTGCATAAGGTACATATGGTTAAGCTAGTGGCCCTATTGCTACTGCTCATTGAATCTCGTCCAGCTGATGTTGAACCTTGTAGAAGTGTAGGCACCTACGTCGTCATCTGGTCACCGTCTGATGTGACGACGGGGTGGTGGGCCGGTGGCATCGTCATGTGCCTCCAAAGAGATGCGACGTCTATGGACATGTGGCTCGGGGATGGCAGACTAATCTGGGTTCTCCAGACTGTACCTCTGGATGTGCCATGGTAGATATGTCAGCTCATAAACCAGATTTGCTGTTGCAAACCTCGTGCAAAAAGGAAGTTGTAGAGCCACATGTGTATCTTTGAAGAGGAGGTAGTAAATGTTGTCGGAACCCAAGTGAATGAATTTGATCCCCTTCAGATAGTAACAGTCGATTAAGTGGTTTTTGAGTGGGAGTGATGGGAATGGAATGTGGGTGTAGTCAACAAAGATAGAAAGATGAGTGATGATGTGGCCAATGCAAAAAGAGGAAATGGTGGCATGGCGGGCTTGGGTACTGAAGTGGTCTAGAATGGCATTCCCCCAGTTGAAGGGTTCTTCATGTAAAAGGCACCAGAGGGTTTAGAGTTTGACCTGGGTAATGGCTCCTTGAGTACCCCCTCTACTGAAAATAGTATAGGGTTCTTCATGCAAAAGGCACCAGAGGGTGTAGAGTTCGACCTGGGTAATGGCTCCCTGAGTACCCCCTCTACTGAAAATAGTATAGGCAATAATGCGGTGGAGGTAGCATATAGTAGGGTCATGTATGCTGGAAGATTTTGCCCCACTAAGAAGGTTGGGCATGAGACCAGTGATCTCAGCCTAGAATTTGTCTCTATCATAGTGGTCGGGGTAGGAATCGTGGGATCGCTCTATGCAATGATCCAACCAGTAATCATCTCCACCGTCAAGTATAAAGGAGGTGAATTGTCAGACAAAGATTTCTAGATTTTCTCCAAAAATCCAAATCTTACAACTAGAATATTTCCCTGGGAGCAGTGATAGTGATGGAAAGAGGTCATGAACTCAAGGGTGAGATCATTATATATGGAGGTGATGTGGTAGGGAAAAAGAAGGATATGGTTTTTGTGGAGAATGTTGTCATTGGCATCTCGAATTCCTAATACGTCAAGGGTGGTGCCACAAGCCCATCGAGGGAGAGAAACACCTATAGAGGCCATGGCGTCGAAACGCTCTTAGTGTTGGGTGCTAGTGAACTGGACGTAGCTACCCGGAATGGGGAGATGTGAGGTGGAATCTGGGTCATTGTTGGATTTCTGGTTGCCCTCCATCTTGTGGAGAAGAGCCTTCGATTCCTAGATGTCATAGAGCATTTCTTCAAAGAGTTCAGGGGATGATTCACCAGTAGGTGTGCGGAAGTGAATCTCAGATTGGGATCTGGATTGACGAGGTGGTTCCCGAGAATATGAGGTAATAGACTTCCCCTTGTTTTTGCAAAAGAGAATGAATGTGGTTGTAGAATGAAGTCAAATGACCATTTGGGAAGCTGGAAACGGGCGGTTTACAGTGTGAAACGGGCGTTTGGAGGTTGAGATATTCATTTCGACGGGGGGCAAGAGGAAATAAACAGTGATGAGCGTAGCAGTGGATCAAAGGAAAAGAGGCAAGGCAGCCCACGTTGTAGAAGAAAACGAGCAGATCAACTAGCAAAGTGGGCGTCTGGCTCTGTAACTAAGCGGTCATTTCACGAAGCGGGCATCTGGCTCTAAGGAGTGTGAATGGCTTGCAAGCAAATTGAGGCACGAGATGTGCTGGTAAGAGTGGAATGAGCGGTGGAACAAGTGGTTCTCTACTCAGACGCTCGACTTGGAGAGTGAGTCGGCAGCTAGTCAGAGCGTCGACCGCACAATCGAGAGGTGTGATGCCTGCCTGGTTGAGCAGGGGCAGCGCCGCCGAGAGGTGGGGTTCTCGTCTGAGGTGTCTATGGGTGGAGGTGGAACCGGTGATCCAAAGTGGAACGCTTAGCAAGGTGCTCGACCTCAGTGTGATTTGGTCAATCTGCTCAGCTAAGGCGGAGGTGGAACCAACGATCCAAAGCGAAACACACGGCAAGGTGCTTGGCCTCGGTGTGAGTCGGTCGATCTACTCGGCTAAGGCGGCAACTAGCTAGGGTAGAAGAAGGGGGTGATGGCTGAAATTGTTGCGAAAAAAGTGTTCTACTTGGGCGGTTTATAAAGTCGATCCTCGATATTGAAATGATCGGTTGGCTGACGAAATGGTCGGTTCACTCTACGTGGGGTCAGCATGATCGATAGGGAATCTGATGCGTTAGGATGGTTTGAAAATAGTGGGGCGTAGTTTAAGTTTACTCGAGATGGATGTTTCAGTCCCCGAATGATCATTTCATGTATAGAGGTAATGACACTCATTGAGTTTGAACCAATCATTTGGTTTGGACAAGGAAAGAAAACTCCAACATGATGAAATGACTTGGAATATTATCATACTAACAAATTCACTCGTGGTTGAGATCCCCGAGCTTTTACCAAAACCTTGTCCAATAATACTACCCACAAGAGGATGGGTCTTATCACAGTATAGTTAAGGATCGAATCCCAAGAGACAACATTTTTAAGAATCGTTATTAGTCGAATCTAGCTCAAGTAAGACTAATATTTAGAACGATTGGTTGATTTGAAGTTAATTAAACTAATTCCAGGAAAGTAAAGAGTAGAATTAAAGTTGGATCTAGATTAATGATATGGAATCACTGGGATGGTCCCGGGTTTCAACACCACATCACATGCAAACACATCCTAACATCAAACATCCAGGCAAGATATAACTATCCAAATAGAACTACTGCGAACCCTCCCTATCGGATGTTTAGGTCTGCGTAAGCATCCCCTTAGGCATCAGATGGCTCGTCACCATATGGATCATACACTTACGGTTCCGAAGATACAAAATCCAATTGAAGTTGTGGGCCCCTATACATGTGTTAGGCACACAGAAGCGTCACCGTAGGCTAGATGGCTCATCCCCTCACGGATCACACACTTACGACCTCAAGGAATCCTTTCAGAAGTTCTCATCAAGGAGTCAACTGTGCTAATCGAAAAGAAAGCAGGTGATTAATCTACCAGCAAACATCGATGATTAATAAAGAAGATACAAAATCCAACTAAGGTTGTGGCCCTCCCTGAGGGATTTTTAGGCCACAAAAGCATCACCGTAGGCTAGATGGCTCGTCCCCTCACTGATCATACACTTATGACCTCAAGGTTACCCATTCTATTTCTAGTTTGGGAGTCAACCTCATTAATCAACATTCTACCCTATGTATAGAAGTTCTCACAACATAGGGAAAAACATGATGAAAGCAAGCAGGTAACCAAATTACAAGCATGAATGATTAGCAACGAAATGAAAAGTTATATACATTGCCTTGGAATGTTAAATGAAAATACATGAAAGCATGGGCAACAGGGCTAGTCCCCACACCCCAGCAAAAAGGAACTACTCGCTCATGATGCGAGAAATAAGAAGAACAAGAGAGAGGGAAGATTCTGCCATGAGCATGATGAATAAGGTAATCACAGCTCCATGAAGATGATGTGGTCTTCTACATCGTGTCGGGGCAGATCTTGGACGAGGAGAAAGAACCACCAAGGCAGAGTGTGTGGGCCTTCTTCTCCACCTTCCTTCTCTACTCGACTTCCTTGCTCACAGCAGGAGGAGTAGGTGAAGTTGATATGGCGTGGATGTACCTGGATGATCTGGATCGAACCTTGTGTTTGGGAAGCCTGGCGGCATCCCCCAGATCGATGCCCAAATGAGGACTCTTGTGGTCCTATTTATAGGCTCTAGTCTGGTCCTCACATTTTTGTTGTGAATCCACTCCAAACGGTTTGGAGTAAACGATCTAGAGACCAGGAGGCTCCAAACGGTCTTGGAGATCATTTGTTGTCCAACCGGTTTTCACTCTAAATGGTCTTGAGTGCTCTGTCATCTAAATGGTCTTGATTAGAACCCTCCAACCGGTCTTGGAGATTGGTTGATGGCCAAACGGTCTCGTATTTCATACGGTTCTAGATTTAACGGTTTCTGCCTCTGATCGGTCTTGAGTCTCTATCCAAATGGTCTTGCGGATCTATGACGATATGGTCTTCATCAAATGATCGTCGTTCAGACAGTCTTGAGAGTATCCGTTGACCAAACTGTCTTGAAGACTGAATAGATCCAAACGGTCTTGAGACCATGCACCGTCAAATGGTTTTGAGAACTCACGGTCTCGGCAAACGGTCTACACCCCATCAATCTTCACTTCCAAATGGTTTCTACTCCAAATGTTCTTGGCTTCAATCGGTCTTTACTTCTAATCGGTCTTGAAATGTAAATGGTGTTTGGCATCCAAACGGTCTTTGGGTCCAAAAGGTCTTGGGGACCGCTTGGGTAGGTGGCAGGTGGAGGACCATGTGGGTGGATGGCTAAGACTGAGAGGTCAAAACCGAATGGGTGGACCACTAGGGCAAACCATTTGGTAAAGAACGATTGACCAAGACTGAATAGGCAAAACCGTTTGGTCAAGACCAAGGTTGAGAGGATCTTTGGTGAGTTCTAGTTGATGGTTGATCCTCATCAAGACCTGCACAAAATCAATATAAATCTAGTTAATAATCTTGATAATTGAGTCAGTTAAGAAATCTTTCCTTCTGTTAGATTTAGGAGATGAAATCATAAGTATTGAATCGAATTGGTCCCAAAAAGGTGACTGAAAATCATGATGAATATGGGTTCATCAGAATACCCCAAACTTAAACGTTGCCCGTGCTCGAGTAACACAAAATCTGAAATAGTCACCAACTGAATACTTTCAATTCGTGTGATAGCCTCCTCTTCTCATAATGATTGCTTCCCTCTGCTTAGTATGACTAAGCATCTTAACTTCCTGAGACCACCAAACACATCTTACTATATCTTCATTCCTGAGTTTGTTTTCCAACATCACTTCCTCACCTTTTCCAACAACAAGCATGTCAAAGAGTTTTATAAGAGTCCAGATCTCTGTGCAGAACAATAAGTGTGCAATTGATCTGCAACTGGTGTATTTCAGGGTAGTGGAGGCATTTATTGTGCCTCTAGGTAGAAAATGGAGTGAAGGGTGGTATGGAAGGAAGAATTGAATCTCTCCTCTATTCGACTTGAGATTTTTATTATATTATTTGCAATTTCATTGATTGCATTTTTTTGTGCGAATCTCTCCTCTATTCGACTCGAGCTTGCATTTCTTTTTGTGTGCGCTTTGGCATCTTTTCTTAGTGGTACACCCCTATTTATTAGTGAGGGGTATGGAAGAAGCGGATATAGAAAAAGGTGGTGTGCCACCCCGAACTTAGGGTTTGGCACTATTTTGGCTATTTTTGTTTCTTTTTTATGGATGGATGGAGGGGTACGAGGATGATGTAGAAGAGAGTTCAGATCAGAATGCAACTTGATTTACAATTCAGTGCACTGGGTTGTTCTCTTTATCTTATTCTGCTCAAATAATGACTTGATGAGGATCCGGTGGGGATTCCATGATATTGTTCCACTAGTCAGTTAGGAAGCACGATGTATTTGATCCCTATCAGTTCGACAGACACTTGCCATTTTTTCAGAAGGGTCATGATGTTAGGATTCATAAGCTTCACAAGATGATTTTAATCAAAAGGCTAGTTTTCAGAAAGTGGTCCTTTTGAGGATGTGCTACGAATAAGGAGGGTATAATGATTCAAAATTCCTAGCCGGAAAGGTAAAGATTTTTAATGAAACAAAAAGCGTCAAAACTTTAAAAATTTTTAAAATTTTGCTCAAAAATGCAGCAATGAAATCTTTAAGTCAGGAATAGATGGGTGAAGGTGGAAAGTTAAATATGTACCACCCACCCTCCACCCCAAACTTAGAAATTTTCTCATCCTGAGTAAACTCTAAATCTGAGATGGAGGGGAAAATTTGTGCCGGTTGAACCACTATATGTGGTTGCATTCTGATCAGTGTGCATCCTCCATCTAAAAATCTCAAAAATGAAGACTAATTAGAACTTAGGATAGCCTCTTTTGATGTGATTTTTATTTTAGTGCAAAATTATCTAAAAACAAAATTTTGAATTCAAAATTAAAAGTAAAAACAGATTTATTGATCATGTTGCCTCCGGACAAGCGCCTTTGTTTTATGTCGATTGCTCGACTTGATTCCTTCAACTTTATAGTGGGTCTATTGGATTGGTGAGTTCCAGCATGGCTTTGGTGCCTGTGTCGGCTGAGGTGAAATATCTCTTCAACCGTTGACCATTAGCTACAAATTCGCCTGACTTTTCACTCCAAGCACCATGTGGGGAGATGCTCTTAACAATGTAAGGTCCAAACCAGCGAGAACGGATTTTTCCTGGGAATAACTTCAGTCTTGAGTTGAACAATAGAACTTGGTCTCCCACTTGTATGTCCTTTCTTTTCATATGACCATTGTGCCAAAGCGTCGTGCGTTCTTTGTAGATTCATGCATTCTCATAAGCTGTCATCCGAAGTTCATCAAGCTCATGAAGTTGCAGAATCCTGGCTTGTCCAGCTTTCTTCATATCAAAGTTTAGTTGTTTGATTGCCCACCATTCTTTGTGTTCGAGTTCAACAGGCAGGTGGCAAGACTTTCCATATATTAATCGAAATGGGGTAGTTCCAAGGGGAGTCTTAAAAGCAATTCGGTAGGCCCACAATGCGTCATTGATTTTAACTAACCAATCTTTTTGATTGTGCCTACTATCTTTTCCAAAATAGCCTTGAGTTGATGGTTAGAAACCTCTACCTGCCCACTTTTTTGTGGATGATAGGGGGAGGCTACTTTGTGTGTTACACCATATTTCCTCAGCAATTCTTTCAAAGCTTATTTCAAGAAAATGAGAACCCCCATTGGAAATCCCAGTTCGTGGGACTCCAAAATGGGGGAAAATAATGTCTTTGAACATCTTGATGATAGGTTTGGAATCACTAGTGACGGTTGGTATGGCTTCAACCCATTTTGAGATGTAATCAACCACAACTAGGATGTAAGAAAATCCATGAGAAGATGGGAATCGACACATGTAGTCCACACCCCAAACATCAAAACTTTCAACTTCTTGCCATAGATTAAGTGGCATTTCATATCTCTTCATAATGTTACATGCTCTTTGACAATTATCACATGATAGAAAAAAGTTGTAGGAGTCTTTGGATATAGTTGGCCAAAAGAATCCACATTGTAAAACCTTCAGAGTTCTTTTCTTAGAGCTCATATGGCCTCCAACTGGGCCTGAGTGACATTGCTCTAAAATAAGTTGAGCTTCTTCCTCAGCGATACATCGTCTGTAAAGACCATCAACACAGAGCTTGAAGAGATACGGCTCATCCCAATGATACTGCTTCACATCATGTATGAATTTCTTCAGTGCATTTCTGGTGCATTCAGGGTGGATGACACTAGCAACGAGATAGTTCACATAATCTGAGTACCAAGGGGTAGCTTCTGAAACCTTCATAAGTTGGTCGTCGGGAAGAGAATCGTTGATCGGGATCTTCTCGATTTCTAGAGTGTGGATGCGACTGAGGTGGTCTTCCACCACGTTCTTTGTACCTTTCTTATCTCTTATCTCTAGATCAAATTCTTGTAGGAGGAGAATCCATCTTATTAACTTGGGTTTAGCATCTTTCTTAGCTAGGAGGTAACAGATGGCAACATGATCTGTGTAGACAATGACTTTTGAACCAATGAGATAGGATATGAACTTGTCAAAGGCATACACGACTATAAGAAGTTCTTTCTCGGTAGTTTCATAATTCCTCTGAGCTTCATCGAGGGTCTTGTATGCATAGTAGATCGCATAATGTTTCTTTTCTATACATTGGCCTAAGACAACACCCACATCATAATCACTGGCATCACACATAAATTCAAATGGGTGATCCCAATCGGGAGCTCTAATGATAGGTGTTGTTGTAAGGGCATGTTTTAGGTTATTAAAACTTTTGACACATTCTTCGTCAAAATGGAACTCAGCGTCCTTTAGTAACAAATTTGTCATCGGCTTGGTTATCTTAGAGAAATCCTTTATGAACCGTCTGTAAAAGCCTATATGACCTAGGAATGCACGAACTTCTCTTACATTTGTTGGGATAGTGAGTTTGGAAATCACTTCGATTTTCTCCCTATCTACTTCAATTCCTCGATTGTTGACTCTATGACCAAGGATAATGCCTTCCTTCACCATAAAGTGACACTTCTCCCAAATCAACACAAGATGTGCTTCTTCACACCGTTTAAGGACAAGGGAGAGGTGCTTTAGGCATGAGTCATATGAATCTCCATTTATAAAAAAAATCATCCATAAAAACTTCCATGATGGTTTCAGTTAGACCAGTGAATATAGCTACCATGCAATGTTGGAAAGTTGCAGGCACATTACAGAGACCGAACAACATTCTTCTAAAAGAATATGTTCCAAATGGGCAAGTAAAGGTCATTTTCTCTTAGTCATCTGGATGTATAGGAATTTGATAGAATCCAGTGTAACCGTCGAGATAGCAGAAACATTCTTGATGAGACAACCGCTCTAAGACTTGATCAAGAAAAGGCATCGGGAAATGATCTTTTCAGGCTGCCTTATTCAACTTCCTATAATCAATACACATCCTCCATCTGGTGACTATTTGAGTGGGGATTAGTTCATTATCTTCATTTTGAATCACAGTAGTTTTGCCCTTCTTGGGGACAACATGCACGGGACTTACCCATGACGAGTCAGATATCGGATAAATGATTCCAGTAGTGAGCGGTTTAATGACTTCTTGACGGACTACTTCCTTCATGTTTGGATTAAGCTTCCTTTGATGTTCAAAGGTTGGCTTATGATCTTCCATCATGGGGATTTTTTTCATGCAAATTACCTGACTCACCCCCGTGAGATCACTCATCTTGTAACCTATAGCTTTCCTTCTTTCCCTTAATTCTGTCAAGAGTTTATCCTCTTGTTCTGTCATTAGATCAGAATTTATGATGATTGGACAGACCTTGAGGTCATCTAGAAACACATACTTCAATCCCTCAGGTAGGGGTTTAATTTCAGGAGCTTGTGGTTTTTCACATGGTTCTTTAGTGACATCCACAGCTTTGAGTTCCTCAATTTTGGCTTCAGGATTTTCTTTACTAGTATCAAGGTCGAGAACACAATTTTTCACTTGTTCATCAACTGAACTAGTTGCATTTGGATTATTCAAAGCTAATCCTAGAGGATCTTCTTGTTCATACTCCTCTTGCGTGAGTAGTGACATCTGCTCTATGCACTCAATCAAGTAGACTTTTTCTTGATTGTTTGGTCTTTGCATTCTTTCAAATACTTTAAACTCGAGAGTTTCTTTACCTAATCTGAGCAGCAAAGTTCCTTCTTCAACATCAATCAGAGCTCTTGCAGTGGTGAGGAACGGACATCCAATTATGAGAGGGTATCTAGTGTCTTCTGTTATGTCCATGATGACAAAGTCACAGGGAACATAAGAGTCATTGCCAACCTTGACAGGGACATCCTCAATGATTCCTAAGGGTAGAGTCACAGTGTTATCCTCAATGATTCCTAAGTTGTATTGTCATACAGGGAACAAGACAAGAACAGAGCAAGAAGCTAACTAAGAAAGAAAAGAACTAATTAAGCTAAGCAAGCACAAAACTAGGCTTTTAAGTAATAAAGAGAGGTATGGGTTGTTTAGGGGTATGAACTTATCACATAAGTTGGGGGGTGACATATGAATATTATGATTCCATTTAGATTATCCAAACCAAACAACAAGTTAGAGTCTAGTGAATTAACCTAAGTTACTAACTGGCCATGGATATGCTAGGTTGTGTATAGGGGAACTAGTCCCTAACACCCCCTACTACCCTTACGAGGCTCAATTGGGTTAGGGATTAGGTTCAATTCAATTAGAGTCTAATTAAGTCTAGGCTTCTATATTAGGCATTCCTATGGAAATTAGGAGCTGAGGGTAGTAATGGGGAGGTGAAATTAGGGTTTTGGACACCAATTCCCCCACATTCTAGCCTTGAGAAGGCTCCATCCTAATCGTACTAGAATTATCTAATCTAGCTACTTAGATCTCTCACTTAGGTTTAGGGAAATTTATTAGGATGTAGGAAGATGGGTGGAAACCTAGGGATCCAAGAATTGGACCTAGGGGCAAATCCCAAAATTCAAACATATAAGCAATTTGCCAAAATTCCTAGGTGATTTCACACACAAACCAATAAACAATTCATGGAGAATGAGATGCAAATATAATATAATCATTAAAAATGGAATTACAACGTTTACATGTCATTTTCCCCCAACATGGTATCAAAGTAACATAATTCCCCCCAAACAGCCCACCCACAGGGGCCTAGCTACTCATAGAAATGGAAAATAGAAAAATAGAGAAGAAAGAGATAGAGGTGGCCATGGAGCTTGAAGTAGTGGCTGAAATCCCCCTCTTTGGCAGCTGCAGGTCATCCTCCTCCCTCCTCCAGGGTGCGAGGGTGAAGAATGAAGGGGATTATGGGTAGGAACTAGTCTAAACTAGTGATTCGGTTGTGGAAATGGTGAAATGGAGTGGATTTGAGGTGGATATGGAGTGGAATGTAGTGGATGGTGATTTGGGGAGATAGGAGGTGGTGGAAGGTAGCTAGCCTCATGCCCCAGCTGCCACCTAGGTATATATAGGTGTGGGGAGGAAGCACTAGGTCACGTAGGAACAAAATGGGCAAACCAGTGAAAACTAGGTGAGTTTTGTGAGTAGCACGTCGTGGTGGGGCACCACGGCCGTGGTGGATGGGGTAGGCCACGACCGTGGTGGATGGGGCACGGTCGTGGGTTTATTCCATCAAATTTATAGGGTTTTGGTATGAATGGCCATGGCCGTGGTGGATAGGGTGTTGCACGGACGTGGTGGAGTACCACGGTCATGGTGGGTTGGATGATGGTGGTCGTGGTGGTGTAAAACGGTCGTGGTGATCTTCTGTAGCACGACCGTGCTAGGTAGCACAGCCATGGTGGCTGCCCCTTGCATGGACGTTCTTGGTTGCACGGTCGTGGTGCTCTTTGCTTGACTTGGAGTTGATTTGCAAGTGACCTAGCATGGCCGTTCTGTGGTATCATGGTCATGTTGGGTCCTGGATCAGCACTTTGACTCTGTTCTTTGGATTTTCTTGGACATCTTTGCTTCAAATGATCTTTGGCCACTAGGGCTAGGTTGAGGGAGCCTTGTACTTCACTTTGGGTCTCTCCAAGGGCAAGAGGAACCCTAGGATCACTCCTTCTCTCTCTCTTCCATCAAGTGTGGTCCAAATGCCTGAAAAACATGTAAATAATGTCCATAAGTGCATTTTACACAAATATGAATATTAAGGGAAATAACATGTAATCTAATAGGTATAGATGTGATTGAAATGCAAAATGCCACAAGATGAAGCCCTAAAATAGGGCTGAATCACCACCCCAAACTTGAAACATACTTGTCCTCAAGTATGCTCTAACTCAATCTCTCTACAAATTTTCCACAATCAAGAAATGACAAATGCAATATAAAAGATGATTGTTGCTAAATGGGATCAAAGATGACAAAGTACATGCATTTCACCTCTCTCCTCTACTACTTCCACAATCCAACCATGAAAAGAGCACAAAGCATATGAACTTCAAATGTAGCACATAGAATACACAAGTTATCCATACTTCTTCCATAAAGTTCTGGGTAAACTGTTTCATGATGGTGTTAATCAATGATGAGTAGGAGTGTTGTTTCACATTCATGCATTCAGTCTTATATTTCAAATCATACCAAATGACCCACGTGGCTGCGGAAAAAGGCAAAATGAGCTAAGTTTGATGCTTCTTAGCTCAATGGGTATGAAAGTGGAAGAAAGGGTTGCGGTAATATTTTTAGAGTGTTTTTACACTCATCTTTTCTTTATTTGAATGCTCTTAAATAGGAGCATCCTTTTATTTTATTTTTTCTTTTCTTTTTCTTTTCTTTGCTTTTTCTTTGCCCTTGGTGTAGATAGGGCATATGGTGGATGGAGTGAAGCGGGGAGATACAGATATGGCCACCCCAAATTTTTGGAGGTGGCTAAGGCTGATTATGTGCCCTAGGGCATCTTTTTATGAGGCAGAGGGGTATGAAGATGGTGGAAGAATGTCGGGTTAAAGAGGGGTCATTGGTATGACTTTCCACATAAGACATCCTGCATGAAAATTAATCCAACACTTCATCTAAGATATCACACCACATGAATGAACAAGATGAAATTGATATATCAAACAAGTGATTCTACAAACACTAAGCGTTCAAAGCTTGCTCAATTTCACAGTTCAACCAATTCAATCATGATCCTAAGAGAAGTGATGCACATGTAAAAAATCACCCATTGATACCTCTTAGCAACAAACAATGGTAATTCACTTGCATTTGTCAAAGGTCATCAATTTTACTTAAAACAGTAGAGATTGGGTCAAAACATACTTTTTAGACAAGAAATTCCAAATTTGGGAAAAATTGGCCAAAACAGTGCCAAGTTTCCTTCAATCACATCTAAACCCTATATTATTGAACTTAAAGCAGTAAACAAGCAAATACTAGCTATAACATGCAAGAATTACAAAAATTTACATGTAATGCAATTTATGGCAAAATTTTTGAAAATTACGCAAAAATAGCAAGGAAGCAAACTACATGGCATGCAAGTATGCAAAGCAAGCACACAAAGTATGGATACACAAATATGAGAGATGGTTATACTATTCAGACATCTTGAGCAAAAACTAAGAACAAGGAACATAGAAGAAAGTGGGGTAAACAAAGGTTGACTGCCCTACCACCCCAATCTTTTAAACCATGTTGTCCTCAACATGAAACAGAAGCTCAGAATGGTAGGGTAGAGGGCATGGAGTCGTGGTAGAAAAATGCTAAGAGGGGAGAGAGATCCTAATGTGTCCATTGAGCAGGGGATAGCCTCCACGACCGTGGTGTGCACCGTTCCCATTTTGGAATGCATGCAACACGGTCGTGTTGTGTGGCACAGCCGTGATGATATCCTTTCTGTAGCTTCTCTACTGATTTGCAATTTTCTCCTCATTTTTGTTCTCCTCCTTGTCAATATCTTCCATGCATCACTCTCCTTCCAATGTACCTATCCTAAAATGACATAAACAACAAAAACCATCAAGCATAATGTGTGTGTGTTTTCTTGGAAAGTGTAAAAGCAAAGAAAAAGTATCAAAAATTGAAGTTTGTGTGAAAAAAATCCCAAACCTAGGTGTGTTGCCTCCCACAAGCGCTAATTTTCATGCCTTCAGCTAGGCTTGTTTTTCTTTCACCATCAACCATGGTCCAAAAACAAAATGTTTTCACCCCCATCATAAGCAATCCTCTCAAATGCTTTCCTTAATTGATCTTCCTCCCAAGGGTCATGCGAGCTTCGTAAGTCTTTTTCAGCAATTCTCTCTCCTTAGGGATCATCATCATAGATCTTAATCAGCCTTAAGACCCTCAGAAATCTCATGCCATAGGTTTTCTCTCTCTTAAGGAACGGGTCTTCATAGGCACCAAAGAGAGGGGTCTCAATCATATCCATTTGATCATGGGAAGTAGGGGGAGCATGTTATAGTTGTGGTGGTGGCATCAGTGTTGATGGTCGTTGGACTTTAGGTGGAGGAGGGCATTGAGCTAGTTGGAAGGTGAATTGGTGGGAGGGTTGTGGTGATGGAGGTGGTAGAATGAATTGAGGTTGGAAGGTGAACTGGTAGGAGGGTTGTGGCAATGGAGGTGGTGGTAGTGTGTAAGGCTTAGGATAGCCTTGGAGGTAGGGTAGTGGAGGAGGGAATTGAGGTTGGAAAGTGAAGTAGTGGGAAGGTTGCGGCAATGGAGGTGGTGGAGGTGTGTAAGGCTTAGGATAGCCTTGGGGGTAGGGTGGTGGAGGAAATGGATGGGTTTGTGCATTTTGGGTTTCCATCTTGTCTATTCTCTGAGTGGCTTGTCACATGCACAAGGCACAACCAAACAAAAGAAAGCAAGTTAGCAAACCAATATACACAAAGAATGCAAAGAGTAATGAATAAAGAATAGCAATGATGAGGGTAGTAGGAAAAGTCAAATCAAAACTAACTAGCTAGGTCGAGCGCCTCTATCCCCGGCAATGGCGCCAGAAAGCTTGGTGCGCTTCCGCTAGAGGTGCAACACACTAGTCGATTTGACTCGACTAGATGCGCCCCACAAGGTCAGAACACACGTGATGGGTTTTTTTCTTTCAAAATTTATAAAAGGTAAACTGGATACCTACGTCTACCAAAACACTACACCCGCAAGCACATGGGGTCATTTCGTAGTATAGGTAAGCGGCAAGTATAGGGTCGATCCACGGAAAAAGAGGGGGCACTAGAGCTAGGTTTAGTTTTGATGGTTTCCTACTGCGGAGATTAGGGTTAAGGGTTTGAAGGTTGTTTTGATTGTTAAACTATTATGGACAAACAAGGAATTAAAGGCAAGAATGAAATCTACGTTAACCCTAGACTAGATTAAGGCTAAACAGGAAAGAAAGGATTAAGCTAGGTATGAAAAGGCAAATTAAACTAAAGCAAGCAAGGAGAGCAACAGAGCAATTAAAGAGTTGAACTAACATGAACAAGGCAAGAACAGAGCAAGAAGCTAACTAAGCAAGAAAAGAACTAATTAAGCTAAGCAAGCACAAAACTAGGGTTTTAAGCAATAAAGAGAGGTATGGGTTCTTTAGGGGTATGAACTTATCACATAAGTTGGGGGGTGACATATGAATATTATGATTCCATTTAGATTATCCAAACCAAACAACAAGTTAGAGTCTAGTGAATTAACCTAAGCTACTAACTGGCCATGGATATGCTAGGTTGTGTATAGGGGAACTAGTCCCTAACACCCCCTACTACCCTTATGAGGCTCAATTGGGTTAGGGATTAGGTTCAATTCAATTAGAGTCTAATCAAGTCTAGGCTTCTAGATTAGGTATTCCTACGGCAATTAGGGGTCGAGGGTAGTAATGGGGAGGTGAAATTAGGGTTTTGGACCCCAATTCCCCCACATTCTAGCCTTGAGAAGGCTCCATGCTAATCGCACTAGAATGATCTAATCTAGCTACTTAGATCTCTCACTTAGGTTTAGGGAGATTGATTAGGATTTAGGAAGATGGGAGGCAACCTAGGGATCCAAGAATTGGACCTAGGGGCAAATCCCAAAATTCAAACATATAAGCAATTTGCCTAAATTCCTAGGTGATTTCAAACACAAACCAACAAGAAATTCATGGAGAATGAGATGCAAATAGAATATAATCATTAACAAATGGAATTACAACGTTTACATGTCATTTTCCCCCAACATGGTATCAAAGTAACATAATTCCCCCCAAACAGCCCACCCACAGGGGCCTAGCTACTCAAAGAAATGGAAAATATAAAAAGAGAGAAGAAAGAGATAGAGGTGGCCATGGAGCTCAAAGTAGTGGCTGAAATCCCCCTCTCCAGCAGCTGCAGGTCATCCTCCTCCCTCCTCCAGGGAGAAAGGGTGAAGAATGAAGGGGATTATGGGTAGGAACTAGTCTAAACTAGTGATTCGGTGGTGGAAATGGTGAAATGGAGTGGATTTGAGGTGGATATGGAGTGGAATGTAGTGGATGGCGATTTGGGGAGCTTGGAAGTGGTGGAAGGTATCTAGCCTCATGCCCCAGCCACCACCTAGGTATATATAGGTGTGGGGAGGAATCACTAGGTTAGGTAGGGGCAAAATGGGCAAACCAGTGAAAACTAGGTGAGTTTTGTGAGTAGCACGTCCGTGGTGGATGGGGTAGGCCACGGCTGTGGTGGATGGGGCACGGTCGTGGGTTTATTCCATCGAAGTTATAGGGTTTTGGTCTGAATGGCCACATCCATGGTGGTCACCACGGCCATGGTGGATAGGGTGTTGCACGACCGTGGTGGAGTACCACGGCCATGGTGGGTTGGATGATGGCGGCTGTGGTGGTGTAAAATGGTCGTGGTGATCTTCTGTAGCATGGTCATTCTAGGTAGCATGGTCGTGGTGGCTGCCCCTTGCATAACCGTTCTTGTTTGCACGGTTGTGGTGCTCTTTGCTTGACTTGGAGTTGATTTGCAAGTGACCTAGCACGGCCGTTCTGTGGTACCACGGCCGTGTTGGGTCCTGGATCAGCACTTTGACTCTATTCTTTGGATTTTCTTGGACATCTTTGCTTCAAATGATCTTTGGTCACTAGGGGTAGGTTGAGGGAGCCTTGGACTTCACTTTGGGTCTCTCTAAGGGCAAGAGGAACCCTAGGGTCACTCCTTCTCTCTCTCTTCCATCAAGTGTGGTCCAAATGCCTGAAAAACATGTAAATAGTGTCCATAAGTGAATTTTACACAAATATTCATATTAAGGGAAATAACATGTAATCTAATAGGTATAGATGTGATTGAAATGCAAAATGCCACAAGATGAAGCCCTAAAATATGGTTGAATCACAGGCGATCCCAAAAGATCATGGATCTTTCTACTTCCTGGGCATCTTACTCTGGATGATGTCTGAAGTAGTTGTTGCTAGCTTGATGGTTTCATATTCCTCAGTTATATATTTTATGGTGAGGAGAGACTTCAAGTAATTTGTCCATGATGGTATCTCAACCAGCACATCCAGAAAGGGTATGTCAACATGAAGCTTCTTCATAGCTTCTTTGAACTTATTGAAATGAGTATCAAGCTTTGTTTGCCTTAAACGAGATGGAAAAGGTATACGAGGCTTGTAAACATGGATATTAGGTTCTAGTGTTGATTTTTCCTCTTCTGTAGTAGGTTTCTTAGAATTTCCTTTGTCTGACTTATCATTGCTTGGCTGCTCCTCCGGAAAAGATTCAGGTTCCTTGTTGACTTGATCTTTCACCTGGTCTTGTTCATCTATGACAACCATTGGTGTCCTGACAGGAGGGTCAGGATATATATTACCAGAATGCAACATAACAGCCTTCAATTGCTCAAGATGTTTAGGGTTGTTCTTCGGTTGACTAGCAAAGGCTCCAATAGGTGGCTTCACACTAGGTGCAAGTTGAGATTCAATGGCTTTCTGATGTGCTTGTTGGTTAGCTATAAAGGTTTGCTGGTTGGCTATCATGGTTTGCTGCGACTGCAGCATCTTCTCAATGGTCGTCATTTTGTCATCAGGAGAAATGGGTCCGGTTTTTTGCCCTTGTTGTTGATTTTCATAAGGGACCTAGTTGGGATTCTAGAATTGTGAGTTGTTCTGATAATTGTTGAAGTTCATGTTTGGGAAGTTGCCTTTGAAGTTCCCTTGATTCCCAAAATTTTGTTGTTGGTTATACTAGAATCCTAGTGGGTCTCGTTGTTGATTGTTTGAACCAAGTTGTCGTGATTTTTCTGCTCCTGAATAATTTCCATATTGAAAACCAGGATGGTTCCTATTCTAATTTGGATTGTAATATCCTTGACCAGGGATGGTGTTGACAGCATTAAGATTTTCCATTTGACTATTATCTCCTTGTCCACATGTGTTGCTCAGAATAACATCGTAGAGAACATTGCATGCTAAAGTGGAATGATCAGTACCTTTGCATGCTTCACAGAACAGCGAAACTGACTTAATATGTTCATGTTGCTGAGGGGGTGAACGTCCCCTTCCGAAAGCAGCAAGGTATGATTCAATATGGTCTTGCTTAGCAACTAGGAGTTTGAGGGTTTCAGCAATTGACTTGTATTCAGGAATAACTTCAAGCATAACTACCTTTAACATTCCCTTGCCTACAGATCTACCCCAATTAGCTTGGTTTTCAGCTCCAAGGGTGACAACCCTCCATGCGCTATCATAACTTTGTCGTATGAAGTTTCCTCCAGACGAGGAGTCTAAAAACCTCTTGATATCATTGTCCACACCCCTATAGAAGATTTCAATAAGCTGATTCTTAGGGATTCCATGGTGTGGACATTTGCATAGAAGATCTTTATATCTTTCCCATGCTTCAGTAAGGGTTTCTCTAGGGGCTTAAGTGAACATGGTTATTCTACCCCTAATTTCATAGGTGAGAGAAGGGGGATAATTTTTTTCCAAAAAAATGTTTTGAAGTTGTTCCCAAGTGGTGATAGGTTCATATTGCAAGGAGTTGTACCAGCTTATAGCTCTATCAGTAAGAGAATACTTGAAAAGGCGGAGTTGAATAGCATCGTCGGACACTCCATTTTGCTTTGTCATGACACATAGATCAATAAACCTCAGAAGATGTTCTTGACTATCTTCTCCTTGTTTACCATAGAATGGGCTGTTTTGAATCAAGGTAATCCAATGTGCTCATATCTCAAAGTTGGGAGCATTGATGGGAGGAGGTTGAACTGGGTGATGAACGTCAGCGGCTTTAGGGATTGAGTACTCTCTAAGGTCCTTCTACAGTTCTGCTTCTTGTGTTGCTTCTTGAGCTACTCAGATCTTCGTTTCAACTACAGTTATGGCTTCTTACATGAGCCTTTCTCTTTGTGCATTAAGGGCTTGGGCTACCCTTCGGGCTATTTCCTCCTCTTGAGCCATTCTCGCTTGGTTTTATCTGTTCTGACGATGCAAAGTTCTATCTATCTCAGGGTCAAAGCTAGCGGTGAGTCCGGGACTATTCAGACGGTGCATGCACTAGTCCTTAAGGGTACCTGAGATAAAAATAGTTTTCAAAAGTAAGGTTGACGGAGAGAAACTGAATTCAAGAGAATGATCAATCATATCAAAAAGGAAAACGAAAACCTAGATTAACCTTAAAAGAACTGAATTTGACTAATTGATACCGTTGTCCCTGACAACGGTGCCAGAATTTGACATGGAATATTATCGCACAAACAAATTCACTCGGGGTTGAGATCCCCGAGCTTTTACCAAAACCTTGTGCAATAATACCACTCGCAAGTGGATGGGTCTTATCGCAGTATAGTTAAGGATCGAATCCCAAGAGACAATGTTTTTACGAATCATTATCAGTCGAATCTTGCTCAAGTAAGACTAATATTTAGAATGATTGGTTGATTTGTAGTTAATGAAACTAATTGCAGGAAAGTAAAGAGTAGAATTAAAGTTGGATCTAGATTAATGATATGGAATCACTAGGATGGTCATGGTTTTCACCACCACTACCCATGCAAACACATCCTAACATCAAACATCCAGGAAAGATATAACTATCCAAATAGAACTGTTGTGAACTCTCCCTGAGGGATGTTTAGGTCTGCATAAGCATCCCCTTAGGCATCAGATGTCTCGTCGCCATACGGATCATACACTTACGGTTCTGAAGATACAAAACCCAACTGAAGATGTGGGCCCTCTATATAGGCGTTAGGCACACAGAAGCGTCACTGTAGGCTAGATGGCTCGTCCCCTCAAGGATCACACACTTACAACCTCAAGGAATCCTTTCAGAAGTTCTCGTCAAGGAGTCAACCGTGCTAATCGAAAAGAAAGTAGGTGATTAATCTACCAGCAAACATCGACGATTAACAAAGAAGATACAAAATCCAACTAAGGTTGTGGCCCTCCCTGAGGGATGTTTAGGCCACAGAAGCGTCACTATAGGCTAGATGGCTCGTCCCCTCATGGATCATACACTTACGACCTCAAGGAATCCCATTCTATTTCTAGTTTGGGAGTCAACCTCATTAATCAACATTCTACCCTACATATAAAAGTTCTCCCAAAATAGGGAAAAACATGATGAAAGCAAGAAGGTAACCAAATTACAAGCATGAACGATTAGCAATGAAATGAAAAGTTATATGCATTGGCTTGGAATGTTAAATAAAAAGACATGAAATCATGGGTAGCGGGGCTAGTCCCCGCACCCCAGCAAAAAGGAACTACTCGCTCATGATGTGAGAAATGAGAAGAACAAGAGAGAGGGAAGATTCCGCCATGAGCATGATGAAGAAGGTAGTCACAGTTCGGTGAAAATGATGTGGTCTTCTACGTCGTGTCGGAGTAGATCTTGGATGAGGAGGAAGAACCACCAAAGTAGATCGGGTGGACCTTCTTCTCCACCTTCCTTCTCTACTCAACTTCCTTGCTCATAGCAGGAGGAGCAGGTGAAGTTGCTATGGCGTGGATGTACCTAGATGAGATGGATCGAACCTAATGTTTGGGCAGCCTGGCGGTGACCCCCAGATCGATGCCCAAATGAGGACCCTTGTGGTCCTATTTATAGGCTCGAGTCTGGTTCTCATGTTTTTGTTGTGAATCTGCTCCAAATAGTTTGGAGTAAATGGTCTGGAGATCGGGAGGCTCCAAACGGTCTTGGAGATCATTTTCTGTCCAACCAGTCTTCACTCTAAACGGTCTTGAGTGCCTTATCGTCCAAACAGTCTTGATTAGAACCCTCCAACTGGTCTTGGAGACTGGTTGATGGCCAAATGGTCTCATATTTCATAAGGTTCTGGCTTTAACAGTTTCTGCCTCTGATCGGTCTTGAGTCTCTGTCCAAATGGTCTTGCGGGTCTATGACTATATGGTCTTCAGCAAACGATCGTCATTCAAACGGTCCTGAGAGTATCCGTTGACCAAACAGTCTTGAAGACCAAACAGATCCAACCGGTCTTGAGACCATGCTCCACCAAATAGTTTTGAGCACTCACGGTCTTGACAAATGGTCTGTAGCCCATCGGTCTACACTTCCAAACAGTTTCTACTCCAAATGATCTTGGCTTCAATTGGTCATTACTTCCAATCGGTCTTGAAATGTAAACGGTCTTTGGCGTCCAAACAGTCTTCGGGTCCAAATAGTCTTGGGGACCATTTGGGTAGGTGGCAGGTGGAGGACCATGTGAGTGGATGACTAAGACCAAGAGGTCAAAATTGAATGGGTAGACCGCTAGTGAAAACCGTTTGGTAAAGAATGATTGATCAAGACGGAATAGGCAAAACTTTTTGGTCAAGACCGATTGGTCAAGACCAAGGTTGAGAGGATCTTTGGTGAGTTCTAGTTGATGGTTGATCCTCATCAAGACCTTCACAAAATCAATATAAATCTAGTTAATAATCTTGAGTCAGTTAAGAAATCTTGCATTCTGTGAGATTTAGGAGATGAAATCGAAAGTATTGAATCAAATTGGTCCCAGAAAGGTGATTGAAAATCATGATGAATATGGGTTCATCATGAAACAACAAGGTATGTAAAATAGCGGTGAAAGGAAGATAAGGTTGGGTTGCCTCCCAACAAGCGTGTTGTTTTACGTCGAAGGACCGACAGGAGAGAAGCCAACTTATGTTTCAAGTTGAGATTCTAGGGTAGGTTGAGGGTTGGTTAAATTGAGATCTTCCAGGAAGGAGTGTTTATTGGTATCAGAATCAAAAAAGTCTTCAGTGGTTATGTATCTTTTAAGACAATTCCCATTTACTTTAAATTCACCTAAAAACTTATCCCAGAGAAGAAAAGTACAATGTTGAAAGGTACATTTGATGAGGTAGGGACCATATCATCTTCACTTAAGCTTTCCAAGAAAAAGCCTTAACTTGGAGCCATACAATAGAACTTGATCACCCTCTCTAATGTCCTTGCATTTGATGTAAAATTCATGCCATAATTTAGTTCAGTCTTTGTAAATTCTCATATTCTCTTAAGCACTCATTCTAAGTTCATCTAATCCATTCATTTGCAGAAGACATTTTTCTCCTACTGCAAAAAGATCAAAATTCAAGCTTTTGATGGCCCAGCTACTTTCCTCCTGCAATATTCTAAATCTTTTGATGGCCCAGCTACTTTCCTCCAGCTACTTTCAAGCTAAACAACTTTCCTCCTACAAAAACATCAACACAAAGTCTAAACAAATAGGGTTCATCACAATAGTAGTTTTTTACATCATGTGAAAATTTAGCTTTAGAATGTCTCTTGTATTCAGGGTGTAGTACACCAGTAGCTAAATAGTTTACAAAATCAGCAAACTAAGGTAATTGGGAATCTACATTAAGCAGTTGATCATCAGGTAGGGATTCATTTATGGGGGTATCATCAGTTTGGCTACAGCTAAGTCAACTTAGGTGGTCATCCACGACATTTTCAGACCCCTTTTTATCTAAGATTTCTAGGTCAAACTCCTACAGAAATAGAATCCACCTTATGAGTCTAGGTTTGGCATCTTTCTTAGTCATAAGGTAGCAAATAGATGCATGGTCAGTGTAAACGATGACCTTGGATCCAACCAAGTATGAGAAAAATTTGTCAAAATTATAGATAATGGCAGGCATTTCTTTTTCAGTGACAGTGTAATTTCACTTAGCTTCATCTAAGGTCTTGGATGCATAGTATATGACACGGTGTTTCTTATCAACTCTCTGCCCTAAGATGGCACCTATGGAAAAATCACTAGCATCACATATGATTTCAAAAGGTAGGGCCCAGTCTGGTGAATGGATGATTATAGTAGATGTGAGAGCATTTTTCAAGCACAAAAAAATATCCATGCAAGGTTTGTCAAAATTGAAAAGCACCTCTTTTTTAAGAAGGTTGGTGAGAGGTTTGGTGATCTTGGAGAAATCATGGATGAATCATCGATAGAACCCGACATGCCCCAAAAAGGCCCGAATGTCCTTGACTGAGGTGGGAGGTGGAAGATTGGTGATGACTTTGATTTTATCCTTGTCAACTTCTATGCCTTGGTTGCTTACTCTATGGCCTAGAACAATTCCCTCCTTAACCATGAAGTGACACTTCTCCCAATGAAGGAATAAGTGTGACGTGACACAAATATCAAGAATAAGAGCTAGGTTTCTAAGGCAAGAGTCAAAACTGTCTCCATAAATTGAGAAGTCGTCCATGAACACCTCCATGATGGTTTCAGTTAATCCTACAAAGATGGTTGACATACACCACTAGAAGGTAGCTGGTACATTGCACAAACCGAAGGGCATTTGTCTAAATGTGTAAGTTCCAAAGGGACATATGAAAGTTGTTTTTTATTGATCTTTAGGATGGATAGGAATCTGATAAAATCCTGAGTAGCCATCTATATAAAAAAATATTGTTGATGGTCTATGCACTCAAGAACTTGGTCTAGGAAGGGAAGTGGGAAGTGGTCCTTCCTAGTTGCCTTGTTGAGCTTCCTATAGTCAATACACATTCTCCATCCTGTGAAGGTGTGAGTGGGAATGAGTTCATTTTTATCATTTCTAACGACAGTGGTCCCCCTTTTTGGGAACAACTTGGACAGGACTCACCCACAGGGAGTCAGATATGGGATAGATGATTCCTGCAGTTAAAAGTTTGATCACCTCTAGATGAACAACTTCCTTCTTGCAGATCTCGGGAGGGTTTGTTGTCTTCTATCATTGGGATTTTGTGAATGCAAATGGATTGATCTATCCTGACTAAATCTGTCATTTTATACCCTAATGCATTTTTCCTTTTTCTAAGTTCCACCATAAGTTTATTTTCTTATTTAAGGGTAAGGTCAGAATTTATGATGACAGGGAACAATTATTGTTCATCAAGGAAGACATATTTCAAACCAATGGGGAGATTTTTCATTTCTAGGGCCTTAGGTGGTTCAGGTATTTCTTCTATGATGGAGATCATTTTAAGATCCTCAATTTCAGCATTAGGAATTTCCTCAGAATCATCTAAATGGGCCCTACATTGGTCTAATTGTTCATTATCAAGATCACATTCAGGAGGGACAGTGAGGACCATGTGTAGGGGGTCATCAACTAACTCCCATTCTTGCCTTAGTTGGGATAGTTTATCAACACAGTCAAGGAGATAGACTTCTTCTTGGAAACTAGGGCCTTTCATGCTTTCAAACACCCTTAACTCTAGGGTTTGTTTCCCTAATCTTAACAGAATGGTTCCACCCTTAACATAAATCAAGGCTCAGGTGGTGACTAGGAAGGGATGACCAAAAATGAGTGGGTAATGTAAATCTTATTTTATGTCCATGATTACAAAGTCACATGGGACATAGGCATCTTTCCCAACCTTAAATGGAATGTCTTCTATGACTCCCATGGGTTTGGTCATGGACGAGTCTGCTAATTGAATGGTCATAGTTGTAGGTAAAATGTCATTGAATCCTAAACTTTTGCAAAGACTGTAAGGCATGATGGATATATTGGCTCCAAAGTCATCTAGGCCCTTTCTACAAGCATTATCACCTAAGTAACACCCTATTTCAAAAGAACCAGGGCCCTTCAATTTTTTAGGCATTTTACTTTGGATGATGTCTGAAGTGGTCCTAGCAAGTTTGACGGTATCATATTCTTCTATGGCATACTTACTAGTTAAGAGGGACTTCATGTATTTGGACCAGGAAGGTATGTCTGTTAAAGCGTCAAGGAAGGGAATATCAACATATAATTTTTTCATGGCTTCCCTAAACTTCATGAAACGAGTGTCGAGCCTTGTTTGTTTTAGGTGGACTTGGTAGGGAGGTTGAGGTTTGTGCGGGTTCAGGGATGGTTGGTTCAGGAGGAGTTTCAGGTTCGACAACTACCATGTCTTCATCCTCAAAATCCAAGGGTATGGCTGAAGGTTTTTCTAGAGGAGGAGGGGAATGTACCTTTCCTGAATGAGTAGAGACAACCTTGAGTTGTTCATGATGTTTGGGATTATTTTCAAGCTGCCCAGCAAAAATGCCAGTAGGGGGTTTTTGTTGGGCAAATAGGTGAGCTAACTGGGTGTCAGTTGCCTTTTAGTGAGCTTGTTGGGCAAGAATGATTTGCTCCAAGGTGGCTATCCTTTCATCAGTCGAGGGATGGGGAGCAGGAACATTTTGTGGTGGTTGATGAGGTGGTTGATTGAGATTTTGAGGAGGAAGGCTCAAGTTTTGAAATTGTTGTCCTTTATAGGGTGGTAGGTTTTGGTGGTTACCTCAATGGTTCCCTTGGTTCCTAAAATTTCTTTGATTGTTGTACGGAAAACCAGGTGGTGGATGATTATTTTTTTTAGGATAGGGAGGTCTTTGTTTGGATGGAAGTTGGCTTGGGTTTTCAGCATCAGAAGGGTTCCCATATTGGAATCCAGGATGGTTTCTAGTTTGATTAGGGTTGTAGTAACCCTGGCCTGGTATGGTGTGAATAGAGTTGAGGTCCTCCAATTGTTATCCTATTTCTGGGGACATGGGGTGTTGTAGAGATATTGGCAATGTAAGGTGGTGTGATCATATCCTTGGCAGATGCCACAAAGAGATTCTACATCTTTTATTTAATGGGGTAACTCTCTATAGGTTCCTAGGGATGAATCGAAGCCGTCTTGTTTTAGAGCAATTAATTTAAGGCTTTATGCTATGCTTTAGATGACAAAATTAACTTCATCCTTAGCTACCTTAAGGACCCCACCAAATCCCCGTCTTGTTTTTGTTTTAGAAGTACGTTTAACAATCTCCCATGTACTAGTTAGGATTTGGTGCATAAAATTTCCTCTGGATGAGGAATCAAGGGAAAAAACACCGCGATAGAAAATTTTTGTGAGTTGGTCTTGAGAAATGTCATGATGAGTGCATTTTCAAAGCAAGTCTTTGAACCTTTCCCAGGCTTCTCCTAGGGTTTCTCCTGGGAACATTGAAAAATGAGTGATTTGTTCCCTGATTTTGTAAGTGAGGGAAGGAGGGTAAAAAATTTCAAGGAATTTATTTCATAGGACCTCCAAGTTGTAACATGTTCCTCACTCTCCATGGTGTTTTACCAGCCACTAGCTTGGTCGGTGAGAGAATATTTGAACAATCAAAGTTGGATTGTATCTTCAAAGATGCTTGGGAGTTTGTTCAAGGAACAAAGGTAAATGAACCTTTGAAGATGATCTTGGAAACTTTCCCCATTGTTTCCAGAGAATGGGTTGGCTTGGATCATGGTTATCCATTGGGTTTAGATTTTAAATTGTGGGGCAAGGATGTCGGGAGTCACAACTGGATGTTGTGCATAGGCGGTCTTGGGAATAGAAAAATCCTTTAATTGTTTTTGCCTTTCAACTTCCCTCCTATTGGCCTCTAACATTTCTTGTTCATCCATGCAGGCTACTCAAAAAGTGGCTTCTCTAGCTTCTTGACCAGCTAAGATGTGCTCTCTTTGAGCCGCAAGAGCCTGGTTGATCCTACAACCAACTTCCTCTTCATCCATCCTAATTTGGTTTTGACAACTAAGATGGTGGAAGGTTCTATCTATCTCAGGATTGAAGTTAAACGGTGTAAATTTGACGTTTGAGCGTCGCATGCACAAATAAGTAGTTAATCGTGTGTAGAAAAATCAGACTGCTAGAATGGAAACTCGGTAGAAAGAGGATAGCACATCCTGAATTTTACTCAGAAGGCATAAAAATGAAAAAAAGCTTGATATAACTTGTATGACATGACTGGAACACTCTATTCCTCATATTCATAAATTCTATTTGTACATTGGTTAGTCTATAAGACATAACTCTAAACTCATCATGGTCATGTGAATTATGTCATCCAATCTAAATCTTATGCATTGATATTAGATCATAGGTTTATCTTAAAGGAACATGGTATCGCATATCTATTGACCAATAAACCTTCTATCCTTGATAGTGGTCTTGTCCAGCTATTACTAACCCATACACAACATTATAGAATCACTTTTATTTTTCCATCCTAACAACATTTAAAGGGTCATCATCAACTCTCTCTCTCTCTAAGGGAGAGGAATACTTGTAATGTTCATTTAATAAACATCTCCAACCTTCACATACTTCCCATACTATTGACACATCTTGGATACTAGGATTCATTACCTTGGTATCCGCCTCATCTACTATAAGGAACTCACATCCTTAATTATCTCATCTACTTTTACCAACATAATAAATTTCAAAACATATAAGAGGAGTCTCCTAATTTATTCGAAGGCTCAAAAGCAAACTCATCACAAACTTTATGATCTTGGAACCATGGTCCAAGCAGCCTTAGGCTATAATAAGCTATCCACCCTCATGTTTACAATGAATCCACACATACCAAGTGGAAATGATCCACTTGAAATTTGTGCCCTAGAAAGGAAAGACACAAAGGGAAATATACTTCCAACATCATAGCAGCATTGTTCAGGGGTTACTAGCAAAAAGGTAACCAATTCTATTTTCATTATACATATTACAACTTCTTATGTATCATTTTACCTTTTTCATTTTTTGGTTCCTTGCCATTAGCATAGGAATCATCATGATTAACATATCTCATTACTTCTTCCTTGATGACTATTTATCACACTTGGGTATGTTCTCTTATTTTATTATATTTTTCAACCACTTATCAATAGATAAATACTCATATTCCACATTTGCTTCATTAATTTGGGATCATCTCCCTTAATTTCTTTCACATGCCATGCTGATTTTTCATTAACACTTTCTTACACACATAGGTTGGTCTGAGATTAACTCAGGTTCCACCTTATTTCTTTGCCATTGTTCCCATTCATCTTCTCATTTTGTACTTGTTATAGGAGTTCTATCTATCTTATGTGGATTTCATACCTTGTTTCACTTTATAAGTATAGACTTATCTGTCTTTTACTTTATTAT
This sequence comes from Alisma plantago-aquatica, assembly GCA_963693085.1. Lineage (NCBI taxonomy): Eukaryota > Viridiplantae > Streptophyta > Magnoliopsida > Alismatales > Alismataceae > Alisma > Alisma plantago-aquatica. The sequence continues at coordinate 117,720,674 of OY856413.1, read as the reverse complement.
ATTCTTCAATCACATCTTAAGGAACTCCTCTTTTCCTTATTTGTATTCATATTTAGATTTCATGGTGTTGTATCTCTCTCTTATATTTACCTAACTTTCAAGTTTTGATAGATAATGATGCAGTTCTCATCTTCTTTAAGGTAGGACTGAGATATTCACACCATGATTTCTTATTCATTATGCTCTTTAGATTGTCTCAAAATGAATACTTGATCATAGTAATTAGAAATATAACAATCTAAGAGTTTGATACTTACCTATCTTCAATAATTGAATACATGGCCAGGGCACCCAAATACTGAGATTAGGTAGTATGCACAATATTTTTGTGTCATGTTCCTAACTTAGAAATCATCCTAGTCTTAAGTCCTAGTGTCCCTGTAGTCTCAGTAAACCTAAAGCTTTGATACCAACATGTGAGAACCGGTTACACTAAACGAGATTACTCAAAACATAAAACACAATCAATCACCAATTAACCACATACCCAAAAATATGGGTAAATTAAAACCGATTTCAACATCAACACCCGCTCAAAAACATTTGCATAAGAGCCCAACATCTTTCTTGTATCCATACTATGCCAAGAATTTGATACAAATTGGTCAATTCCTTAGCCACAAGATATATACACAGGAGAACAATATTCATATATGCCACACAAACAAGCATTAGCATGCTAATAAAAGTTCTATTTGTTTGAAACACCATATACAAACTTTTCCTGCCTGGACCTGAGAGTACAGGGATGACTCTAGGACACACTAGACATCTAATCAACTTTCTCAAAGATTCATTACTATAGCTCCTCTTTGCTTCCACGTGTTTGTTTTCATCACTTCTGATTACCTAAAAAAATGTGGCGAACCACAAGGGTGAGACCCATGTCCCAGAAAGAGATATAACCTCCAACAATGTTTATTGATTACAACATTTTTATGTAATTAAATAGTTAAGCAGTTTAATCAGTAACAAATAATCTCAATAGCACTGATGATTAACAAGATACATAAAGGAGCAGATAATAACTATCATCATTAGTGAGACTATCATCCTTTATCTTGTTGACAATATAAGCAATTCAGTTGCATATGCATATCTAGCATCATGAGCAATTCTAGTAACATAGAATCTCTATCATTATGAATAAGTCTAGCCACATAAGCATAGATAACAACATTATCATGTCTAATAGGTTGAACATATCAACATCATAAAAAGAGCTAACAGCATAAGCACAACTATCTGGATAGGCATGATTAGCAGTATATGCATCTATAGTTACAAAGGCATGGCTAGCATGCTAAACATAACTAACAACATGAGATAGCTAGCATCATGATTATAATCAGTAGTAGCAGTATAGTTATCAACATAATCGTGGCTATTGTATGTATGCATCTACAATCTTAAGCATATCCACAACATAAGTATATCTACTATCTCTTAGTTGCACTAAGCATCATCTTTATGTAAAGAGAACAAACAAGGGTTATCATCCAATGTGAAGTGATGTATATAACCCTAAATAGATATGTTATACAGATGTATTACATCTTTTATTATGCTCTGAGGAAATTGAGGATACCACTCAAAATCCAACTGACCACTGCTAAGTCGAAATTAGTTCCATACAAGATCTACGAAGAGCCAGACTCTTAAGATCTTCTCCGCCCCCAGTCAGTATGGGTCCTCCACAGTGACACATAAGGTCAAGTTGCTAGCAGCCTAGACCGTCCTTGGTACATGTCATGGCACTAGTGAAAGGAGGTGGGTACGCATACCCTACCATATGAGGTACAACCGCAGTTGTCCTCCAATATTATCACATATATAATCACCAAGACACGAATGTAGCCGTTCTCAATCACATCATATGTATGAGGCATGACCATAGCCAACCTCCACAATCTACATTGTGGAAGATAAGGAAATATCCTCAACTTGCCACCCCCACATACTCAACAATATGTGCTCCGAGTTTCCCTTAGGAATACTAATTTCACCATCTGGTAAATTTTGACACTCAGATGGATCTATGGCACAGGGTGCTACATGATTAGAGTTTCACTTGATTAGTTATGCTAATTGGATGAATTAAGGCTGCATAAAACAAGTGGACATACAAACCCTAATTCACTTCTAGCAAGCATATAAATATCACGACTTTGAAAAGATATAAAATGTGTGAAACATAATTTATCATCTCATCATAACATGGTACTATTCACTTTCCATTCATGAGACCACACTAGTCATCATACTATCACAAGATAATAATCTTTTTCACAATATCATAGGGTATCAACCCTTATCAACATAAGAGGATTACATCTCATTTAGGGCTCAACCATGCCCAAAGGTCATTAAGACCATCATACTATCATAGGATATAAATCCTTTTCACAATATCACAGGGTATTAACCCTTATCAACAAGAAGACTACACCTCATTCAGTGCTCAACCATGCCCAACAGTCATTAAAACCATCATATTATTCCCTATAAGATCATCATTATCTTTGCATGCCTTATAACAAGGCTCAACAACATCACTTATATATAATACACCAGATCAGCACAATATTGCATTAATGAACTAGGTTATATTCATAAACAATCATAGCAAGGTTATATTAACATTAAGAACATTCCTTTATTACATCAACATGCAATGAATCAAGATATGATTAACTCTCATCATATTAATAATGCACATGTTTAGCATAAGAAAGTATCAACCATGTGGCTATGATAACCACCAATTAACATACCAAAGTTATGAACATGTTAAGTAGGTTATTCCACCATCATTCCATCATATAAGAATGTTAAACATGAATACTCATCTTTATCTAGTTGCATTAGAGTTAGGTTCAACATGATAAATTATATCAATGTTACTAAATATCACTCATACCCAAACCCTAAATCACAGCATCCCCATTGGATCATGGATGCATAAGGTGAACCATCACCATCACATTCCATACCATTCTCAAGTATGAACCCATACATAAATCAAGGTATAATGATTGGGTTATAGCATACTAGGGTTTCAACAATAGTAACAGAGTACTTTGTGATTGCATTAGTCGTTCAAGGACTATTCATACCCAATTACCATCATTTAGTTATATTAAAGCTAGGTATAACAAGCTATACCTCATTAGGGTTACATATCAACACAATATGGTTATCATCCCTTCTATTCATATGAGTAAATAGGTAATACTACCTTATTAAGGGTAACCCTCCATTTGTTCCATCATCATTCAACCCGTATCACCATACCACAATGTCACCCAGAACCATTGGATGTTTAAAAGGTAAGACCTTTGGTTATTTACATAAGTAAACACCTTAGATAAACCACCTATGAAGTCCTCGATTTGTGCTCCAAAAAGAGTCACCATCTAACCCTAGACATCCCTTGATTAACAACATAAAAAGTTCCATTGAGAGTAGGGTAAAATCCACAATTGATTGTTCTGTTAAAACAAGCCATCCATTATCAACAAGTAAGCTCCTTAAGTTGATCATATAAAGGAAATCATATAAATCCCATTATTAGGACCAACATATTACATTATCCATCATTCCACTTTATTGGAGGAATAAACATTAGATCTCTTGACCATTGGGTCAAGTTCATATATTAAAACCATCAATTACAGTATAGGTTCGACCATTGCATCAAGTGACCCAAGAAACCATTAGTCTAAGGCTTAATTGATGCTAAAACTATATGATTAACTCATAATAGATTGTAGAGACCTGATCCACCATCATTAGTGATCATTAAATCACTATATGTTGTTATATCAACACTATATTCATTAATCAGCATCAAATATTTAGTTGATGTCATCATTGATTGATAACATCAGTAGGGTACTTAATGGTTGATCATTATACTTCTAATTGATCCAAAACCTGACCTAGGGGGTGACCATAGTTTTTCACCATCATTTGACACCCTTGATCACGACCATGAGTTGTTATGAAGACAACACCATAGGGTTGTTGCAATGGTACCATCATCCAGTCATGGTTTATAGAAGAAATCAGCTTTAAACCCTAAAATTGACCATTGTTTGATAGGTGCTTAGCACCATAGGTTGTCAAAACAACCTGATCCAAATCATATAATACCTTAGTAATAATGTAAACATGATCACATGTTCATATATAACTGAAATCAGTACAGGAAACATTATGAAAATCGAAATCCTAATCAAGCATAGCTTTTTAGTTCATGGATCATCAATTTCAAGCAAGAACATGATCTAGAAAGCTTATGGTAAGCAATAAACGTGGAGTAAGTTATAAAACTTGTCTCTAATGAGAATATAAAACCCCACACATAAGAAATATCGAGAAGGTAGGGTAGAAAATCTAAGAGTAAGCTATGAATTCATCCATCTAGCACCTTTCTTCATCAAATGAGCAAACCCTAAACATAAGGAGCAAGAAAGGTAGGGTTCTAGAGCTTTAGAGAAAATTATACCATGTAAAAGCAAGGTTCCAACCTGAAGGAAGGTCTAAGGAAGGATAAGAGCAAGAAAAACAAAGAATGAAGTAAGAAAACAACTTTCCTTGGTCGAATTCCCTAGAAGATGACCTTGGAAACCCTAGGTAGGGCTATATGGAGCCCTAGGAGACCTTCTTATCCAAAAAGGGGTTGTCTTCTACCATAGAGTAGTTTCTTCCGAAGAAAAACAGAGTGCATTCGTTTCTCCAGGTTAGATAAAGATAAATCAAGCATAGTTTCGTATTTGGGCAAGGAAGAGGAAAATATAGCCCATGGATAAGGATAGAAGCAAGCATGAGGTGTAAAAGTAGCTTCCCCATGTGTTTATGTCCTTAAACTATTGAGAATATACAAGAAAACACACAAGAAGCTCCCCCACCATCCCTATTAACCTTCTTAGATTTCCTTTGTCGAAAATTCCCAGCCAATCACATAATTCATTAGTTGATAGCTACTAAAAGTAGCTCATCCGTGAAGGGGTAAACCCTAAAATACCCTTGATGAGAAAACCTTCAAACCATGGCTCAAATAGGAGCCCCATGGCTCAAAAATATCAATAATGATAATATAACATCTAAGGAACATAATGTATGTGATAAATTGCAAAGAAAAACCCTCAATTGGGTAAATTGTAGAAAAGTTCAAAATGTACAGAAAATTGCATAACTTGCTCAAACAGTGTCCAAATTGGATCAAATTTGAACATTAAGCTTGTATTATGATTTAAAAACATATAAAAATATTATATTATGATTATAAGAATTCAATTATGGTAATTAATCTCATTCAACTCATTAAGCAAGTTCAGGAGCCTTACAACTATAAACCCCTAACAGGGGTTTTGGCCCCCGAAATCCAACGTAAACAAACATGGGTACTTCCTTTGCACCTCATCCTATTACATGCACATGGTTACTTTCATATAATGGTGGTGTAAAATCATTCATACATATATCCTCATGGGTCAGCACAAAAATCCCCACCTAAGAAGACATTCTCAATATGGAATGTAGAAACTTGTTGTGTCATCTATACAACTCTAGTAGTAATGTTCAACTTTAAATTCTAGCTATCATCCTAAAATTATATCTAATGTATCAAAACATTACTCAAAAGTCATACTTGCTAGCTTTTTACCAATCATGGCATGTGTCCCATACCATTCCTTGAAGCATAAAAAAAGCAATGTATCTATCCTTTTTTTTTAATACACTAACACTAGAACTCTTGTTAGTTCTTTTTCAGCATCAAAAGAAATGATGACGTTGGCACCTGTCATTCCATACAAGGAAACATCATTCCTAGTCAACCTTGTTAGGGATGAAACAACAACACTATCTTCACCTTACTAGGATTTACACAACCTACTTAGAAGACATATCAGTATCCCATAAACAAATTTAATCAACCCCATCTCACTATTTTTCAACTTGTATCATAGATATTGCTTCTTCGGCAACCCTAAGGTTTTTGAATAAATATTGATCATATTTTTTACCATATTTGAAATACTTTTACATGTCGTCATTTAAAGCTTGATATAACTTGTATGACATGACTGGAACACTTTGTTCCTCATATTCATAAATTCTATTTATACATTGGTTAGTCTATAGGTAATAACTCTAAACTCATCATGGTCATGTGAATTATGTCATCCAATATAAATCTTATGTATTGATATTTGATCATAGGTTTATCTTAAAGGAACATGGTATCGCATATCTATTAACCAATAAACCTTCTATCCTTGATAGTGGTCTTATCCAGCTATCACTAAACCATACACAACATTATATAATCACTTTTTTTATTCCTTCCTAACAATATTTAAAGGGTAATCATCAACTCTCTCTCTCTCTCTAAGGGAGAGGAATACTTGTAATGTTCATTTAATAAACATCTCCAACCTTCACATACTTCTCATACTATTGACACATCTTGGATACTATGATTCATTACTGTGGTATCCACCTCATGTGCATAAGGAACTCACATCCTTATCTCATCTACTTTTACCAACATAATAAATTTAAAAACATATAAGAGGAGTCTGCTAATTTATTAGAAGGCCCAAAAGCAAACTCATCACAAACTTTTTGATCTTGGAACCATAGTCCAAGCAACCTTAGGCTATATTACGCTATCCACCCTCATGTTTACAATGAATCCACACATACCAAGTGGCAATGATCCACTTGAAAGTTGTACCCTAGAAAGGAAAGACACAAAGGGAAACAAACTTCCAACATCATAGCAGCATTGTTCAGGGGTTACTAGCAAAAAGGTAACCAATTCTATTTTAATTATGCATATTACAACTTCTTATGTATCATTTTACCTTTTTCATTTTTTGGTTCCTTGCCATTAGCATAGGAATCATCATGATTAACATATTTCATTACTTCTTCCTTGAGGACTATTTATCACACTTGGGTATGTTCTCTTATTTTATTATATTTTTCAACCACTTATCAAAAGGTAAATACTCATATTCCACATTTGCTTTATTAAATTAGGATCATCTCCCTTAATTTCTTTCACATGCCATGCTGATTTTTCATTAACAATTTCTTACACACATAGGTTGGTCTGAGATTAACTTAGGTTCCACCTTATTTCTTTGCCATTGTTCCCATTCATCTTCTCATTTTTTACTTGTTATAGGAGTTTTATCTATCTTATGTGGATTTCATACCTTGATTCACTTTATAAGTATAGACTTATCTGTCTTTTACTTTATTATCTTCTTGAATCACATCTTCAAGAACTCCTCTTTTCCTTATTTGTACTCAGATTTATATTTCATGGTGTTGTATGTCTCTCTTATATTTACCTAATATTCAAGTTTTGATAGATAATGATGCAATTCTCATCTTCTTTAAGGTAGGACTGAGATATTCACACCATGATTTCTTATTCGTTATGCACTTAAGATTGTCTCAAAATGAATACTTGATCAGAGTAATCAAAAAGATAACAATCTAAGAGTTCCATACTTACCTATCTTCAATAAATGAATGCCTGGCCAGGGCACCCAAATACTGAGATTAGGCAGTATGCACCATATTTTTGTGTCACATTCCTAACTTAGACATCATCCTAGTCTTAAGTCCTAGTGTCCATGTAGACTCAGAGAACCTAAAGCTCTGATACCAACTTGTGAGAACCCATTACACTAAAATACATTACTCAAAACATAAAACACAATCAATCACCAATTAACCACATACCCAAAAATATGGGTAAATTAAAACTGATTTCAACATCGACACCCGATCAAAAACATTTGCATAAGAGCCCAACATCTTTCTTGTATCCATACTATGCCAAGAATTTGATAAAAATTGGTCTATCTCCTTAGCCACAACATATATACACAGGAGAACAATATTTATATATGCCACACAAACAAGCATTAACATGCTAACAAAAGTTATATTTGTTTGAAACACCATATATAAACTTTTCCTGCCCAGACCTAAGAGTAGAAGGACGACTCTAGGACACACTATACATCTAATCAACTTTCTCAAAGATTCATTACTATAGCTCCTCTTTGCTTCCACATGTTTGTTTTTGTCACTTCTGATTACCTAAAAAAATGTGGCGAACCACAAGGGTGAGACCCATGTCCCAGCAAGAGATATAACCTCCAACAACGTTTATTGATTACAACATTTTTAAGTAATTAAATAGTTAAGAAGTTTAATCAGATATAACAAATACGCTCAATAGCACTGATGATTAACAAAATACATAAAGGAGCAGATCATAACTATCATCATTAGTCAGACTATCATCCTTTATCTTGTTGACAATATAAGCAATTCAGTAGCATATGTATATCTAGCATCATGAGCAATTCTAGTAACATAGAATCTCTATCATTATGAATAAATCTACAAAATATGAGGGACTAGTTTACAAGAATATTTGAATGAACGCATCTATACATAAGGAATTCACAAAGAGATAAACCAATACCCATACATGATAATTGACTAAAATAACCAAATGAGATTTAGAATGGGATACCAATTTACAAATGAACTTAAGTTTCACGAGAGTTATGAATTATAATTTAAAATAGATTAAGTATCCAAAATCTGCTATGTTACATATCTGTCAGGACAATTAATAACCTTTTATTTTTTACGTATGAAATGGTCTTGACTAGACACAAGAACCTCAATTATTTTAGTTTACTCTAGTTTTATTATATGTGCATGTTAATGAAGGGTACACATGTATTTACTATATTATGTAATGTTTTGAAATAATATTACATATTGAATAATTATATCATTCATAAACTGTGTTACTTTGAAATTAGGTTGTTGAAAGTAACATGTGTATGTCATGTACTTATAATTAGCATTGATCTTGCCAACACATCTTATTATCCATATATGAACAATCGAGTGAGTTATATGATATATAATAACCTCATTTATTACTATAGTCTTAATGATGTGCATATGAGTCATGGTATACATGGCTACCTATCACTTTCATTGTTAATGTAATATGATTGTAGGATGTACTCTTACTATATTCAACATTTTTAAGAGGGTTAACTTCATTAGCTAGAGTTTATTTACTCATATAATTAGTTTGTATCCAACTAGGATAAATTGTATGCCGTCAATCTTTTTGTACACCCATATCAGGAGAATTATCCTATCAACACTTAATGCATTCAGATTAAACTGGTCAGCCTAAAGTTTCTTTACGTCTAGAAATTGATATGGTACAACATTCATCTCGTATTGAGATACAATCTATCAAGTGAACTAGAACAAATTGAAAGGCACAAGAATGGATTTAACTAAACTAGTGTAGTATTATCCACTTTCTCAGTTTGAACTTCATTTTAATACCCAACAACATCCATCACACTCTACTCAAAAAGTGACAAGATAGAACTTCAAATGATAATTCCATATAGAAGATCTATTATTCAGTTAGAGGTGTGATGCACTTGATCTATCTCAGTCTTATTGAAGCTTATCATGACATTTAGGGTTCATAGGCTATACATGATGAAGTGATTTATTGGCTAGTTTTAAGCATTTGTTTCTCATGGATTTGCAACGAAAAGAGGTGGCCCAAATACGAAAATATGCTTGCTTTCTCATTACTCAAACCTGTACCAATGAATCCACTCTCTTTTTATGTGGAACCAACAGCTCTAAGGTAGAAGACAATCCCTTTTTGGAGAAGAAGGTCTCCTAGGGCTCCATCTAGCCCTACCTAGGGTTTCCAAGGTCATCTTCTAGGGAATTTGACCAAGGCAAGTTGTTTTCTTCCTTCCTTCTTCATTTTTCTTGCTCTTATCCTCCCTTAAACCTTCCTATAGGTCGGAACCTTACTGTTCCATGGTAGAATTTTCTCTAAAGCTCTAAAACCCTACCTTTCTTGCTCCTTCTGTTTAGGGTTTGCTCATTTGATGAAGAAAGATGCTAGATGGACGAATTCATAGCTTACTCTTGGATTTTCTACCCTACCTGCTTGAGATTTATTCTGTGTGGGGTTTTATATTCTCATTATAGGCAATTTTTATAACTTGCTCCACGTTTATTGCTTACCATAAGCTTTCTAGATCATGTTCTTACTTGAAAATGATGATCCATGCACTAAAAACCTATGTTTGATTAGGATTTCAATTTTTATAATGTTTCCTATTCTGATTTCAGTTATATATGAACATGTGATCATGTGTACATTATTACTAAGGTATTATATGACTTGGATCAGGTTGTTTTGACAACCTATGGTACTAAGCACCTATCAAACAATGGTCAATTTTAAGGTTTATCAAATAATGGTCAATTTTAGGGTTTAAAGCTGATTTCTTCTATAAACCATGACCCGATGATGGTACCATTGCAACAACCCTATGGTGTTATCTTCATAACAACTCATGGTCGTGATCAAGGGTTTCAAATGATGGTGACAACCTATGGTAACCCCCTTAGGTCAGGTTTTGGATCAATTAGAAGTATAATGATCAACCATTAAGTACCCTACTGATGTTATCAATCAATGATGACATCATCTTAATATTTGATGCTGATTAATGAATATAGTGTTGATATAACAACCTATAGTGTTTTAATTATCACTAATGATGGTGGATCGGGTCTCTACAATCTATGGTGAGTTATTCATATTGTTTTAGCATCAATTAAGCCTTAGACCAATGGTTTCTTGGGTCACTTGATGCAATGGTCGAACCTATACTGTAATTGATGGTTTTAATATATGAACTTGACCCAATGATCAAGATCTAATTTTTATTCCTACAATAAAGTGGAATGATGGATAATGTATTATATTGGTCCTAATAAAGGGATTTATATGGTTAACTTTATATGATAAACTTAAGGATCTTACTTGTTGACAATGGATGGCTTGTTTTAACTGAACAATCAATTGTGGGTTTTACCCTACTGTCAATGGAACTTTTATGTTGTTAATCAAGGGATGTCTAGGGTTAGATGGCGACTCTTTCTATATCACAAATCAAGGACTTTTTAGATGGTTTATCTAAGGTGTTTACTTATGTAAATAACCAAAGGTCTTACCTTTTAAGCATCCAATGGTTCTGGGTGACATTGTGGTTCGGTGATATGGGTTGAATGATGATGGGACAAATAGAGGGTTACCCTTAATAAGATAGTCTTACCTATTTACTCATATGAATAGAAGGGATGATAACCATATTGTGTTGATATGTAACCCTAATGAGGTATAGCTTGTTATACCTAGCTTTAATATAACTAAATGATGGTAATTGGGTATGAATAGTCCTTGAATGACTAATGCAATCATGAAGTACTCTGTTACTGTTATTGAAACCCTAGTATGCTATAACCCAATCATTATACCTTGATTTATGTGTGGGTTCATACTTGATAATGGTATGGAATGTGATGGTGATGGTTCACCTTATGCATCTATGATCCAATGGGGATGCTGTGAGTTAGGGTTTGGGTATGAGTTCTATTTAGTAACATTGATATATTTTATCATGTTGAACCTAACTCTAATGCAAATAGATAAAGATGAGTTTTCATGTTTAACATTCTTATATGATGGAATGATGGTGGAATAACCTCCTTAACATGATCATATCCTTGGTATGTTAATTAGTGGTTATCATAGCCACATGGTTGATACTTTCTTATGCTAAACATGTGCATTATGAATATGATGAGAGTTAATGATATCTAGATTCATTGCATGTTGATGTAATAAAGGAATGTTCTTAATGTTAATATAACCCTGCTATGATTATTCATGAATATAACCTAGTTCATTAATGCAATATTGTGCTGATCTGGTGTATTATATATAAGTAATGTTGTTGAGCCTTGTTATAAGGCATGCAAAGATAATGATGATCTTGTAGGGAATAATATGATGGCCTTAATGACCATTGGCCTTGGTTGATCCTTGAATGAGGTGTAATCCTCTTCTTGATAAGGGTTTATACCCTTTGATATTGTGAAAAGGATTTATATCCTATGATAGTATGATGGTCTTAATGACCTTTGGGCATGGTTGAGCCCTAAATGAGGTGTAATCCTCTTATGTTGATAAGGGTTGAAACCCTGTGATATTGTGAAAAAGATTATTATCTTGTGATAGTATGATGAGTAGTGTGGTCTCATGAATGGAAAGTGAATAGTTCCATGTGATGATGAGATGATAAATTATGTTTCACACATTTTATATCTTTTCAAAGTAGTGATATTTATATTCTTTCTAGAAGTGAATTAGGGTTTGTATGTCCACTTGTTTGATGCAGCCTTAATTCACCCAATTTGCATAACTAATCAAGTGAAACTCTAATCATGTAGCGCCTTGTACCCATAGATCCATCTGAGTGTCAGAAATTGCTAGATGGTGAAACGAGTATTCCTAAGGGAAACTAGGAGCGCATACAGTTGAGTATGTGGGGGTGGCAAGTTGAGGATATATCCTTGTCATCCACAATGCAAATTGTGTAGGTTGGCTATGGTCATGCCTCATACATCTGATGTGATTGAGAATGACTATAGTTGTGTGTCAGTGATTATATATGTGATAAGATTGGAGGACAACTGCGGTTGTACCTCGGATGGTAGGGTATGCGTACCCACCTCCTTTCACTAGTGTCGTGACCTATACCAAGGACGGACTAGGCTATTAGCAACTTGACCTTATGTGTCGTTGTGGCGGACCCATACTAACTGGGGGCGGAGAAGATCTTAGGAGTACGACTCTTCCTAGATCTTATATGGCACTGATTTCAACTTAGCAGTGGTCAGTTGGATTTTGAGTGGTATCCTCAATTTCCTCAGGGCATAATAAAAGATGTAATACAGCCGTATAGCATTTCTGTTTAGGGTTATACACGACGCTTCACAGTGGATGATAATCCTTGTTTGTTCTCTTTACATAAAGATGATTCTTAGAGCAATTAAGAGATTGTAGATATACTTATGTTGTGGATATGCTTAAGATTGTAGATGCGTACATCTAGTAGCCATGATTATGTTGATAACTATATTGCTACTACTAATTATAATCATGATGCTATCTATCTCATGTTGTTAGTTATGTTTAGCATGCTAGCCACGCCTTTGTAACTAGAGATGCATATACTGTTGATCATGCTGATCGAGATAGTTGTGCTTTGTTGTTAGCTCTTTTTATGACGTTGATATGTTCAACCTATTAGACATGATAATTTTGTTATCTATGCTTATGTGGTGAGGCAAATATAGCCCATGGATAAGGATAGAAGCAAGCATGAGGTGTAAAAGTAGCTTCCCCATGTGTTTATGGCCTTAAACTATTGAGAATATATAATAAAACAGACAAGAAGATCCCCCACCATCCCTATTTACTTTCTTAGATTTCCTTTGTCTAAATTCCCAGCCAATCACATAATTCATTAGTTGATAGCTACTAAAAGTAGCTCATCTGTGAAGGGGTAAACCCTAAATTACCCTTGATGAAAACACCTTCAAACCATGGCTCAACTAGGATCCCCATGGCTCAAAAATCTCAAGAATGATAATATAACATCTAAGGAACATAATTTATGTGATAAATTTCAAATCAAACACCTCAATTGGGTAAATTGCATAAAAGTCCAAAATGTACAAAAAATTGCATAACTTGCTCAAACAGTGTCCAAATTGGACCAAATTTGAAACTTAAGCTTATCTTATGATTTAAAAACATATCAAAAAGTTATATTAGGGTTATAAGCATTCAATTATGGTAATTAAGCTAATTTAACTCATTAAGCAAGTTCAGGGGCCTTACAATGAGATCCTTGTTACATGCATCATTCCACCCATAATTTTAGGCATTAGGATTCACGCATTTTTCATTCTTGTCACCATGTAGGTTCATCATGTTTTATTTTGCATAAAGATTCATATGATACTTTTGATTCTCCACAATCGCCTATTTTATACCATTCATTCCTCTTATTGGTAGGCCAGTCAAATTATTTTTCTCCTCATTAATGTTTATACAGAGAATTGTTTCCAAGTAGCTGGTAGTTAGGAAAAGGGCAATGTAGAATAGAGAATCACATAATGCACCAAGAAAATGCCTGATTGATTTTGATGTTAACTACTCTCTTGATAGTGTTCATTGATCTGAGGGTGGACGTCTTTTATAAATGTTTTTTGTCGCTTAAGAGAAGCTAATTGTTCAGTGATTAATGAAGGTCAGTTTGGGACCGCCAAGTGGGGATAGTTGAGAAATGATATTCTTAGTTTATGTCCTTTTACTGACTTGTCTCAAATAGATCTGAGAGTGTGACGAGCAACATTTAAGCTTAGGGGAGTTTAATGCCTGTTTATTTGTCATTTTTACACGTTATTTTAGATTGATTTCTTGTGCACTTTTTTTAATGCTCATATTAAATGTGCATGATTTGCTTTTATTATCCTCCAATACTCATTTGCATCAAATAAACATAATTTCAAAGTTTTCAAATGATTAGTATAATTTCAGAGCTTAAGTTTGGATTTTATGCATTTCATGTGAATGTACAAGAATCTACACAGCTTGGTACTATCGACTTTGGAGTTGTTGGTACCAAAATATGCTCAGTTTGGAATAGACAGAAATTGAGAAGACTCGATAGTACCAACTGGCAAGTCGATACTACCAACAACATTAAAGTGTTTTGGTCAAGAATTATCTACGCAACACATTACAATCGACACCCTGTTGGTAGTACCAACAACTTGACAGGTGGTCACACAAATAGAGGAGTCAATAGTACCAACACCCTGTCAGTAGTATCGACATGTTGGGATCAGGCAGATCTAAAGGCATCATTAAATCTAACAGCAGAGGTTTTAATTCACCCTAATTCACTCTTATGACTTAGGGGAAGTGTAGCTAGACCAATCTATCTCATATTTTCCATCATACAGAGGAGGAGAGTGAGAGAGAGGAGAAAGCATAGAAGAAGACCACGTTCCGGACGATCCCGACACTTCCAGCAGACATATTTGCAGCCAGAAGGTAACAAATCAGCATGGGTGTGAGAAGATATCATTTGAACCATCTACTTCAGGGGTTATTCATGTTCACCATGTTTATGGAATCCATGAGGGGCTAATCCCCATGTTCCTTAGGACCTGGGAGTAGCGCAGACATGCATTGTAATTGACCGTTATGCATGAATTCAGTAGTTTCTCTTAATATATGGATTTGTTTCTATGAGAATGAATGATCTATACATGATTGATCACCATAGGTAGTAATTGGACTTTTAATTGCTTTGAAAAAATAAAATTAGCGGTAAAAACTTCATAGAAATACATGTTCTATAAACTCTTTGAGAAAAGTGGCTTACAAATGTGAGGAGATTGCATAGAGAATTCGATAAAGCACATATCTAATAACACAATGAATATGAGAGTGGTGTTGGTATTAGATTAGGTAGTGAATTACACCGTAAGAGTAGGTAATTCTCACTACAGGCTCTTAATCCAAGGTTAGTATTGATATTAAATTGCAATGTTAACCATGGTGAAACCACTATCCTAGGAAATTTACTAAGACTGAGAACAACAACCAATAATTTAGATTTATTTTATGTTCTATATGATTAAACCAATCAATCAAGTTTCTTCGGCCTAATTTGATCTTATTATAGTTTGTAATGGTCTCTGAAGTTACGTTTCTCTGTGTTTGATATGCGGGCCTCATTCACCTGTATTACTATGATAGTGTACACTTGTGTTTTAAGAATATTGAAAATACCTATCGGCATTTATGATAGATCCATTGCTATAGTCTATGGCATTCTAATCATGGCATTTCCATTCTTCACAAGAATTGGAACATATGATTCATGAGAGACTAATCTGCATTCTTTCTCATTGAATCATTTTTGTGTTGAACTCCTTCAACATATTTCAATATTATGTACTCAAACTTTAATTGTGAAACATTCAAGAACTATATCAATATGTATTGATCCTTATCTTATAAGATGGTTCATCTAATCTTTCATTGTTGAACGGATTTTCCATGTTAGCTCTTAATATTCAAAATATTGAGATATTACTCCTCATCATATGTGGAATATCCATATCTACTCCCACCAAATCATTTGTAATGTCAAATTTCATCTTCTATCTTGATTCAAGTCAAAACATCCCTCCTTTAAAATGCTTATTTCAATCCTAGATTAAACTTTGTAGTTTATAGACTCTATTTGTGTTTTGAAGTTATAAACACCTATTAGGTTATGTCACTTACACATCCTATGATGTATTCCTTTTAAGGAATTCGGTTTTTATCTTCATATGCTAATTCTCTTAGTCTATTTCAACTATGACAACAAGCTTAACAATTGGTAAATGAATTTATATCTTGATCAACAACCTGAACTGATTTTAAAAACATTTCAACCAATTTGTCATATTATGTTATACATGTAAGTCTTTGCCACAAGAACCTATATTCACCTTTTGGGTTTTACCCCTCAAGTAGTACTATCAAGGTCATACCTTGTTAGTTTACATGGACTCCATAATTACTCAGATTATGGTACTCTATAATTCATAGTTGATTAGCTGGCTCATCCTGTTATGACCAACCTGTCGGAATTGTTGGATTCACAATCCTCCAATCTCATATGTGTTCTACTAAAATATTTTATTCTACATTACATGATGAACTTGAGAATCCACAACAATTTTTGATCCACTTAGTTCTTATTGTACCCCTTTTATTGGTCTCAAACATTTCGAGTTCTACTTTTACTCCCACTAATTCTTTAGAAACTCAGTCATCCTAGTAACAAAATGCTTTTGTTATTGGATTGGGATTAATACTAATATTCAATAGTCATGGTTTATGGATAAATATTCTTCAAGAAACTACTTTCTCAATTTATGTTTCAATCCTTTAGACATATTTGGAACATTCCCATATCGTATCATATATGATGGCTTATAACATTCAAATGGTACATCATTTAGTGATAGGTATATGTGGGCTCTGATCTCCAAACCATGACATAAACACGATTAAAACTTAGCGGAAGCGAATCGGTAATCAGCGGAAGACAAAAATCACGGAAAATTAAAACTTTTCGAGATAAGAACTTGTATCCATAAAAACTCCTTTCATAAAGAGAGGTAACTGTTTACATCTCAGGATAATTACTTCTTGAGTAATTATATACATTCAAGATACAAAATCTCAAGATCACATAACACAAGACTCCAAGACCTGAGAGTACAGAGGACACATAGGACTGACTCTAACTACACCACATGGCAGGACAAATCTCCACCTGAGATTACTGTTGCCC
Source organism: Alisma plantago-aquatica (assembly GCA_963693085.1). Lineage (NCBI taxonomy): Eukaryota > Viridiplantae > Streptophyta > Magnoliopsida > Alismatales > Alismataceae > Alisma > Alisma plantago-aquatica. The sequence goes on along the minus strand of OY856413.1, from coordinate 117,703,290 downwards.
CTGGTGCTGCTGCTGAGATTGATCACTTGTAGGCTGGTTTCTTCGTCTCCGACGTCCCCCTAAAAAGTTGAAGTCTACGGGGTGAGACAATTATACATAATTGTCCCAGCGAGAGTTATAACTCTTCGCCAGAAGCTTTATTATAACATCAAAGATTATTTTAAACAGTAAAGCCTTCAAAGCATTCTATAACAGTTGCAGATATAACAAGATCTCTACAAATTAGGAGATATGGAGAATATCAACATTATTGCAATGTAACATCAATCAACTAACTTGGAGTCATCTCTAACAAGTTATACTACATGGTTGATTATGTTTTACAAACAACATTATGCCCTGTGGAGATGAGGCTTACCACTCATACTCCAACTGATCGCTGAGAAGCCGCATCAGTATCATACATAGGTCATTAAGAGAGCCAGATTCTCATGACCTTCATCTTCCTCAGTCAGTAAGAGGATCACTTGTAGGACATCTTGTGTCTCTACTACTATAGCTCACCAGGGTAAACTGGTCCTTCGCTATTCTAGAGTCACAGTGGCGTTCTGTACTCTCTTCGTCATCAGGAGGTTTCATATTTACCTACCACTGATACGGATATCTGTGCTTTCTTCGTCATCAGGAGGTTTCATGTTTACCTACCACTGATACGGTATGGAACTATAGTGAAGGATGGATGGATTCCACATCTACATCACTTTCCTACACTAGGATGTAAGGTTCTACACATCCATGTACCCCACATACTCAAAAGTATGTGCTCCAGGAGTTCCCTATGGAAAACCTGTTTCACCATCACTTAATTTCTGACAATGATGGATCTATGATCAGGGCTCTACATTATACTTGATTAGTTAGGTACATTCAGTATTCTTTAACAGCATACATTGTTCTTCAAACAATAACAGTAGCATAGCAGCTATAAAAGAAGAATACTAAATGTAACAGGCCTAACTCATATCAATCATCATTTCTCATTATCCTCATCACAAGTCATCTCTAAAGCATGACCTTGATGGTATTCATGGCTCTCATAGCCCATTATCAGCATAGGATGCCACTAGCAAGGCATCAGATTACATTACTTATTCATAAGGCTACAACATGCCTTCAATGAATATAACATCAACATCCATACCTGGATATAATTACCTTCATATCAGAACCTGCATGATTAATACATCTGATAAAGGTAATATAACAATAAGGAATGTACTTCCTACTCTTGTCATAAGAGTTAAATCTTTAATTTAAATCAAATAGAGTTTATTGCTCAAAAGCATGCCATTACCCTTGAATTAGGGTTTACTATTCATATTACATGTCATCACCCTTGAATTAGGGTTTACTTATTCATATTACAGGTGAATTAAACTCATAACATCATCATGTATGAGTAACACCTTCATTGATGCTCTTGGATTAGTTAAAGGTTCATCATTTATCATAATTAGGGTTTCTATGATCTCACACGGGTGGATCATACCCTAATTATGCTCATTTCTGTGTATTGGGGATGCTTCAATTGAGTTTCCATTTAAAAGAGGTACTTTCTCTCTCTAGAAGTACTTTCTCTCTCTATAATTACTCTCTCTCTCATCATAAGGTTAGGTGATATCAACATCACTCTAAAACAGGTTGGGTTGAGTCATCATAGGCTATCATAGCCAAAAACATCACCATTAAGTGATTAGAGTTACTTTCTCTCTCTAGGGTACTTTCTCTCTCTAGAGTACTCTCTCTTTCATCATACTAATGGTTGATGATAACATTAGACTAGATCAGGTTAGATAGAGTCATTATAACTAAAAACATCATTCTCATGTAATTAGGGTTTGAATTGAGTAAAGTATAACTCAATTGACCCTTCAGGGGTATCTTGGTAATTCACCCCATTGATCATCATCATAGTCAAAAACCTTAATCAAATAACTCCTTACTATCTTAGATTATCATTAGTGTTTGATTTGAGCAACATTGAACCATCACATGATTGAATTCGGTTGAAAGTGTTGACCGATTGCTCACTTTGACCTTTCAAGTCCATGAACCCCTTTCTAGCTCCAAGACCGTGAGCCTCCTCATGGGCTTGAGATCGTGAGCCCCCTCACGATCATGAGGTCGTGAGCCACCTCACGGTCTTGAGGTCGTGAGCCACCTCACGGTCTTGAGGTCGTGAGCTACCTCATGGTCTTGAGGTCGTGAGCTACCTCACGGTCTTGAGGTCGTGAGCCACCTCACGGTCTTGAGGTCGTGAGCCACCTCACGGTCTTGAGGTCGTGAGCCACCTCATGGTCTTGAGGTCGTGAGCCACCTCACGGTCTTGAGGTCGTGAGCTACCTCACGGTCTTGAGGTCGTGAGCCACCTCACGGTCTTGAGGTCGTGAGCCCCCTCACGGTCTTGAGGTCGTGAGCCTCTCATGGTCTCAACCGCAAGGTCCTTCAACAAAGGTTCAACAAATCAAACGATGATGTCAACCGATGTTGAAGCCTTCAAAAGGTCCAATAACTGTTGACCACCTATGGATTGAGTTAATTAAGGTTATGCTTAACCAAATGGTCATTCAATTGACCCTCAATTGTTGACCAATTAGGATTGAAATCGATTCAATTAAGGTCTATCAATGTTCACCCATCAACACTCAACAATGTGTATCAACACAAGGTTGAACCCTTCAATTGAGCTCCAATTGGGCCCAAACTTGGCTCAAACGGTCTTGAGGTCATGTGGGTGGACCCCACATGGTCTTGAGATCGTTTGCCCAAGATTTCATAAAAATCTAAGGTGATTTGATAGAGGTTGAACCCTGATTGGTCACAAAATCAGAATTTTGATTAAATTGATAACTTATTTGCAATTGGTGTTCAATTGGTCACATTACTCAACCCTAGACCTTCAAATGGTCTTGGGTGATTGTCCTCACGGTCTTGAGGTCATGTGGGTGGACCCCACATGGTCTTGAGACCGTTTAGGTCAATCAACCCTAAAAACCCTAATTAGATCACCATAATTTCAGTACTGATTTTATCTAGGGTTAGCCCTAGTATTCACCCTTCAACTCTTAGCCCGTTTGGAATTAGACCATAAAACTTGGTGAGTTGTTAATTAACATAATTTTGAACAGTAATCTCATGGGGTCAACGCTTAGTCAACGACCTTTCACGGTCTTGAGACCGTTTGCCCAAAGAGGCAATTTCAGACCGTTTGAAAATCAGCAATTAATTCATTTAAAGTTGTGACTTAAAAAGGTCATATCTCCCGATTCCTTTGGAGTTAGTCTCCCAAATTTTGAGGGTATTTAGCCTATATAATTAGGAACAAGTTTCTTGTATGGTCCACGCTCGGTCAACAGGGCCAATCGGTCTTGAGACCGCGAGCCCTCTCACGGTCTCGAGACCGCGAGGCTCTCTCACGGTCTTGAGGTCGTGAGAGCAAACTGTTAGGACCGTTTAGGGAAAAGAAAAGCGGTGGGTTTTTCTTGGAAAACACGCCTTCATCATCTAGCTCAAGAACAGTACAGATATCCCACGGGTTTGTTTGCAAAATAGCAGGGAAAAGTAGGGAAATACTAGGAGCTATCATTAACTCGCATATAAAGATGAACATAGTAAAGCATAGGTTTAGAGTTATAAAACCCGCCTAAAGCTTGTTTCTTGAGCTCCAAGCTTTCAAGCTCCAAGCTCTAATGGCGTCCTTGAGTTCCCACAGGTTGGCCAAGGTGAAAACTCCAAGGAAGGATGAAAAGAGACGGCTAGAAGATAGGGTTTCGAGAATTAGCCATGAAGATGACCTTGAATTCGAATTCTAACCATGGAATTAGGCAAGAAGAGGGGTTTAAACCTACCTTGCACCCCTTGTTCGTCCTCCTTAGCTCCAAGGCAGTCCTTGGTCGTCTTTGGTGAAATGAAACAGTAAGGGAACGAAGGTTAAGTTCCCTTGCAACTAAGGAAAGGAGGGCTTATATACTTGGGGTAGGATTTTCAACATTAGCTCATATGTTTCCCTTAATTCCAACTAAGTCCTTCCTTCATTACTTGCTCGTCCCTTCCTCTTTATTCTAAGGACAAACCTTATCTTAAGTTATAGAAAAGAAGGCAAGGAAGGACAATCTAATAATAAAGTTCATACTTAAAGGGATATTGCACATATACCCTGATTATTCAATCACAGAGCCTATTTCTTAACTTGATAACTCAATTGAGGTGAATTCCTCATCATTTCTTCTCTAAATGATGGTAAGAGTCTAACAAGATACTTTAGATAACATTCTTTACAAATTGCTTCCCATTATTTGGGTAAATTGCATTTTACCCCAAATTAGGGTTTCAAGTACCGGGATTGCTTCCACAGCTGCACCTTGGTGCTCAAGCTTGGGAAATCCCTCAAACTTTACCAAAATGTTTCTCATGATGTCTCAACATCAGAGGAACACCTCATCATGTGCAAATTGCAGGTTAACCCTTCTAAATGGGTAAATTGCACATAGGTCCCTGTATTACAAAACAGTGCTACAACTTTATATAAAAAGGAGCAAAAACTGAAATATACATTTCTGAGAAGCTTAATTACATGCTCAGAGTTAATCACAAAGATTTAATTACATATTTAGGCAAAACACCTAGGGTTAGCTCATAACCCAGGTCAGGGATGTTACAAATTATCCACCCCTTACAAGGATTTCGTCCCCGAAATCGATAAAACATATTACGAGAAAAGGGTAGGATACTTCCTTCTCATCTCATCCTCTAACTCCCAAGTGGCTTCTTCAATACCACGATGATTCCAGAGGACTTTCACAAGACTTATATCTTTCTTCTTTAACTTTTTAATTCGTTTATCAAGGATTGACACTGGTCCCTCTTCATAGGATATGTCATCATTCAATTCTACTTCCATAGGTTGTAGAACTGACTCGGTGTCTGGGTGACATTTCTTCAACATAGAAATGTGAAACACAGGATGTAACCTTTGTAACTCTGGGGGCAGCTCTAGTTTATATGCTACCTTTCCAATCCATTCAATGATTGGATAAGGCCCCATATATCTAGGAGCTAACTTCCCCTTCCTTCCAAAACGAAGGACCCCTTTCCAAGGTGAGACCTTAAGATACACTTTGTCTCCAATCTGGAACTCTAAAGGTCTACGACGTTTGTCAGCATAAGATTTCTGCCTATCTTGAGCAGTCTTAATCTTATGTTGTATTACTTTAATCTTTTCCGTGGTTTGCTGCACCAGGTCAGGACCTAACAACTGGTGCTCACCAGTCTCAAACCAACACAAGGGTGATCTACAACGTCTACCATATAAGGCTTCATAAGGTGCCATATCAATACTATGCTGATAGCTATTGTTATAGGCAAACTCTATCAAGCTTAGGTGTAGATCCCAACTTCCGGTGAACTGGAGAACACATGCTCGCAACAGGTCTTCTAAGGTTTGTATGGTCCTTTCTGACTGTCCATCAGTCTGTGGATGAAAGGACGTACTAAACCTCAGCTTAGTGCCTAAGGCACTGTGCAACTGTTCCCAAAAATGACTTGTAAATTGAGGACCTCTGTCCGAAACTATTGTGACAGGAACTCCGTGCAAACGCACTATCTCTTGCACATATAACTCTGATAACCTTTCAGCAGAATATGTTGTTTTAACAGGTAAGAAATGTGCTGTCTTAGTCAACCTATCAACAATTACCCAAATGGAATCATGTCCTTTGCTTGTCCTGGGTAGGCCAACAACAAAGTCCATGGTCACATGGTCCCACTTCCACTGTGATATGGGTAAAGGTTGCATTGTCCCTGCAGGCTTCTGGTGTTCAGCTTTAACTTGCTGACACACAGGGCACCTCAGAACAAACTCTGCAACGTCCTTCTTCATCCCAGGCCACCAATATAGATCCTTCAAATTCCGATACATCTTGGTGCTCCCTGGATGCATAGCATACATGGAAGAATGGGCTTCTTCCAGGACTAACTTCCTTAAGTTGTCCACATCCGGCACTATCATTTTTCCATTATAACAAGCTACTTGATCTTTTGAGTCATGAAACCCATCTTGCTTCTCATTTCCATACTCAGATCTTATATGTTGAACTGCAGCATCATCTAGCTGTGCTTCTTTAATCTGCTCTCTTAGGGTAGGTTTAATATGCATCTCAGCTAACAAACCGACTAGCAATGATACCTTCAACTGTACATTGTCTTGCCTTAAAGAGATAAGCATATCTCTTCTAGAGCATACTAAAGAGTTTAGTTGTGCTCTATTCATGGTTGATGTTGCTGATTTCCTACTCAAGGCATCTGCAACAACATTGGCCTTACCTGGATGGTAATCAATTGTACAGTCGTAGTCCTTGATTAACTCCATCCAGTGACGTTGCCTCATGTTGAGCTCATGCTGAGAGAAGATATACTTAAGGTTTTTGTGGTCTGTGAAAATCTGGAATGTCTCTCCGTAGAGATAATGTCTCCAGATCTTCAAAGCATGAACCACAGCTGCTAACTCCAGATCGTGTGTTGGATAATTCTCCTCGTGTTTCTTAAGCTGTCGGGAAGCAAAAGAAATCACTTGTTTATCCTGCATCAACACACATCCTAGTCCATTCTTGGAAGCGTCACAGAAAACTATATAACCTTTTCCTTGTTCAGGTAGCACTAATACAGGTGCACTTGTCAACCTCTCCTTCAGTAACTGGAAAGATTGTTGACACTTATCACTCCAAGAAAAAGGAACATCCTTCCGGGTTAACTTGGTCAAGGGTAAAGCTATGGAACTAAAGTTCTTAATGAACCTTCGATAATAGCCAGCTAACCCCAAGAAACTTCGAATCTCCGTCGGTGTTTTCGGTTGTTCCCATTGTAGAACAGATTCTACCTTTGTAGGGTCAACACGAATTCCCGAGGCGGATATTATATGTCCAAGAAAAGATACCTCCGGCAGCCAGAACTCACACTTGCTAAACTTAGCATACAACTTATGTTCTCTTAGCAAGGTCAAAGCTTGGCGAAGATGCTGCTCATGCTGCTGAGCATCTTTACTATAAATCAGTATGTCATCTATGAATACGACAACACACTGATCAAGGAAAGGTCGAAAAACTCTATTCATGAGTTCCATAAATGCAGCTGGTGCATTGGTTAGTCCAAACGACATAACCGTGAACTCATAGTGACCATATCTTGTCCTAAAGGCAGACTTGGATATGTCACTATCCTTAATACGAAGTTGGTGATATCCAGACCTCAAGTCTATCTTTGAAAAGACTGTTGCACCACGCAACTGGTCAAAGAGATCATCAATCCTCGGCAGAGGATACCTATTCTTTATTGTCACTTTATTGAGTTGTCTATAGTCGATGCATAACCGCATTGACCTATCTTTCTTTTTAACAAACAAGACCGGAGCACCCCAAGGTGAAGTACTCGGTCGGATAAAACCTCTCTCAAGTAACTCTTGAAGCTGTTTCTTGAGTTCTGCCATCTCGGCAGGAGCCATTCTATACGGAGTTTGAGCTATGGGTTTCGTATCTGGAATCAGATTGATTTCAAAGTCAATCTCCCGAGGTGGTGGTATACCAGGAAGTTCTTCAGGAAACACATCCTCGAATTCCCTGACTATGGGAACTTTAGCAGGGTTGGAACTTTCCTTGGTAACATCTACCACATGGGCTAAGAATGCATAACATCCTTGCCTCAACAGCTTATCAGCAACCATAGCTGACACAAGACAGGTGGGCAGAATCTTTCTTTCACCTTGAAAGATCCATGTGTTGCTTTCATCAGCAAACACAGCCAACTTGGACTCACAATCCAAGACAACTCTATACCTTTCTAAGGTATCCATCCCAAGGATTATATCAAACCCCTGCATATCAAGTGGTATAAGGTCCACTTGAATGCGATGGTCAGAAAAGAAAAGGATGCAGGGAGAACATACCTCCTGCAAAACGGCAGACCCACTCAACGGAGTCTCTAACAACAAACTATCTGCTCTATGACTAACAGTCATATTGCAGTTACGAATCACTTCACGAGTGATGAAAGAGTGCGTAGCACCCGGATCAATCAGAACAGATATATTACAGGATATAGACATATCAGAATATAAAAGTTTCATCTGACCTGCCACTACCCGTGGATTGACAACTGCCTCAGGTGGGTTCATAGCATAGAACCTCGCAGTCGCCTGGTGTTGAGGTGGTGCTGATGATCCAGCTTGAGACGCTTGTCCACGTCCTCGAGCTGCTCCTTGATGTTGTCTATTCTGAGATCCCTGTTGATTCTGTCTCGGAGGTTGTTGTGTCACACCGACAGGCCTAGAACGGCAATCCTTCATCAAGTGTCCCACCTTACCACAGTTGTAGCAACTCTTCTCTTGTTGTTGTGGTCTGGGTGGTCCAGTAACTGACACTGATGCAGAACTGTGTGTCCCTTGAAGCGGTTGACTCCGTCCTCTACCTCTACTTGGTGTCCATTGAGTTTGAAAACTCGATCTGGGTGGTGGAGGGTTAGGTGCAGAGAATCTAGGTTTCTTGGAATCCCTAGATGAAGAACCCTGGAACTGTGGATATCTTTTATGGGTTTGTCTTTTCTCAACCACAGATCTCTCTATCCTTCGGACTGACTCAACGAAGGTAGAGAATCTCTCTCTGTTTTCTAAGGCAGACACAGGGGTTGACATATCGGAATTCAAACCCTTTTCAAATCTTCTGATTCTTTCCTCATCTGTAGCAGCCATATGCGGACAAAACCGCAACAGCTCCATGAACTTAGCTTCATACTCGCTAATGTTCATCATACCCTGCCTTAGTTTCTCAAACTGAGAAATCTTCTCATCTAGGAAGGTCTTTGGAAAATATCTATTGATAAATTCCCGACGAAACTCTTCCCATGAGAACTCTACTCCAGGTCTCTTCTGCTCTTCCATGTTCCACCAGTGACCAGCACTGCCTTTGAGAAGATAGACAGCATGTCTAACCTTCTCAGCTTCCGGAATCATAAGAATCCTGAAAGCCTTCTCCAACTCTGTCAACCATAAGTCAGCATCTGCTGGGTCGGCAGTTCCGAAGTACTCGGTAGCTCCGACACGACGAAGTCGTTCGAATGTCTTACCAATACCTTGTACTTCAGGCTGGACAGGTGCCCTAGGTGCAGGAATGGGCATCCTATCGGTTATATGTGTCATGGCAGTCATGAACTGCCCGAACATCGTCTGTACAGCTGGATCACTCATGTCAGCTGGGTCGAACTGGGGTGGCTCTCTTGGCGACTCAGGTGCAGGTTGTTCTATTCTCGGAACTCTTGCACCGCCTCGAGGTGCACTAGCACTACTCTCTGCCACGTGCTCATCACGATGTTCTGACATTCTTATGTATCTTCTTCTCCTGAGGAGCAGAAGATTCTATTAGATAAGGAAGGAGTACTAAAGGTAGACTCGACATCCTAAGTCCTATGCCTCTGTAGACTCAACTGAACCTGGAGCTCTGATACCACTAATTGTGGGCTCTGATCTCCAAACCATGACATAAACACGATTAAAACTTAGCGGAAGCGAATCGTTAATCAGCGGAAGACAAAAATCACGGAAAATTAAAACTTTTCGAGATAAGAACTTGTATCCATAAAAACTCCTTTCATAAAGAGAGGTAACTGTTTACATCTCAGGATAATTACTTCTTGAGTAATTATATACATTCAAGATACAAAATCTCAAGATCACATAACACAAGACTCCAAGACCTGAGAGTACAGAGGACACATAGGACTGACTCTAACTACACCACATGGCAGGACAAATCTCCACCTGAGATTACTGCTGCCCCTGGTGCTGCTGCTGAGATTGATCACTTGTAGGCTGGTTTCTTCGTCTCCGACGTCCACCTAAAAAGTTGAAGTCTACGGGGTGAGACAATTATACATAATTGTCCCAGCGAGAGTTATAACTCTTCGCCAGAAGCTTTATTATAACATCAAAGATTATTTTAAACAGTAAAGCCTTCAAAGCATTCTATAACAGTTGCAGATATAACAAGATCTCTACAAATTAGGAGATATGGAGAATATCAACATTATTGCAATGTAACATCAATCAACTAACTTGGAGTCATCTCTAACAAGTTATACTACATGGTTGATTATGTTTTACAAACAACATTATGCCCTGTGGAGATGAGGCTTACCACTCATACTCCAACTGATCGCTGAGAAGCCGCATCAGTATCATACATAGGTCATTAAGAGAGCCGGATTCTCATGACCTTCATCTTCCTCAGTCAGTAAGAGGATCACTTGTAGGACATCTTGTGTCTCTACTACTATAGCTCACCAGGGTAAACTGGTCCTTCGCTATTCTAGAGTCACAGTGGCGTTCTGTACTCTCTTCGTCATCAGGAGGTTTCATATTTACCTACCACTGATACGGATATCTGTGCTTTCTTCGTCATCAGGAGGTTTCATGTTTACCTACCACTGATACGGTATGGAACTATAGTGAAGGATGGATGGATTCCACATCTACATCACTTTCCTACACTAGGATGTAAGGTTCTACACATCCATGTACCCCACATACTCAAAAGTATGTGCTCCAGGAGTTCCCTATGGAAAACCTGTTTCACCATCACTTAATTTCTGACAATGATGGATCTATGATCAGGGCTCTACATTATACTTGATTAGTTAGGTACATTCAGTATTCTTTAACAGCATACATTGTTCTTCAAACAATAACAGTAGCATAGCAGCTATAAAAGAAGAATACTAAATGTAACAGGCCTAACTCATATCAATCATCATTTCTCATTATCCTCATCACAAGTCATCTCTAAAGCATGACCTTGATGGTATTCATGGCTCTCATAGCCCATTATCAGCATAGGATGCCACTAGCAAGGCATCAGATTACATTACTTATTCATAAGGCTACAACATGCCTTCAATGAATATAACATCAACATCCATACCTGGATATAATTACCTTCATATCAGAACCTGCATGATTAATACATCTGATAAAGGTAATATAACAATAAGGAATGTACTTCCTACTCTTGTCATAAGAGTTAAATCTTTAATTTAAATCAAATAGAGTTTATTGCTCAAAAGCATGCCATTACCCTTGAATTAGGGTTTACTATTCATATTACATGTCATCACCCTTGAATTAGGGTTTACTTATTCATATTACAGGTGAATTAAACTCATAACATCATCATGTATGAGTAACACCTTCATTGATGCTCTTGGATTAGTTAAAGGTTCATCATTTATCATAATTAGGGTTTCTATGATCTCACACGGGTGGATCATACCCTAATTATGCTCATTTCTGTGTATTGGGGATGCTTCAATTGAGTTTCCATTTAAAAGAGGTACTTTCTCTCTCTAGAAGTACTTTCTCTCTCTAGAATTACTCTCTCTCTCATCATAAGGTTAGGTGATATCAACATCACTCTAAAACAGGTTGGGTTGAGTCATCATAGGCTATCATAGCCAAAAACATCACCATTAAGTGATTAGAGTTACTTTCTCTCTCTAGGGTACTTTCTCTCTCTAGAGTACTCTCTCTTTCATCATACTAATGGTTGATGATAACATTAGACTAGATCAGGTTAGATAGAGTCATTATAACTAAAAACATCATTCTCATGTAATTAGGGTTTGAATTGAGTAAAGTATAACTCAATTGACCCTTCAGGGGTATCTTGGTAATTCACCCCATTGATCATCATCATAGTCAAAAACCTTAATCAAATAACTCCTTACTATCTTAGATTATCATTAGTGTTTGATTTGAGCAACATTGAACCATCACATGATTGAATTCGGTTGAAAGTGTTGACCGATTGCTCACTTTGACCTTTCAAGTCCATGAACCCCTTTCTAGCTCCAAGACCGTGAGCCTCCTCATGGGCTTGAGATCGTGAGCCCCCTCACGATCATGAGGTCGTGAGCCACCTCACGGTCTTGAGGTCGTGAGCCACCTCACGGTCTTGAGGTCGTGAGCTACCTCATGGTCTTGAGGTCGTGAGCTACCTCACGGTCTTGAGGTCGTGAGCCACCTCACGGTCTTGAGGTCGTGAGCCACCTCACGGTCTTGAGGTCGTGAGCCACCTCATGGTCTTGAGGTCGTGAGCCACCTCACGGTCTTGAGGTCGTGAGCTACCTCACGGTCTTGAGGTCGTGAGCCACCTCACGGTCTTGAGGTCGTGAGCCCCCTCACGGTCTTGAGGTCGTGAGCCTCTCATGGTCTCAACCGCAAGGTCCTTCAACAAAGGTTCAACAAATCAAATGATGATGTCAACCGATGTTGAAGCCTTCAAAAGGTCCAATAACTGTTGACCACCTATGGATTGAGTTAATTAAGGTTATGCTTAACCAAATGGTCATTCAATTGACCCTCAATTGTTGACCAATTAGGATTGAAATCGATTCAATTAAGGTCTATCAATGTTCACCCATCAACACTCAACAATGTGTATCAACACAAGGTTGAACCCTTCAATTGAGCTCCAATTGGGCCCAAACTTGGCTCAAACGGTCTTGAGGTCATTTGGGTGGACCCCACATGGTCTTGAGATCGTTTGCCCAAGATTTCATAAAAATCTAAGGTGATTTGATAGAGGTTGAACCCTGATTGGTCACAAAATCAGAATTTTGATTAAATTGATAACTTATTTGCAATTGGTGTTCAATTGGTCACATTACTCAACCCTAGACCTTCAAATGGTCTTGGGTGATTGTCCTCACGGTCTTGAGGTCATGTGGGTGGACCCCACATGGTCTTGAGACCGTTTAGGTCAATCAACCCTAAAAACCCTAATTAGATCACCATAATTTCAGTACTGATTTTATCTAGGGTTAGCCCTAGTATTCACCCTTCAACTCTTAGCCCGTTTGGAATTAGACCATCAAACTTGGTGAGTTGTTAATTAACATAATTTTGAACAGTAATCTCATGGGGTCAACGCTTAGTCAACGACCTTTCACGGTCTTGAGACCGTTTGCCCAAAGAGGCAATTTCAGACCGTTTGAAAATCAGCAATTAATTCATTTAAAGTTGTGACTTAAAAAGGTCATATCTCCCGATTCCTTTGGAGTTAGTCTCCCAAATTTTGAGGGTATTTATCCTATATAATTAGGAACAAGTTTCTTGTATGGTCCACGCTCGGTCAACAGGGCCAATCGGTCTTGAGACCGCGAGCCCTCTCACGGTCTCGAGACCGCGAGGCTCTCTCACGGTCTTGAGGTCGTGAGAGCAAACTGTTAGGACCGTTTAGGGAAAAGAAAAGCGGTGGGTTTTTCTTGGAAAACACGCCTTCATCATCTAGCTCAAGAACAGTACAGATATCCCACGGGTTTGTTTGCAAAATAGCAGGGAAAAGTAGGGAAATACTAGGAGCTATCATTAACTCGCATATAAAGATGAACATAGTAAAGCATAGGTTTAGAGTTATAAAACCCGCCTAAAGCTTGTTTCTTGAGCTCCAAGCTTTCAAGCTCCAAGCTCTAATGGCGTCCTTGAGTTCCCACAGGTTGGCCAAGGTGAAAACTCCAAGGAAGGATGAAAAGAGACGGCTAGAAGATAGGGTTTCGAGAATTAGCCATGAAGATGACCTTGAATTCGAATTCTAACCATGGAATTAGGCAAGAAGAGGGGTTTAAACCTACCTTGCACCCCTTGTTCGTCCTCCTTAGCTCCAAGGCAGTCCTTGGTCGTCTTTGGTGAAATGAAACAGTAAGGGAACGAAGGTTAAGTTCCCTTGCAACTAAGGAAAGGAGGGCTTATATACTTGGGGTAGGATTTTCAACATTAGCTCATATGTTTCCCTTAATTCCAACTAAGTCCTTCCTTCATTACTTGCTCGTCCCTTCCTCTTTATTCTAAGGACAAACCTTATCTTAAGTTATAGAAAAGAAGGCAAGGAAGGACAATCTAATAATAAAGTTCATACTTAAAGGGATATTGCACATATACCCTGATTATTCAATCACAGAGCCTATTTCTTAACTTGATAACTCAATTGAGGTGAATTCCTCATCATTTCTTCTCTAAATGATGGCAAGAGTCTAACAAGATACTTTAGATAACATTCTTTACAAATTGCTTCCCATTATTTGGGTAAATTGCATTTTACCCCAAATTAGGGTTTCAAGTACCGGGATTGCTTCCACAGCTGCACCTTGGTGCTCAAGCTTGGGAAATCCCTCAAACTTTACCAAAATGTTTCTCATGATGTCTCAACATCAGAGGAACACCTCATCATGTTCAAATTGCAGGTTAACCCTTCTAAATGGGTAAATTGCACATAGGTCCCTGTATTACAAAACAGTGCTACAACTTTATATAAAAAGGAGCAAAAACTGAAATATACATTTCTGAGAAGCTTAATTACATGCTCAGAGTTAATCACAAAGATTTAATTACATATTTAGGCAAAACACCTAGGGTTAGCTCATAACCCAGGTCAGGGATGTTACAGTATAAATCTATGAGGATATAATAATATTCGATTAATTCATAATTATATCATGAATTATCATGGTATAATTCCTTCATTCTGACACATCAACATGTTCAAATGGATTTGACTTATGATATATTATCATAGTTCTTCCTTTGAAGGTTCTCAAGGTATTGATGTAAAAGTATCTCAACATTTGATCTTATCAAAGTTTCTTAATACTTTTATCAAATCTGTACTTCCTTTATAATCTTCTTGAACACTTAAAGAGATTTATGTTTCTATTGTATTGAATTCACATCACCATATCACCATATTACCAGTAATAGAAATGAAGTATAAGATTTTATCTATAGAACTCATTCTATAAGATCTTCATGCATCACATGTATGAGGTATGATGGAAGACTTATCCTCCAACTACATCTAGTGAAGGATGTTATGTCACATTATGTATAAGAAAGAATTGCATATTTCCTTAGGTTCAACAACTAAGGGAGTCTAGATTAACATAAATATGCATTCCAAAAATGCATTTCTTATATATACATCCAAGGTGACTATTGCTAATGATAATCTTGAGTTATCAACTACATGGTATCTGTAACGAACCTGACCTGGGTTATGAGGTAACCCTATTTGTTTTGGCTAATAAAGTTTCTTAGAACTTTAATATAATCCTCTAAGGTTTTTTTTATCATATGACACACTTATGTTTCAAGTTTGGTCCCAGTTGAATGTTGTTTGAGCAATTTTCCTTTGTATTGGACCAAAGTGCAATTTACACAAATTGAGGGGCTATAATGCAAAATGTCACATTTTAAATGTACCCCATGTGTTTTGGCATCATAAGAGATAGAATGATGCTAAGCGGTGGCTTGTGGAAAGCCCAAATTCCAAGTTTGAACTTGTTTGAACAATGTTGGTACCTTGTGCACCAATTTTGGTACAAATTGTAATTTACCCAAAATATGGGGTTGATATACAAATTACCACCTCTAGAGTGTCCCTACTCCATCATAGTATCATATATAGAAGATATAAATAAGGAGACACCATGTTTGATTCCATTATGAATTATGGTAATCTTGGTGAAGAAATGACCATGAAAAAGGGTTGAATTTGAAAGCTTAACTTGAGTTGAATCAAGTTGAAAAGTTTATATATGAGTGGATATCGGCCAAAGAGACATAGGAGGAGCCTCATATCATTTTTTGAAGCATAGGCATTGGGATATCGCCCATGGCAAGAGCATATCGTCCAAGTAGGTGATATCGGCCATATAGGGTGATATCGGCCATAGAGTGATGTGTTGAGTGGAATATCTTGCAAGTGAGTTTCATATCGTGCAAAAGGGGTGGAATATCGTGCAAGGGCACAAGGGTATCGTGCAAGAGTGTTAAGTTGCAAGAAGGAGCTCATACTTAACCCAAAGGTGAGGACATGATCATCTTCAACCTTGGATTGAAGCATGATTTTAGGGTTTTGATCTTCTTTTCTTTTCTTCTTCACCAATTGCTTATCCATGGTGATTCCTTGTATATGAAGGAGTTTTGGACGAGCCTTGGACTTATGATAACTCATCTTCAACCTTAGGAACATGCAGCTTTGGATCTTGTAGCTTTGAAGTGGTTCTTAAGGCGGGTTATATAACTTGAACTCAGTCATGTTATTATTCATCACCTAAATTGCTATACTTAGTGAAGTACTTTTAATTCTGAAATTTCCTGAAATAGTTGATGAAATTATGAGTTCTAGTAACTTCTTAGACATGTTTCCATGAATTATATCAGTTAAAACAAAGGTCTAGAGCTTGAAGAAGATGGTGTCACGTTGTAAAAGTGATGTCGGGCTCAAGCATATATACAAATAGCTCTAACTCGATATAAGTGAAAAGTAACAAGTGCTATTGCACGATATGATCATATAATACATCATTGGTACTTAGTATCATGAGGCCTACATGAATTTGCACGACATGGTTGCATGACACATGACCTTTCATGATAGGGTTGCACGATACACAACCCTAGACAACATGGTAGCCTGACATGGTGATGAGTTGATACCTCTTATACATCATGGGTGACACATATATGTACCATGTGCTCGACATAATCAACCCTAACCTGACATGTATGGTTTTCATACACCTCTAGCCCGACAGGGATGGTGTTCATACACCTCTAGCCCGATATGGATGGTTTTCATGTACTTGTAGCCCGATATGGTGAGTGCTTATACATCTCCAACCCGATATGGTGAATATATGCACATGATTCAACCCTATACACCTTGTAAAGGTGAGAGCAAGACACTCTTAGAAGTGATGAGTGTAACACCAAGTAATGGTATGGCTAATACCTTGATAGGTGAAATACCTAGAGTGGTTGATAATGGTCAACCCTATATCAACAATGCCTTAACTCGAATACATTACATGATAAATGTCATGAGTTGATGCATAAAGTATTAAGATGGGAAATACCTTAATACAAGCTAAGTGGATGAACTCAAGTAAGGTAAAGGTGATGAGGGGAGTGATACATCAAAATATGATAGATATCACATCCAGCACCTCAATATTGATATACCTTGATGTGTTTTAAATCTAATACATTTGGATGAGTGACACATGAAGTGTGTCATGTCAATTGTTACATTGAGATGTAATGCACTTTCATAAGTGTAGGCTAACATACCTTATAAAAAGGGTAATCCAAATCAATAGACTATGATGCAATCATATTCTAGTTAAGATGAGAGAGAAGCTTATACTTTGTGATGATAATTCATTTAAATGATGAATGATGAGAATAAATAAGTATGATTGAATACTTATGTTATCCATATTGATTCCTAGCTGGGTGAAGCAATGGAATAGGACTTAATCATTAATAATGTGATCTTGAGAACCTGTATGGTTATTTATGGGAAAACCCTAATCCAGGGTAATGATGTGTAAATCCCTAATATAGGATGATGAATATGATACAAAACCCTAATACAGGGTAATGTTATGTGAAATCCTAATACACGGTAATGCTATGTGAAACCCTAATACATGGTAATGCTATGTGATACCCTAACACAAGATAAAGCTATGTGAGACCCTAAAATAGGGTGATGCTATGTGAAGTCCTATCACATAGTAATCCTATGTGAAGCTCAAGTATAGATTGATGAGTTATGAATGTAATAAGAAAACCCTTGTATTGCATGGTACTGATATATAATTGTTATCATGAGTACTAATCATGCAGGTATGTTGAGATAATGAGCATAGCCAGGTATGGTCTATGATTCTCTGTATATTTAAAATGTTTTATGGGCTTCATAAGCCATAATATGCCTTGTTTCTGATTAAGGGGTAATAAGAGGTGATATTAGCTTGTGAACTATGTGGAATACTTTGTGTAGCAAGAATCATAATGTCCTTGGTCAGATGACCTGAAGGTATGAAGTTACCTATTAAGTGGTAACAAGTGTCCTGTGATGAAATATGGGTTCAAATACCCATATCCTATAATCATGATGATGAACTTGTTAGGAAATAGAAATGTAATTGATAAGATGAGGGATTAAGATCCCAATACTTGTGAGAAGAGTATGGCTACATGACCTGACTCCACTATGACAATGCCAGGCATTAGATATATGATCTAAGCCTGAAGAGAATTTATGCTGTTGTAATGATTCTATAGTGAATAAATACTATACATGTTCTTCATATTCCTTAATGGATAAGTGACATGTTGCTCTATCAAATTATAGCAAAAATGCTTTAGATAAGAATAATTTTCTAATTTGTTGGACAATGAAGTAACTGCTGTCAAACAATTATGATTCCTATGTTTAGTTTATTCTTATTAAACTGTAATAATAATGTTTCTGGCAGAGAGTTATATCTCTCGCTGGGGCAATTTACAATTGTCTCACCCCTGTGGGAACTAAATTTTTAGGTGGACGCAGACGAGGAGGTAGGAATCCTTCAGTAGGATAAGGATAGCAACAGCAGCAGCAGGGACAGAAGTGAAGTCTGAGGTGGAGACACTGGTTGTTATGCCTTGTTTAGATGTATATAGAAGTCCTATGTGTCGTATATGTACTCTCAGGTCCTCGGAGTAGTAGTTAGTGCTTTTGAGATTTTGGCTCAGTGCCTCGAGATTTTCATACTACCTGTGCTTAGTTTAACAGGGCAGCTGATGCTTGTACTTCGAAGAAAGAGATGATACAGTACATGTACCTTAAAACCAGAATGTAAATGTGTTACTTTGGTTCTATGTGAGAAAGATTTCCTTTGACGGATCTCTTGATAAAAAGGTTTTAATTTTTTGTGATTTTTAGTAATCTGTTGCTTAGTGAACACTTTCGCATTAGTTAATTATGTTTTTGTAAGTCGGATGTTACAATTAAGTGGTATCAGAGCTCTAGGTTTACTGAGTCTACAGAGACATAGGACAAAGGTGTTGAGTCTGTGTTAGTGTCCTCCAGTATACCCTATAGTGACTTCCGCTTATGCAGAAGAAAGGGTAAAGTTTATAAATGACTGGGGAACACGAGGAACACAATACTGAGAGCAATGTTGTTGCACCTGGAGAGGGTACAAGGGATCAGGCAAGAGAAGAATGAGTGCCTAAGAATTCCCATCTTGATCGAATCAGGATAGAGAATCCTAGTTTTATGTTCTTGTTGGGCTGGTTAGGACAACAGTGATGCATATAGTAGACTGGATACTAGCGTTACAACCTAGGTTACCAGTTCTCAATATAGAAACTTTGTTCTTTGAAAGGGTTCCTAAATGACATAGTCATGTTGGAACAGTGGAAAATGTGGGGAGAATTAACATATGGCAAGAAAATAGACTCTTCCATAAGTATAGATAGATAGTACATCTGTGATGGCAATGCCCAAGGAGGGGCAATAAGCTGAGAATTAAGGAAATGTCTCTATAATTATAGAGACATTTGCCTAGATGTCTAAAAAGACAAAGTTTTTGGTGCTATCAGTGCAATAAATGCCTAGTATACCAGGGAAAGAGCCACTATGTAAATACAAAAGTCCTAACTTTCCACCTGTAAGAACCCATGGCTTAGTCTCTACATCAGTAATAAGACCGATAAGACCATGGTACAAGGACAAGACATGTTATAGATATGTACATGTTGAGCATACTAAACCCTTTTGTTTAGAAGAAGGGAGGAGATGACTCAATAACCGAGGTAGACTCGGCAGGGCTTACGAAAGTTACAGCCCAATAACATAAAAAGGCAAAAGTAACAACATGAAACAGCTAGACTCTATGTGTTGAGTCAACTTGAAGCGGTAAATGACCGCGAGGGGTAACAGTCAGATAGAGCTTTTTCATTTTTATATGCCTTATCTTGATGTTACCTGATAATCATAAAAAGGATTGTTGTTACGGATTTCCCTATTGATTGTCCTATAGGGACATAGGGAAGAAATATGAGAACTAGAATTTATATTCTATTCAGTATTCTTTTAAAAATGTTTTATAATTGCTCTTATTCGTGTGAATGAGGATGAGGTGTAGAGGTAATGCCTGGAGAAAATCTAGGAATGCTAAATCATATGCTTGTAATGATACAAAAAGTGAGGAATATGATAGGAAATAAAGTGCATACTACCTAATCTCAGTACTTGTATACCCTGGCCAGGTATATGATTATTGTAGATAAGGCAAGTATGGAACTCTTAGATTGTTATCTTTCTGATTACTCTGATCAAGTAATCATTTTGAAACAATCTAGAGAGTATAATGAAATTAAATAGGAAGAGCTAAGTGAACTTTCCCAAATAAATTGCTCAGTGAACTTTCTAAGTGAACTTTCTCAGTGAATTTTCTCAAATAAAATTACTTAGTGAAACTTTCTCAGTGAAATTGCTTCGTGAAACTTTCTCAGTGAAATTTCTTAGTGAAACTTTCTCAGTGAAATTGCTTCGTGAAACTTTCTCAGTGAAATTGCTTAGTGAAACTTTCTCAGTGAAATTGCTTCGTGAAACTTTCTCAGTGAAATTGCTTAGTGAAACTTTCTCAGTGAAATTACTTAGTGAAACTTTCTCAGTGAAATTGCTTCGTGAAACTTTCTCAGTGAAATTTCTTCATGAAACTTTCTCAGTGAAATTGCTTAGTGAAACTTTCTCGGTGAAATTGCTTAGTGAAACTTTCTCAGTGAAATTTCTTAGTGAAACTTTCTCAGTGAAATTGCTTCGTGAAACTTTCTCAGTGAAATTGCTTAGTGAAACTTTCTCAGTGAACTTACTTCATGAAACTTTCTCAGTGAAATTGCTTCGTGAAACTTTCTCAGTGAAATTTCTTAGTGAAACTTTCTCAGTGAAATTGCTTAGTGAAACTTTCTCAGTGAAATTGCTTCGTGAAACTTTCTCAGTGAAACTGCTTAGTGAAACTTTCTCAGTGAAATTGCTTCGTGAAACTTTCTTAGTGAAATTTCTTAGTGAAACTTTTTCAGTGAAATTGCTTAGGGAAACTTTCTCAGTGAAATTGCTTAGTGAAACTTTCTCAGTGAAATTGCTCCGTGAAACTTTCTCATTGAAATTGCTTAGTGAAACTTTCTCAGTGAAATTGCTCAGTGAACTTTCTCTGTTTCTCAGTGAAATTTCTCAGTGAACTTTCTCTGTGAAATTTCTTAGTGAAATTTTCTAAGTGAAATTGCTCAGTGAAACTTTCTTAGTGAATTTTCCCAAATTAATTTCTCAGTGAATTTTTCCAATTAAAGTGTTAAGTGAACTTTCCCAAACAAATAAAGGATTACTGAGTGGATTATCTATGTTAGATATATATGTTTCTCTTTTGATAGACACTCTTAGGTGATGACAGGAGTACGTTCTTTTATGCTTCCTCCTTTCAAATAATATGGACATCATATGTTAGGGGTTTATGCTCTGCATAAACATAAACATTGATAAGGTTGAACTAATGAAAGGAACAATTGCAATTGGTGGAAAAGTTTATCAAGCTAAAAATATTTCCTTAGAATAACCATGTGTGGAAGAACTTTGTGTGGATTAAAGACCTATGATATCTCCATGACATTAAGATGTTATGTAGAGACCTTATGGCATGATAAATGAGTAAGATTTGTCTCTCCATTTTCATGGGATTTCGGGGACGAAATCCTTGTTAGGGGTTTATAACTGGTAACGACCCTAACCTGGGTTATGAGGCAACCCTATTTGTTTTGGCTAATAAAGTTTCTTAGAACTTTAATATAATCCTCTAAGGTGTTTTTTTATCATATGACACACTTATGTTTCAAGTTTGGTCCCGATTGAATGTTGTTTGAGCAATTTTCTTTATTTTGGACCAAAGTGCAATTTACCCAAATTGAGGGGCTATAATGCAAAATGTCACATTTTAAATGTACCCCATGTGTTTTAGAATCATAAGAGAGAGAATGATGCTAAGCGGTGGCTTGTGGAAATCCCAAATTCCAAGTTTGAACTTGTTTGAACAATGTTGGTACCTTGTGCACCAATTTTGGTACAAATTGTAATTTACCCAAAATGTGGGGTTGATATGCAAATTACCACCTATAGATTGTCCCTACTCCCTCATAGTATCATATAGAGGAGATATAAATAAGGAGACACCATGTTTGATTCCATTATGAATGATGGTAATCTTGGTGACGAAATGACCAAGAAAAAGGGTTGAATTTGAAAGCTTAACTTGAGTTGTATCAGGTTGAAAAGTTTATATATGAGTGCCTATCGGCCAAAGAGACATAGGAGGAGCCTCATATCGTTTTGAGAACTCTTGGAAAAGGCCATGTCGTGCAAACCATCTCAAGGAGGTGAGTTGTGTCGAGTTACAACTTCCTTAGTAAAAGTTGTGACGAGTTATGAATAAAGTGATGATTTAATTAATATATCTTATTCAAAGGGATAGGTAATGGAAGAATTTGCATATCTAGATGATCCTCAACCGTTTTTCAATACAAAATAAATGTTTATGCATGCATGTACACATGTCACCCATGCATGACACGTGGCACCTACTAGCTCAAAATGTTGACACCTCATTTTTGCCTTCCTTCATGAACAACAAGTATATATACCCCTAGTTTCACCCCTTGGTGCAAATTTGCGACCCTTACCACCCTCCTACCCTAAGGTATCGTGCATAGAGATCCCATATCGTGAAGGTATGTTGTGGTATCGTGCATAGGCCTTGGGATATCACCCATGGCAAGAGCATATCGACCAAGTAGGTGATATCGGCCATAGAGTGATGCGTTGAGTGGCATATCATGCAAGTGAGTGTCATATCATGCAAGAGGGGTGTCATATCGAGCAAGGGCACAAGGGTATCATGAAAGAGTGTTAAGTAGAAAGAAGGAGCTCATA
Source organism: Alisma plantago-aquatica (assembly GCA_963693085.1). Lineage (NCBI taxonomy): Eukaryota > Viridiplantae > Streptophyta > Magnoliopsida > Alismatales > Alismataceae > Alisma > Alisma plantago-aquatica. The sequence continues at coordinate 117,680,440 of OY856413.1, read as the reverse complement.
CTTAACCCAAAGGTGAGGACATGATCATCTTCAACCTTGGATTGAAGCATGATTTTAGGTTTTTGATCTTCTTTTCTTTTCTTCTTCGCCAATTTCTTATCCATGGTGATTCCTTGTCTATGAAGGAGTTTTGGACGAGACTTGGAATTATGATAAGTCATCTTCAACCTTAGGAACATGGAGCTTTGGATCTTGGATCTTTGAAGTGGTTCTTAAGGTGGGTTATATAACTTGAACTCAGTCATGTTATTATTCATCACCTAAATTGCTATACTTAGTGAAGTACATTTAATTCTGAAATTTCTTAAAATAGTTGATGAAATTATGAGTTCTAGTAACTGCTTACACCTATTGCCATGAATTATATCAGTTAAAACAAAGGTCTAGAGCTTGAAGAAGATGGTGTCACTTTGTAAAAGTGATGTCGGGCTCAGGCATATATACAAATAGCTCTAACTCAATATAAGTGAAGAGTAGCAAGTGCTATTGCACGATATGATCATATAATACATCATTGGTACTTAGTATCATGAGGCCTACATGACTTTTCTCAACATGGTTGCATGACACATGACCTTGCACGATAAGGTTGCACGATACACAACCCTAGACAACATGGTAGCCCGACATGGTGATGAGTTGATACCTCTTATACATCATGGATGACACATATATGTACCATGTGCTCGACCTAATCAACCCTAACCCGACATGTATGGTGTTCATACACCTCTAGCCCGACATGGATGGTTTTCATACACCTCTAGCTCAATATGGATGGTTTTCATGTACTTCTAGCCCGATATGGTGAGTGCTTATACATCTCCAACCCGATATGGTGAATATATGCACATGATTCAACCCTATACACCTTGTAAAGGTGAGAGCAAGACACTCTTAGAAGTAATGAGTGTAACACCAAGTAATGGTATGGCTAATACCTTGATAGGTGAAATACCTAGAGTGGTTGATAATGGTCAACCCTATTCAACAATGCCTTAACTCGAATACATTACATGATAAATGTCATGAGTTGATGCATAAAGTATTAAGATGGGAAATACCTTAATATAAGCTAAGTGGATGAACTCAAGTAAGATAAAGGTGATGAGGGGAGTGATACATCAAAATATGATAGATATCACATCCAGCACCTCAATATTGATATACCTTGATGTGTTTTAAATCTAATACATTTGGATGAGTGACACATGAAGTGTGTCATGTCAATTATTACATTGAGATGTAATGCACTTTGATAAGTGTAGGCCAACATGCCTTATGAAAAGGGTAATCCAAATCAATAGACTATGATGCAATCATATTCTAGTTAATATGAGAGAGAAGCTTATACTTTGTGATGATAATTCATTTAAATAATGAATGATGAGAATAAATAAGTATGATTGAATACGTATGTTATCCATATTGATTCCTAGCTGGGTGAAGCAATGGAATAGGACTTGATCATTAATAATATGATCTTGAGAACCTGTATGGTTATTTTTGGGAAAACCCTAATCCATGGTAATGATGTGTAAATCCCTAATATAGGATGATGAATGTGATACAAAACCCTAATACAGGGTAATGCTATGTGAAATCCTAATACAGGGTAATGCTATGTGAAATCCTAATACAGGGTAATGCTATGGGATACCCTAACACAAGATAATGCTATGTGAGACCCTAAAACAAGGTGATGCTATGCGAAGTCCTATCACAGAGTAATCCTATGTGAAGCTCGAGTATAGATTGATGAGTTATGAATGCTATAAGAAAACCCTTGTATTGCATGGTACTGATATATTATTGTTATCATGAGTACTAATCATGTAGGTATGTTGAGATAATGAGCATAGCCAGGTATGGGCTATGATTCTCTGTATATTTAAAATGTTTTATGGGCTTCATAAGCCATAATATGCCTTGTTGCTGATTAAGGGGTAATAAGAGGTGATATTAGCTTGTGAACTATGTGGAATACCTTGTGTAGAAAGAACCATAATGTCCTTGGTCAGATGACCTGAAGGTATGAAGTTACCTATTAAGTGGTAACAAGTGTCCTATGATGAAATATGGGTTCAAATACCCATATCCTATAATCATGATGATGAACTTGTTAGTAAATAGAAATGTACTTGATGAGATGAGGGATTAAGATCCCAATACTTGTGAGAAGAGTATGGCTCCAGGCCATGACTCCACTATGACAATGCCAGGCATTAGATATATGATCTAAGCCTGAAGAGAATTTATGTTGTGGTAATGATTCTACAGTGAATAAATACTATACATGTTCTTCATATTCCTTAATGGATAAGTGACATGTTGCTCTATCAAATTATAGAAACAATGCTTTAGATAAGAATAATGTTCTAATCTGTTGGACAATGATATAACTGCTATCAAATAATTATGATTCCTCTGTTCAGTTTATTCTTATTAAACTGCAATAATAATGTTTCTGGCGGAGAGTTATATCTCTCATTGGGGCAATTTACAATTGTCTCACCCCCGTGGGAACCACATTTTTAGGTGGACGCAGACGAGGAGGCAGGAATCCTTCAGTAGGAGAAGGATAGCAACAGCAGCAGCAAGGACAGCAGTGAAGTCTCAGGTGGAGACAATGGTTGTTATGCCTTGTTTAGATGTATATAGAAGTCCTATGTGTCGTCTTTGTACTCTCAGGTCCTCGGAATAGTAGTTAGTTCTTTTGAGATTTTGGCTCAGTGCCTTGAGATTTTCATACTGCTTGTGCTTAGTTTAACAGGGTAGCTGATGCTTGTACTTCAAAGAAAGAGATGATATAGTACATGTACCTTCAAACCAGAATGTAAATGTGTTACTTTGGTTCTATGTGAGAAAATTTTCCTTTGACGGATCTCTTAATAAAAAGGTTTAATATTTTTGTGATTTTTGGTAATCTGCTGCTTAGTGAACGTTTCCGCATTAGTTAATTATATTTTTTAATTTGGATGTTACAGTATCAACATTGAAATTTTTTCCAAGATTCTTTTGAAGTAAAGATCATTAGATATTTGGGAATTTCCATGCAAGATCATATCTTTTGAAATAGAAACATTAATATCTCACTTTATTGATTCATCAATCTTGTCGTACAAGATGCTTAAAGTAAATGTTTCTATTTGTTGGCATAATGAGTTAGCAGTTCTATTAACTCTATTACATGACTATTGGGATAAGATAAATTTAAATGTAGACTAAAGCTTCCACAACTCTTGCTTTGCCTTTTCCATCTTTGTCCTCCATGAGGGCTTCTACTTTTTGTTAGATCCTACACATCCTGTGTGTCAGATCTCTGTTTGGTATCATACACTAAGAAGAAGTAATCCAATTTATCTTATAACATTTATACCTAAAATAGAGGCCTCAGTGCCTTCTTCCTCTTTAGTTCCTCTAACTAGAGTGCGTAATTTATTTTCCAATGTCTAGGATGATGACAATGATGAAATTTTCCTCTTTTCTTGACTCCTCCATTTTCTTTGAGATATGAAGATCTGGGCTTCTATCTAGCTTTAGAACTCTTCTTATATTTGTCTTTGCCTTTAGACTTCCTCTTTGTCTTGTTGATCACCATCACAGACTTGGGCTTGTCTTTCTTCATTTGTCCCTCAGTTGTTCTCAACATGCCCAATAACTCTATCAATGATTTGTCAAAGTCATTCATGTTGTAGTTCATGACAATTGACTATATGATTCTGGTAGAGATTGTAGAATCACATCAATGACCAACTCTTAACCCAAGAGGAATACCAGTCTAGCTAGGTTCCCCACATACCCAATAAGTTCAAGAACATGAGGACCTACTAGATCTCCTTCTATCATGTGACATTTGAACAGTGCTTTGGAATCATCATATCTCTCTTATCTTTCCTGATCTTAAAACATGCTCTTGAGATGTGTGACCATCTCAATCATATCCATGTTCTCATGCTATATCAATAATTCATAGTTCATGGAGCATAGAATCAGACATGTGACATCCATGGCATCTTCAGTATGCTTCTTTTAAGCATCCATGTCATCCCTAGGTGCAGTTGGAAGAGGTTTATTTGGTTCTGGCATCTCCAGGATATAGAGCTTGCGCTCCTGTGTGAGAACGACTCTTAGCATCCTGAACTAGTCATGAAAGTTGTTCCCATTAAGTTTGTCCTTCTCAAGGACTGATCGTAAATAAAAGTGGTTGTTGTTTGTTGTCATTTGATTCTACAAAAAAAAATTGTAGATTTGTCAAGAACTCATTTTGATTTGAGTGATTAAAATTTGGGTGATAATACATAGGTCTTTAATTAATTATGTTTCTCATTATTTTGTTCAAATTTATAACCCTCAAGTATCAATTCGATAAACTATAGCAAATAATTTTTAATGAGAAATATCCAAGATATTTCAACTATGGCCCAACCAACGCCTCAAAACACAGTTAATTACCAAGGTAGGCAACCTTTGCCAATTGCATGGTATGCAACTCTTGATAGACAATATGTGCAACTCCTTTCCATAGTCATTTGTATTCTTTTGGGCTTAAACGCTCTAAGAATCACAAGTTAAGCCTAACCCAATAGGCAATACGATAACAATGCATCCATAAAGGTGGAACCTACATTACTACCATATCACTTCCACGAGGTAGATAGTGCACCACCCAAAGGCATAACCTACGCTTAGTTGAACAAGTTTTTCATGTATATTTCTATTGGAAAGCATCTTAGATTTAATATGTTTGATTGAGGGATTTATATGTATCATATATATACATATACTATATCCAATCACGACATATATAGTACATATCATATACATGCTATATACCACAATGAAAATATGTAATGTCTAATATAATTCCTTAGAGCCACAAGGAATTACTACCACCTAGGTCAATCATCACATCACATGTATGAACTTATTGTTGGTGTAGATATGTGCTTGTCAATCTGGGTAGATTGGTTCAACCCTTGAACTGGTCATCTCACCTCTTGATTGGTTGGTCCTCCTGTCCAACCAATGTCTGGACGCCTTCCAGACGGTCAGTTGGGCTATCTGGGATAGTCGTTTGTCCTCCTGTCCAGTTGGTGTTTGCACTGCTTCCAAACGATTGGTTGGGTCCACTAGGTGGTCGTCTAGTTCTGTCATTTTATCCTCCATGGTCCTTCAGATGATCAGCTTGTCTCACAAACCGGTTGTCTTATCCGACGATGATCATCTTCATCATTGTTGCAAGAAAGGAAACTATACAATTGCTACTTTATTACATTGTTAAAAAACATTGACTTACATTCGAGGGGAGCAAAGGTAGGAAAGAATTAACTTTACACTGGGAATAAGGAGGTAGAGGTTCAGTATGCAGACTGAGATACAAGGAATAAAACGGAGCCATCCAACCACACACAGATATTGGTTTTAGGCCATAACCATGCTACCTTTCCACTATCAAAACATGTTTAAGGTGCACATGTAAACTGCATATATATCATATACATCATATATATATATATATATATATATATATATATATATATATATATATATATATATATTAGTTTGGGATTATGTGATCTTTGATCGGATATGCATATGAGACATTATAAATATTCACATTGTATGCAATAAATAAATGATAAAACCAAAAATATTATCATATCGATTATCCTAAAATATAGTAAATTGATGTGGCTCTGAGACCACTGTTGGAAAATATGAGAACAGAGTATAGCAGCAGAAACAAAAGAATTATCTATCTGTATTCCCCATAATAGTAAGATCGAGTCAACTACTATGAAATAGGAAGGATTGTTTAACGAGTTTATACCTGGTCCTAGAGAAAGTCTAGAAACTACAACTTGATGTAGTTGCAACTATCTCCCAGTTGCTCTTGGATGGTGGTTGTATTGCTTTTTATCTTCACCACAAACAACAAACAGAACTGCTTCTGTAGCGACTCATGTAGTTTCACCACAGACTGCAGGTTGATGTTGTCTACCTAGCAACATCCAAAGGGCTCATGCCTGTAGAGTAGTCTACATAGACTAACTAGAACTCTTGTCATCCTGCTAGAATGGACAAGAAGGAGTTGTCCCTCCCGTTGGCCTACTAGTCATCAACTTGCTCTCCCAGAACAATGATCCTCAATTATTATATCATGTAGCTATCCCTCCCTAGTCAGGTAGGACTTGCTTGGGCTCTCTTGGTTATCACAACCATAGAAGACAACAAATGTCAGTGCAATGAATTCTCAATTGAATGTGTTATTGCTCTACTCGGGGAAGCCCTCGATACCCTCTCCTTATAGGCATGGTTAGGGCCAGCGTTCCCAGTCAGTTCAAGATCTATGCGGGCGTGTAAGGAGCGGAAGATCTTAAATTTTCACAACCTGTGAACCACGAGATGGTCGTCTAGTGACCCAAACGGTCGTATGGCACTATGATATGGTTGTCTTGCACTACGAGACAGCCATTTCACAGTTTCCCGGTCGCATATGAATTTGGAAATTTGTTTCTAATTAATGATAAATATTAATTCCTTGCATCACAAGAACTGTTGATTCAAAACAATCTAATTTTCTCACAAATTTGGGAAAGTTGCTAGAACCATCCATTGACCCAACTGAGCTGATCGGTTCACCAAGTGAACCAGTCATATCGATTAGTCGATCGGTTGGGTCTTATTTGTGTATAACTCCATTCAATTCAGTTCCAATCATCCTAATTCTCCAAACACCCATCTCAACCCTTGAAACGACCGTTTGGCACTCCAAACGAATGTCTCACTCTATGAGACGATCAGCTGATAGTGCAATTAGTTAATCTTGTTGTGTGAATTGAGTACCTAAACACTTTAGTAATCAATCCAATCATTATTCCAGATTAAACTCCTCTTCTAGATGAGTTCCTTTGTGTGACCCTATAGGTCCCATATCACATTGGTAGTGAATGTCCATAACTAGCTTAGACATCACAAGAAAAGAGTGGTGCCTAGTCACACATCAGTTCTACCCAAGTGAATGGAAAGTTGGAGAATAACTTCAACTTACAATTTGTGTAAGGTGTTGCAGTGATTGTATAATTCCTTTGTCTCTGATATGTGGAGTGAACTCAAGGCATGGACTCATCATCCTCTTATTATTCATGTCATGTTTCTTGAACCAAGAGTAGACTGTCTGAGATAATTTGACCTCAATATCATATATTGATTGACATGTGCATGTGCATGCTTTTCTTAGTCTCTCCTATCAAGTGGCTAGGATATCATACTCCAATAGGAGGGACAAATCCCATTTCTATCACACATAGTCAGTCCCCATGTGTCAAAGTCACTCAATCATCACTGTTATAACAATCCATGTTTCAGGATTGTGTTTGATAATGTCAAAGTGTACCCAACGACATGTGATGAGTGTAGTGAATAGGTCTAATAATCACAATCACAACCATCACTATGAGAGATGACTATGACCACCAATGAAGGTTTCCGTGTGTCACTCTCAAGGTGGGTCTTTCCTATACATTGTTCTTTAACATGTATCTGTGTGCTTGGTTTGATATTGCCATATCAAGACTAATGAGATTCAGTCATCAACCAACCCACACTCCAGTCTTATGTGTTACTAGTGTCTTTCTACCTTCCATAGTAATAACTAACTAGTGACATAATAAGAATCAACATACTCTTAGCATTCATATGATCTCATTCTCCAAGTCTCATACTTGAAGACATACATCATTGAGTATTGTCATTCTTTAGACATTCATAATGTTTCCACATTATCTCATAAATGAATGAAATTGAATGAATCGGAAGCTTGCCTTTATGATTATTAATCAAATTCTTTATGGTATATTCCATTTCAACCATCACATGATTGGCTCTTTGGGAATATCTTACCAATAGACTAGACATCTCAAGTCCTGATTCATGAGTCTTTGAGACATGATGAATCTACTAAGTTCAATGGAGTCATCTATGATGCCTAATTCACACCAAAAATTGCAAGTTGGTTTCTCATGTTTGAAATATTGAGTTATTGCTCTTTGGATTATGTTTCAAAAGACCAATACTTTCCAATCTATTACATGTTTTTCCTTGGTTTGATTTAATCATGTGTCACATTCAATATGGCTTTATCGTCTTTCCATCGTTTGATTTGCCTTTAATCATGCAGAGTTTTTACTATGGTAAATTATTGATGTCTTGCCATGCCTATGTTTTAAAAACCAAATATATGTGTACTTTCTACATGCTAAGATTTAATAAATTGGTTGAATAATATAAATATGTAAAACTCACAACTTATAGGTTATAAATCATAAAATAAACTAATGCCTATTTTAGAATTGAGAAAATAAGACCTATCATAAGGTATAAGTTTTGGTGATCTTATTTTATCAGATGTGAAAGTGGATTGTAGGGATATATATTGAAAATTAACCCTACATTACATAAAATTGACAATAGATGTTTTTGACATCAAATTGTGGACCTAAGACTATTGGAAATTATTAAGTTTCATCAGCTAAGGTATATTGCTAAACACCTATTTCATTGGGAAATTATCTTGTGGTTATAACCCTACATTACCATCGATGAGGATAATACCTTAACATTTAACTGTGTTCTTGAATCATCACTAATAAATCTTATTTTTATTGGCTTCTTCATTATTGTCATTTATATTGCATATCCCCCTATTTTTTAATATCACTTTACTTTCATAATGATTGTTACTATCATTATCACTGCTTGGATAATTGTTGAAAATGACTGTTGGCTATTTAGACTAACGAGTTTCAATCCAAACAAGGATAGTTTACCCAACTTAACCAATCTCTGCAATTATACAGAGGTAGTATAGTTGAGGTCGAATACAAGGAGGTTAGCTAATTCAATTGAGCACAACAATACTAAAGTTCAACAATCTAGATCGGTTTATAAAAGAAAAAATGATGTTTATCTAAATGTAGAAAATTAAGATTCTAAAGTAGAAAATTCATATTTTACTAGCAAAGTAAGAGTTACTAAAAGGAGTTTGGTTTCAGAATATTAAAGAATCTTGGACATTAGGATTTCACTCACACATCATACCAATCAAGGGAACATGATAATTTAAACATACATAAGTTCTTGTTTCAAGGAAAAGTTGTGCTACACTTCACCTCCCGGCGCGAGTGCAACGATCGCAACTCAAGGTCACACTCTCGTGTGTAAATTTAATTTTTTATCACAACTTGTTCCTCAACTCATTCCTCTATACTATCGTAAAGGAGGAAGAGTTGCCAAGAATAATACCTCCATACATTCCTACTCATCTTCTCAGATCAAGCAAGAAATCAAAAAACATGCACATAAAGTGGCCAACAATTCATGCAAGAAACGGATAAACCGGTACTTTCATGGTAGAAAAACAAGAAGCATAGTATTTAGTAAAAAATTACTTGTTCCATACATGCTATGACATGGAGATTCTCTCCCATGCCCAAGAAATGAAGAATTACTTGTCCATAACTATGCTTTGTAGATTTGTTACAGAAATTTCAGTTCTAAACATGATTTAGAGGGGAAGAGACAAAGAGATCCAAAGATATAACTACAAGAAGAAAGAATTCTGGCTTGAGGACGAAATTCTCCTTCTTTAGCTACTCCAAAACAGACTAGCTCCTTTGCCAAGAAGCTGCTCGAAGTTGAGGAAGCTTGGCTGCACCTTGGAGAAGACAATGGAGAAGAAGAAGAGAAGAAATGGCTTCCTTTTTGTACAGAACCACCTTTGATTCTTCCAAAATCGCCCTCCCCCATTCTCTTTTAGCTCTGGGATGAGAAAAACTTCTCAAATGACCGAACCTAACTGCCCCTTGCGTTCCCTCCTTCTTTTAAAATCGAATTCTAAATTTTTAGATTTCTGAAACTGCCAGGTGCACACCGTGCATTTGCAGTGCGGTTTGCTTCAGGCTGAACTACGCATGGCATACGTAGAAGATATGCACACTGTGAGACTTTACAAAACTTTCTTTGGCTATTTTACGCTCCAGGTGCACATCATGCATTTATCTTCCTATTCATTTCTGGAAACTCGCATGCCTTGCGTGTGTACCGTGCACGCCGTGCAATCTTCTGGCTGGGAGAAATAGAACTTTTCTGATATGGTGCCCATCGTGCATTTGTCCTGCACACCGTGCATTCTGGTGTTTCAGCAGAATAAAGCTCTAAAATCAATTCTTTTTGGGACATATCTGCAATACAAGTTATGCGATAAGTAAAGTAACAAAAAGATAGCAAAAGTAATATAAAAAGAGGCTAAATAGTATCAGAATGAACCAAATTTGTGTGTGATAGCATTGTGAAAAGGTGATATAGAAATCACACAACAAATCCCCCTAAGCTTGAACTATTGTTTGTCCCCAACCAAAAAGAATAGGGCTACATTCAAAGAGAAAAATCAAGTTCATGCATGAAGCAAAATGAAAAGAAGGTATGCAATCAGCTCAGCCAACTATGTACATTGTACTTGTGTTCATTGTTATCATCTCAAGTCTTTCAACATCCAAGATGGAGAAATTAAGTTCAGCAAGGTTGGTTCCAATTTAAACGAAAGGCTCAACTTGACAACATTAAATAGAATTTGGATATTTAGGCAAAACAATTAGTGCATGTACATTACAAAGTTTTCAGCTAGTACAGATATAACATGATAAAACCAATGCTAACATTAACTAGACTTAGTTGATCTCTTCTTCTTAAGGATATGACGATGGGATTTTTTGGGTTTTCGGCATTCGGCTGCTAATTTAGGCTTATGCTCACTAGGAATGTCGGTTGGGGTGTTGTTTTTACCCTCTTTTGATTTTTCATATCACCTAACCATCGTTGCCAGATCATACTCACACTAGGCTAGAATAATATGTGGGCCATTTGCCATCTTTTGTTGGGTAAAGATAAACATTAATGGTGCAACACCAAAGAGTCAACAAGAGTGTTAAAGCTAGCAAGATTTCAATCATTCTTTTGAAAGTTTTTCACTGAAAAATTGATTTCGTAGGAAGTAAAGATTTGGCAAAAATATCTCATATTCTAGTAAATGTTGCAAGTTGATTAATCTACAAAAAAATTTAAACCATTATATGCATGGGGGCTCAAAGATGTAAAAGTTGAGGTTTCAAACAACAAACACAAAGCAGATTATGTACATGGGGATTTTCAATTTTCATTTCATTCATACATGCTCTTGATTTTGCTTTTCATGTAGCTAAAACATATAAAGGACAGAGGGAATCCAGCATACAAGAGGGGGTTCATTCTAACAAGATAGCCTCAAATCACATTAATTTTACCATCATGGAATAGAACATGGAATAATATGGAAACAACTGACACAACTGACTCAAATAAGGAAAAACTGAATGAAAACTACAACTACCGGCCGGTTGTGCCCCCCTAAGCTTGAAATCTGCAGAGTCCTCATTGCATCAATTGAACTTATGGAGTTCACAACCGGGTACCTATCATCACTGTGATCAGAAAAGGGCCATGCCGCTCCCTTGATCAGGGAAGAACTGGCTTACAATGTCTGCGATGTCCATCGGCTGGGCGGAAGAGTCGGGTTGCTTCTCTGGAAACTGTGTTGGCTGCTGGGAAAACTCGGGCTGTGGGACCTAGGTCTGCTGTCGAGGCGGTGTCTGGTATGTCAGTGGGGCTGGGTAATGTCCCTGAGAGATATGCCAAGCGTCCATCAGGTTGACCATGTCGTACATCACAGTGTATTGCGTGCTCATGCAGTCAAGACGGTTGTCATATTGTGTATTCATCTATTCAAGACGGCTGTCGATGTGATCAAACCTTCACTGAACATAGTCGTAAAGGTGTCCCATATCAGGCATCGTCCAAGTGTAATCTGTTTGATTATAAGTGGATGATGGAAGCAGAGTAGGAGTTGTAAGAGTAGCTGCTGGTGTAGAGGTGTTGGCGCCATAGGTAGGTGTCTCCTCATCGGCCTCAGCCTATAACGCCACCTTCCAGGTGGCCTTATTCCTGATGTCATTGCGAGCTCATTTTTAAAACCCAATTTGTTAAGGGTTTCTTCGTAGACATAGCAGGATGGTAGAACATGCCTGGTGATTAGGAACCAGTAATCCACGTCCTCCTCGGATGTGACCCTGAACTGAGTGGAGGGAACAAAGGTTGTTGGTGCCGCTGCGGAAGGTGTTGCATCAATGGTGGGAGGTGCGGAGGATGAAGAAGCTCCTCCATGGCGTCTTCCTGTGCCTTTCTTGATTGGTGCCATTGGATCAGAAGTGAGTCACACAGTGTGCAATTTGCATTCACGGTGTCCAATACAAACTGTACTTCTTGCTCAGAAATACTGATGCACGACATGTACCTGCAACTCTACGGTAGATATGGATCTGTGCCGAAGGGTTGTGATTTTGGAGGTGTTGTCGAGCGCACGAGCACTGGGCGATGTTTCGCTGCTGTCGCACGTTGTTGGTGTGTTGGTGAAGAATGCCGACAGAGTCTAGGCGTAGAAGACGGCAGCTTGGGGGTAGGCGATTGCAGTAGAAGCTTAGGGGGCGGGCGATGGTAGTAGAAACTGTGGCGGTGGCTCATCGGCGGCCCAGCGGCTGCTGCATGAGGAAGAAGAAGGATATAGCGGTGGCGGTGTGCATTGGTGATGCGGGCGATGGCATCAAAGCTACTGCGGTGGCTCACGTGGAGCGGGTGAGGGTGTGCAGCGGCAAGGGCGTGCGGCGTTGCTGGCGAGAGGAAGAAGAAGGTGGGCGAGGTGCACGACCGCTTGAGCGGTAGAACGGCGTGTGTGGTGCACGGGGTAGGGGTAGACGGCGGCTAGGGTTGGAGTGCACGGATGCTAGGTTGGAGAGGAATTAGGTCTGTTGGGTTTTTTGGAGAAAACATGCACGGCGGAAGCGACAAAAATCCACGCAACCTGAAACAGGACCTCGTCGACAACAGCATATTTAGAAGGAGTATTTGCGGGTTATATCTTATCGCGGAGCAAGTCTGGCGATGTCCCTCTACACAAAGGTGTGCAACGATGCTTGTCTACATGAATGGAACTTCTCTCCCGTTCGCTTTCACAGGAAGATCTGGCAGTGCTCCTTTCGTGTGATGATGTACACTGCTCGTAACACGCACGGATGGCCATTGATGTCCTCCGAATGCAGGCGTCTCAGCGTCTGTGTCTCTACTTCATCCACGTTGATGGACTGGAACTCCACTTCGTGCTTCCTAAGCTGGCGGGAAGGATTCATGTCTGTGTGGCGGCATGCTAGCGGCTCGTTGCTCTCCTTTCTTTCCTAAGGACGGTGACGGCTAGGGTTTACGTACGTGAGCTTAAACTAAAAGTGTCTCTCGATATCTTATATAGATATCGGCTATAAACCTCATTTAAATAGGATAGGAAGGGAAGTAGGATTTCCTAAACCCATCGATAAATAGAAACGTTGTGTTAATTAAAACGCTCGTGGATTAATTAGAATATTCTGGAATTCATTAATTAACCAAATAATCGCATTAATTGATTAATAAATATCTGACTCCATGCAATCGCTTGGGATGGCTCTTTGGGCATATATACCAACAGACTCCCACTTTCACTTAGAGCCAGTCACTCCAATATTATTCTAATTGATTACATAAACATTTTAGTAATCAATGTGATTCGGAGCAATTCCATTCAAATCCACAATTATACTCCTATTCCAACACATCCTATGTGTGTGACCCGGTAGGCTCCAAATTACGTTGGCAGTGATATCCATAATCATATTATGATTTCACAAGCAATGATTGGTATCTAGAAAGACTTCATTACCACCCAAGTAATTGGAGAAGTTGAAGAACAACTTAACCTATCATTCATGACTGGTGTTAAAGTTATTGTATAGTTCCTTTGTCGCTGATATCCGGATTGAACTTGAGTCATGGAATTGTTATTGTCTTCAACGTTCAATCCATGTTCCTTGAACTAGAACAGACTTTCTAAGATATATGTAAGCTCAATATCACATATTGACTCACATCATCATGGCCATGCATTTCTCAGTCTCTCTTATCAAGTGGTCGGAATATTAAACTCCTGTAGGAAGGACAAATTCCATCTACATCACTCACAGTCATCCCCATGTGTCACAGTGCACCCAAGCACCATCTTTATGGCAATCCTTATTCAGGACCACGGTGGATGATGTCAAATTACACCAAACGACATGTGATAAGTGTAGTGACTTCAAGTCTAAGAACCACAATCACCACCATCATTATGAGATGTGACTCTAACTACCAATCATGGTATCCATGTGTCACTCTCAAGGTGGGTCTATCTGATACACTGTTCTTTAACAAGTATCTATGTATTTGGTTTGATATCTCCATATCATGGATAATGAGATTCTTCCATCAACCAACATACATTCTAATCTTATGTGTTATTGATGTCTATGGATATTTCCACAATAACAATTGATCAAGGACAAAACAAGAATACATACTCTTAGCATACATATGATCTCACTATTCAGGTCATCAACCCGAAGACATATGTCATTGAGTATATTATTCTATAGACATCTATAAGTTTTATGGTCATCTCACAATATAAAACACAAACATATAGATTGGAAACTTTCCTTTATTGATATGATCAATGTAGTATTACAAATCGTTTACATAGTATCCCATTACAATCATCGAATGATAGTCTCTATGGGCATACATACCAACAGATTCCCACTTGCACTTATACCCAATCACTCATGAATCTCAATCCAAGTGATCAAACATGTCCGTCATGTTTCTGCTGTGAAAGTGCTTTTGTGAGCGGGTCAGCCACATTGCTTTCTTTAGGTGCTCTGCAAATCTTCACATCTCCTCATTGTATGATCTCTCATATGAGATGGAACCGCCATAGAATATGTTTGGAACGTTGGTGCGATCTTGGTTCTTTAGCTTGTGCAATTGCTCTGTTGTTGTCGCAAAACAACTCAATTGCATCACCAACGCTTAGAACCACTCCAAGTTCATTAATGAACTTGTTGATCCACACAGCTTCCTTTACAGCATTAGATGCAGCAATATATTTGGCCTCTGTTGTAGAATCTACAACCATCTCTTGCTTGGAACTCTTCCAGCTCACAGCTCTGTTGTTTAGGAAAAACACAAATCCAGATTGCGATATGTAGTCATCTTTTTCAGTTTGGAAGCTAGCATCGGTGTAACCCTTTACCACAAGCTCTTCCTCACCACCGTATACCAGGAATTGATCCTTAGTCCTTCTCAAGTACTTTAGGATGTTCTTTACAGCTATCCAGTGACATTCACCTGGATCTGACTAATACCAGCTCGTTATGCTCAAAGCATACGACACATCAGGATGGCAAGTTACCTCTCTTAGAACCCTCCATGCTAAACCTCTTTAGCACCTTGTCAATGTATGTGATCTGGCTTAGGCCTAGAAGCCTTCTAGATCTATCTCTATAGATCTTGATCCCTAGTATATAGGATGCTTTACCTAAATCCTTCATAGAGAAGGTCTTCCCTAGCTAACCTTTTACTGTCTGAAGAGTAGGGATGTCATTTCCCATCAATAGTATGTCATCCACATATAATATGAGAAATATGAATGTGCTCCCACTAACCCTTTTGTAAACACAAGGTTCATTTTCATTTTGACTGAAGCCAAACTTTTGACTACTTCATCAAAACGTAGATTCCAACTCGGAGATGCTTGCTTCAATCCATAGATTGACCTTTGTAGCTTACAGAATTTATTGGCTTCCTTTGGATCGATAAAACCCTCAGGTTGTGTCATGTACACATCCTCGAGTAAATTCCCATTAAGGAATGTTGTTTTAACATCCATCTGCCAATTCTCATAGTCATGATAAGCTGCAATGGCAAACATGATCCAGATGGATTTAACCATGGCAACTGGTGAGAAGGTCTCGTCATAATCAACACCTTGAATTTGATGGAATCCTTTCGCAACCAATCTACCTTTATAGGTTTGAACATTTCCATCCATGTTAGTCTTCTTCTTGAAGACCCACTTGCACCCTATGGGTTTTACCCCTTCAGGTGGATCCACCAAGGTCCATACCTTGTTGGTGTACATGGATTCCATCTCAGATCTCATGGCTTCAAGCCATTTCTCATATTCTGGTCCCTTAGTAGCTTCTAGATAGGAAGTTGGCTCATCTGCTATGCCCAATTCGTCACTGTCTTGAGTCATGAGAAATCCAAATCTCTCAGTCTCAAGTCGTGTCCTACTAGACCTACGAGGTTCATGTGTTACATTTGGAACTTGAAATTCCACAACAACTTGTGAGTCTCCATGTTCCTTATGTACCTCCTTAGGTTCTCTGCTTTCTTGTTGGTCTCGAACTTCTTTGAGCTCTACATTTCTCCCACTAATTCCTTTGGAAATAAATTCCTTTTCAAGAAATATAGCAGTCCTAGCAACAAACACTTTTTTGTCAGTTGGTGTGTAGAAGTAGTATCCCTGAGTTTCCTTGGGGTATCCAACAAAATAGCATTTTTCCGATTTGGGTCCAAGCTTTTCAGGAAATTGTTTCCTAACATAAGCTTCACATCCCCAAATCTTTAACATAGACAAATTGGGACAATTCCTATTCCATATATCATATGGTGTTTTTTGAACCGATTTGGAAGGTACACGGTTAAGTGTAAACGTTGCAGTTTCAAGAGCATATCCCCAGAATGATATTGGAAGTTTGGCTAAACTCATCATTGATCGTACCATGTCTAATAATGTATGATTCCTTCTTTCTGACACACCATTATAATGTGGTGTACCAGGTGGAGTCCATTGTGATACAATACCATGGTCTCTCAGAAGGTCCTCAAACTCTTGGCTTAACTATTCGCCACCTCGATCTGAACGGAGTTCTTTAATACTTTTACCAAGTTGCTTCTCTACTTCATTCATGAAATTCTTGAACACTTCAATAGTTTCTGATGTGTTTCATAAGATATACATAGCCATACCTACTGAGGTCATCAGTGAAGGTAATGAAGTATTGATAGCCTCCTCTAGCATTTGATCTAAAAGGTCCACATACATTAGTATGTATGAGCCCTAGCAGATCACTAGCTCTCTCACTGTGTCCAGTGAAAGGATTCTTGGTCATCTTCCCTAATAAGCATGCCTCACATGTCTCCAATGATTCAAAATCAAAAGAGTCTAGATAACCATCCTTATGGAGTCTAGATATGCATTTCTCGTTTATGTGCCCAAGACGAAAATGCCATAAGAATGTTTTGTTTGAGTTGTCAAGTTTTAACCTTTTAGTATTTACGTTGTATATGCTAGTATCAAGTTCTAACAAGTAGATACCATAAGACATAGGGGCATTGCCATAAAAGATCTCATGTTTAGAAATAGAAATAATTCCATTCTTAATGTGAAATTCAAATCCACTCTTGTCCATATAAGATATAGAAATAATATTTCTATTAATGGCTGGTACATAATAGCAATTCTCTAATTCTATTACAAGGAACGTAGGCAAAGATAAACTAATAACTCCAACTGCGGTGGCAGCAACTCTTGCTCCATTAGCGACCCACAGCTTGACTTGGCCCTTTCGTAAAGGCTTACTACTTATCAGATCCTGCATATTAGAACATATGTGAGATCCACATCCGGTATCCAGTACCCATGATGAAGAAGTATTTAAGTTTATCTCAATAACGTATATACCTGAAGTGGAGATCTCTATTCCCTACTTCTTCTTCCTCAGTTCCTCCAGTTAGAGAGGACAGTTTCTTTTCCAATGTCCAGCCTGGTGACAATGGTGACAATTGCCTTCTTTAGAGATCCCACCTTTAGCTTTAAGCACGGATGCCTTTGGCTTCTGTCCGGCTTTAGAACTTTTCTTAGCCTTGCATTTTCCTTTTGACTTTCCCTTTTCCTTGTTGATCATCATCATAGACTTGGGCTTGTCTTTCTTCATCTGTGCTGTAGTTGTCCTCAACATGCCCAACAATTCTGACAACGGTTTGTCAAGATTGTTCATGTTGTAGTTCATGACAAAATGATTATATGATTCAGGAAACGATTGTAGAATCACATCAGTGACCAACTCTTGACCTAGGGGAAATCCCATCTTGGATAGGCTTTCCACGTACCCAATTGAAGTGAGTATATGGGTGCCAACTGAGTCTCCCTCTTTCATCTTGCTCCTGAACAAAGCCTTTGAGACATCATATCTCTCCTGTCTTGCTTGATGTTGATACATGTTCTTGAGATGTGTTACCATCTCCATTACGTTCATGTTATCATGCTGCTCTTACAAATCATAGTTCATTGAGCACAACATCAGGCACTTGACACCCACGGCATCATCAAGGTGCTTCTTGTAAGCATCCTTTTCAGCCTTGGGTGCATTTACGGCGGGTTCCACTGGCTCTGGTGTTTCAAGGACAGAGCTTACGTTCATGTGTGAGAACAATTCTCAGCATCCTAAACCAGTTTTGAAAGTTAGTTCTGGTAAGTTTGTCCTTCTCAAGGACTGATCGCAATGAGAAAGTGTGGGTGTTGTTTTCCATTTGATTGCTACAAAAGAAAAATTTGCATTTAGTCCAAAACATTTTGACTTGTAAAGATTTGATAAACGAGATTAATTAGGCCTTTAATTAATTACACTCCCACTATTTTATTCAAATTTATAGCCCTCACTATCAACTCGGAAGATTGCAATTCACAACCTTCTAGTGAGCCAAGATCCAAAATAATTGGATCAATGCCCAGCCAACGCTGGCGTCAAAGTCCAAATACTAAGGTAGGAAACTTTTGCCAATTGCATCATATACAACTCTTGGATAGATGATAATGCACAACTCCTTGCCATGATGCATCTCTGTACCTCTAGGTACTTGATCCTATTAAGGTTCCCTAGTTAAGTCCAACCCATAAGCCAACACGATGAGTTTGCACCCTGTGGAGGCAGACCCACACACCCACCATCACACTTCCACGAGATAGATAGTGTACCACGCGGAGGTGTGCTCACACATAGTCGATCAAGATTTTCATGTGTGTTGCTTTATGGAAGGCAACTAAAACTTAATATTATTAATTGAGGGGTTTTATTAATACATATACATATCCAAACACCACATACTTATAGTATGTATCATATACTATTATATCCACAACCACAAACGATAGACATGCAATCACCACTACTAAAAATTGGGCCATTATTCACGGGAGAGTCATGTCACAAACCCCTCTCTACAGGCCCTCAGAAATAGGGACGGTTGTGGGTCTGTCCCTCACAAATGGTCCGTGAAGAGAACTCACGTGACAAATACCAGTGGCCCTCACAAATACAATTGTCACGGACCAACTGACCCTC
This sequence comes from Alisma plantago-aquatica, assembly GCA_963693085.1. Classification (NCBI taxonomy): domain Eukaryota; kingdom Viridiplantae; phylum Streptophyta; class Magnoliopsida; order Alismatales; family Alismataceae; genus Alisma; species Alisma plantago-aquatica. The sequence goes on along the minus strand of OY856413.1, from coordinate 117,661,034 downwards.
AAGAATGTTATATTGAGGGACTATTTAGCCTTCATAAATACATTTTTGAGGGACTATTTAGCCTTCATAAATACATTTTTGAGGGACTATTTAGTTCTCATAAATACATTTTTGAGGGACTTGATGGTCCTGGAGAATATATTTTTGAAGGATAATGCCTTCATTAATATTATTTTTGAGGGGCTATGTGGTCGTCATCAATGCAATTTTGATGGTCAATCTGGACCTTCATCAATATATTTATGAGGGACTACTGTAAATGATTTTGTTATTGATTATTGAATGATTTATTAAATGATAATTAATTGTTACTATAGTGAATATCAAATTTTAAATGAAAACTTTGTATGCATAACCTCAAGAAAATTTTTTATACTAATTCACATGACATCATAAGAAGATTCAACACCAAAATGACACATAAAAATGTTAAATCACCTCAAACCAAATTTTGTTATTGAAGCAAAATATTATCCATACATTGTGTGCTCAACGTTGATATAAATAAAGAGTACATATGGTTCAAAATTTTGAGATTGATGACAATGAACATATCATGCTAGAAACTCTTAAGATCTATAATGTCTCCATATTCCTTCAAATGGTGTGCTGCTCTTCATCAATGCCATGCCTCATACGGTTAGGTACTTGAATATTCTTCTCCTAAAAATGACAAATCATTTTATTAATATAATTTAAAGTTTATACATAAATCATAGTACAACAAACAACTTACCCTTATATTTCGGTTTTGGTCTACTCCAAGGTGCATTGTCCGTTGAAATCCATCATTAAAAGTAATTCTACCCTATCAATATAAATACCAAAAGGAATCAGAGTGAGTGCGAAGTAGAGATAAATGTAAGTGAACAACTGCCTCAGCAGGCTACCAGACCACACAACCAAACTCGACCATCTCTATAAAAGTAAGAGGGGAGCACAGAGGATCAACCAACACATCAGCCACCATCAAAGGACTCGACCAACACAGTAGAGCCAACAACTCAGGCACAAAACAGCAGAACAAGCCGACCAACATATACTGCAGATCATCAACACTTCAAAAGAATCACAATGGCAGCACCTACCCTGCCCCAGCCGTCAACAACCAGCAGCACTCAAGACTACACAACACAAAACAAAGAGAGCACAGCCACCAACGCCAGGCAGCCAGAAACTAAAGGAACAAAAGAAACAAGAACCAACTATAGATCCCTGCCATTCCAGCCCAGATCTGAACCAGCAACAAACAACTAGGAAAGAGGTCAACAACAGCTTCAAGACAGCATAAAAACATAACAGAACCAGCCATCGTAAGAAAAAATAAAACCTTTCATGATCATTGAATAAACCTGGTGCCGGATAAAATTGAATTAATAAATTATTGCTGGTCATTTTTTAGTGAAAAACATGCCATCCAACAGAAAAACAGTATGCAACTAAAAGGTCTGGAGATGAATGTCCCTATACCATTCTAATTGTAAAGAATGATGCAGCTTGTAGATAACATAATCAAAATGCCTAAGATTTAGAGCTCATCTAAATATCCCTCAGAATATGTCGTTCTTGAACTCGTTTAGCAAGCCAACATATTGATCAAGAAGATCACAATGATCTATTACACTGAAAATTGGCTGACCTGCCAGAAAATACCTAAATCATTTTAATAGTAATGAAACATGCAGCTTGTAGATAGCATTATCAACATGCCTACGTTTTAGAAATCATTTTAAAAATCCATCAGAATATCTTTTTTTGAGCTACTTTTCGCAAGCCAAAGAAAGATCAAGATGATAGAATGGCTTAAGATTTAGTAGTAAGGATATTCGTGAAATTCCAAACTGAAGTCATCCTAGCTATTAGTATGTCATTTGAAAGTAGTAATATTCTCCCATTTTCATCTGAATCAAACGAGCTGAAGAAAGCACTTTGCTTCAATCCAGTTGCTACACAAATTGATGCTTGAACTCATGTGAGATAGAAAACAACATAACCAACACTGGTTATGTTAATACCCTACTAATGCAGATTTAAGTCAGTGACAAATTCAAGTATTAATACCCTACTAATTGGAAACGACATAACCAACACTGGTTGTAAACATGAATTGTACAATAGAACTCTATAAAAACATAAACATAAAATTTGAACTCTATAAAGTCCATTCACACAAAACAACTAAAAACTTAAAAAATACAAACTGTAATCTAAAACTCTAGATGTCTTGTGACAAATTCAAATATGTCACAGGTAGGAAAAACATATACAATACTGAATATATCTTAAACACATGAAAAATGTAAAGCCTTCAGTTTTTTTAAAATAATGTCATTCAGATCGCTAGAAGTTTAATCAAGCATGTATTGAATACCTGATTTAAACGCTGAGTTCTTGGTGTGAAAGACACCGATGAAGATGTGATTGGTGTGTTCTGCATTTGAGGATGACTTTGTCGATTATTACCAGAAGAAGGGCACCAACTTTCAACTGCAGCCTTTAATAAAGTGTACATGTTAATATTCTTATGTGTATGAATATTGAAAATAATCTATAGTTGTTATGAGGTACCTGTGGCTGAAATCTTAGTGGATGTCCATTGCCTTGTATGGAAAGCCTGCCTACTCCATTCTCCCTTGAATTGCCTTGTATGGAAAGCCTTCCTACTCCATTCTCCCTTGAATTGCCTTGTATGGAAAGCATGCCTACTCCAGTCTCCCTTGAATTGCTTGAATTGGTTTGTCTAGAAAGTCTTCCTAAGCCATCCCCGCTTGAATTATTTTGCCTGGGAAACATGCCTACATCTGCACCATTACTTGTATTGTCTTGTATGTGAAAAGAACCCACATCTGACCTATTTGTGCCACTTTGCATGTGTAAGACACCTGTAGTATTCTGATTGGGGTATTCAGCTACAAAATCAACATTAATACCGCCATCCTATAACAAATACATCAACAATGTCAAAAAAAAATTATATATTACATTGACATAGACAAGTGAATCTGAGTTACCTGTGATTGATTATACCAAGTCATTAATTGGGAGACGGAGTTCTTCAATCCATTTACTGTTTCTTCAAGTTCCTCAAGTTTATCCTGAAATAGAAAACAAATTACAAACATCGATCTAATAGACTAGTTGTAACTAATAGTTCAAGTTTAGTTATACCAACATACATCCTTTGCATTGCTTTCCTCAAGAAGCATTTCATATCTTATACCGGGAGCTTTTCCCCTATGTCCTATCTCTTTGTGCCCAATTCCAACACCTCGGATCCTAGCCTTTTTGGAAGGATTTAAAACTTGCAAATAAGCAGCACTTGTTAGATTATCAACACTTCTGGGATCTATTTCTTCTTGGTTTGCTACTTGGTTTTCCACGATATCATAGATTTCAAGCTGTAATTAGAAAGCATCATAAAAGGAAAGCTTAAATTGAGATATCTAAGCATATGTAGCTTTGTAGACATCATAGGAAAGAAAATATCCATTTTCTAACCACTTGTGGGCTTTTGTCGTAAACGTTTTCCAAAAATTTGTTAAGAGGCACAACGGGTTGATCTTCACTGACCTACACATGATAGATAACAAAATAATTGTCCATGTTATATGTTCAACTCCTACTAATAAAGACAAGTGTCCATTATTAATACCATTTCTGCCCGATAACAACTCCATGGCTTTGATCCTGTGGTATGATCCATCACTTTTTTTGCTTTGTTTGCCTTGTTGATCTCGGAAATTTTCTAAACCATAAGAAACATATAATTAGAAAAAGTAGATAGGTATACATGCAAGTTATATGAAACCATTGTACCTTAGACTTCTCGGTTCCCCATTCTTTAACAAGATTTTTAAATTGGTCCATATCTATGGAAGCATTTTTCTCAACTTTCTTCATCATCAATTCTGGTTCAATCTTGTACTTTTCATAGTAATCTTTCTTTACACGTGCCCTCCACACTAATATTCCTTTGCTAATCATCAATGTGATTCCATGCATTAGGGTGACTGCCTAAATCGAAGTATTTCTACAAAAACATAGAAAATATTACTTTAGATATAACAATCATACAATTTGTTGGTCTTTTTATGAAAAGATTACCTCAATAATTGATTTTCTATCTGCAAAAGCTTGTTCTGGTTGTTCGTTCCACTTCAAGTCTAGATGCCATATGTGTGGTTTCCTTACTAGCATATGACAATAACGATTCAATTTGGCACCATTCTCCCCAATAGCATTTCCTTCATAATCCCATTGGACCTTGTGACGTGGCTGCCCTTGCTTAGGAAGTAGGCTTTGCTCACTTGCAGGCCCACGTCCATACTTCCTATTCTCCTATTCATCCTCAACATTTTCTTCAGCTATTACATCATTTTCAATATTGTTGGACAGTAGAGTAGGTTCATCCTCACAATTTTCTACAATTGTGGATGGAGGGACAATAATAGGTTGCAACTCCTGTGTGTTGTTACAACTAGATCTAGTGATTCTTCTTCCTACCATCCTTCAATTGACAAGAAAAAAAATTAGATTATTAGTGCAGAAATGTCAGTAACAAAAGTAGTAGCTACATTTGAAAAACAAATAAATTGCGGAGAATATGAGACACCAACATATGAATATTCAGCATTTGAAAAACATATAACTTGTAGAGTACCTTGGTTTCATATCCCAAAAAAGAATAATGATGTCCTACTTGCTGGTATATGAAACAAGACTAAATAAATTGCAAAGAAAATGCCATATAGTAACAGTTTGCCAAAAAAATGCAATAGAACATATTCCCCAAGTAACTTATTCTAGACTTGCAAACAAAATATCCCTCGGTGTCACTCCTTGTCCAAGACACATCACTAGTTACATGTGATGAAAATAGACAGATTAATGAACTAAACATTAGCCCCATCATTCTTTTTTTTAGTTCTATCAACAAAAGATCCCTCGGTGTCACTCCTCGTCCAAGACACATCACTAGTTACACCACCATCAGTAGCTTCAGATTGTAAACCAGTCAAACAATTCTCAATAAGAGGTACTTCAGAATAATCTTTAGGAGGATGCTTTAGCACGGTGAACCAATCATCAGCATTAGGATCCTTCACATAAAAGCATTGCAATGCTTGAGAAGCCAGGATAAACGGTTCCTCCTTTTTTTTATCCTTGAAGTGTTGATTTGTGTGAACCCATATTCATCAATTCGCAACCCGTTAGAAGTGCTTTCATCATACCAAGAACATCTGAACAACGGAACTTTGATTCTTGGACCATAAGTTAGCTCAATAACCTCCTCTAAGTAGCCATAGTACATGACTTTAGCATTTATAGGATTTTGATCTCTACCACTTGAATAACTTGAAGTGTCAGCACACAAATACACTCCACTATTTTGTGTAATACATGTACTTTCAATGTGCTTTGAACGGAAACGATATCCATTGACCGAAAATCCTTCATAAGACATTCCCTCAGCACAAGGGCCTTGGGATAACCATCTCAAATCATCGCTAATACTGTTCGGCCTAATCTCTCGCATTTACATTACCTTCATAAAAAATTAAAACATTAATGTAATCTACACTAACTTGAACATTAAGAGTGACAACAATATTTATGTTTGAGACTTACATGCTCTTTCAACCACTTAGAAAACTCCTTTGCATGTTTAGTTTCTAGGGTCCGTGGGGCAATGTTGGGTTCCATATCTTGAAGAATACACATGTGTTCACTACTTTATAAGAAGTGTCTAAATTAATGTACAACAAATATACAAATATCAGCAAGAATTTTAGGACGTAATTAAATCTTACCTTCTGTAAACATCCAATTCCTCTTTATTGAAAAGGACATAACGATGGGCTTGTTCCAAAGTGTGGATGTCGAAATTTGTTGACACTCCAACTCTAATTGGAGATCCATCAACATTATGAGGAGTGCGGTTCAGTTTTGTCTCAAAATTATGCAAGTACCTAGCACAAAATGTCAAACTTTCTTCAGCTAAATAGCCACTAGCAAAACAACCAGCCGGTTTAGCTTTGTTTCTTACATACTTCTTCAATTTCTTCAAGTATCTCTCTATTGGGTACATCCACCTAGTTCGGACAGATCCGGCTTGCCTGGCTTCATAAGCTAAATGAATGGGCAAATGCATCATGATGGTGAAGAAAGAAGGAGGGAAGATTCTCTCCAACCGGCAAAGAGTGACAGCAATTTCTTGTTCCAATTCTTTGAATTCCTCCACATCAATATTGTTAGAGAAAAGCTTGTTGAAAAATGAGCACAAATTAGCAATAGGCTTGTACATATCTAAGCTTATGCAATGTCTCAAGGCAACAGGTAGAAGTTGATGCATAAGAACATGGCAATCATGAATTTTCAGCCCAACAAGTTTTCTATTAGATTTTCTAACACACCTAGATATGTTAGAAGAATAGCCATCAGGAACTTTCAACTTTTCTAACACAGACATGAACTTATCTTTATGCGCATTAGTCATGGTGTAAGATGTTGGAGGCAAGTAATAGCGGTCACCTGCATCTACTGGCCATAAATCTCTTCGAATGCGCATTTTCTTCATATCTTGACGAGCTTGTAAGTTGTCTTTACTTTTCTTAGAATCACCCAATACTGTGTTTAAAATATTCTCGCACACATTCTTTTCTATGTGCATCACATCCAGATTGTGTCTAACATATAAATACTTCCAATAAGGTAGCTGAAAAAAGATGCTTATCTTATTCCAACCAGGAGGTAATGGTTGAATTTGATCTCCAAGCCTCTTGCACTTATTCATTTTTCCAAATGTGATATTTTCATATCCATCAAATTGCCTCAGTATATCTTCTCCAGATAGTAGCTTAGGTGGAAGTCGAAAATCTTTTTCACCATCAAAATTTTTCCTATCACGTCTATATGGATGATTCATTGGAAGAAAACGTCGATGGAAACCATAGCATTGCTTTTTCCCATACTGTAACCATTTTGATACAGTCTCCACATTACAACAAGGACATCCCAAATCTTTCTTACCTTTAGTGCTCCAACCAGATAAGTCACCATATGCTGGGAAATCATTAATGGTCCATAAAATCATTGTCCGCATAGTGAAGTTCCTTTTTCTATATGCATCATAAACATTGACTCAAAGCTCCCAAAGTAGTTGCAACTCCTCAATTAATGGCTCCAAGTATACATTAAGGTCATTGCCAACGATATGTGGACCTGGGATTAATAGGGACATCATAATAAATTGTTCTTTCATAAGAAGCCAAGGCGGAAGATTGAGAGGTGTCACCAGCACAGGCCAGATGCTATGTGATGCACTCATATTGCCAAATGCATTAAATCTATCTGTTGCTAATGCCAATCTAATATTGCGTGGTTCAGCAGCAAAGTCTGGATACTTGGCATCAATAGACAACCATTGTGGTGTGTCTGAAGGATGATGAATACGACCATCCTTGCCTTTTACTTCTGATGGCCAAATCATATCTTTAGCAATAGATGAAGACATATAGAGCCTCTCTAACCGAGGTATCAAAGGGAAGTGATACATGAACTTAGCAGCTACCATCTTTCCCTTTGTTTTGTATTGATTTTCATTCCATCTTGAAGCACCACAAGTATCACAATTTTCTTTTGAAGCTGCATCTTTGCAAAAAAGCATGCAATTATTTGTACATACATCTATAGTAGAATGATCAAGTCGTAAATCCTTCACAATCACATTTGCTTCATAGTAAGTCTCCGGGAATAGACAATTTTCTTCTGGAAATCCTGAAATAATCAACTGTAATAACTTTGTGAAAGAATCGTTGGACCATCCAGATTCCTCCTTCAGAAATAGCAAGGCAACCAAATACGATAGCTTAGAATGACTTGTGCAACCTCTATAGAGTGGTTGATCCGCCTCTTTTAGTAGCTTGTAAAATCTTTGTCCATCTACATTTGCAGGTTCCTCTGTACCTTCAGTAGAGTGGTCATTTGTTGTGTCACCCATACCAAACAAATCCTCTAGCATCTGATGCATATTGTCGGTGCTAGGCATGTTTGGTTCCACAACAGGATTGCTCCTACCAATCACCTCCCCATGAAACGTCCAAACATCATAGCTATGCACAAATCCTTTTTGTAGTACATGTGAGAATACCTCCTCCTCTGTTTTAAGGTATCTGTTCAAACATACCTTGCAAGGACATATTAATTTCCCCTGTCTAGTTGCTCTCTGATGGATAAGAGCAAACTCAATGAACTTTCGTAACCCTGCCTTGAATACATCACTTTGCACTCTGTTCCCAATATACGTCCAACTCCGATCTATTAGAAAATCCATCTACATGAAGGAAAATATAGAATAAGTTAAGCACAGCTGTTTGAGATGTTAGGAAATAGTTGTTAGGAAAATATAAGAAGAGATCAGGAAGCTTTAACAAATACATGCAAACAGCAACAGCTGTTTGAGATGTAGTCATGTAGGAGCAAGAATAAGTAAGAAAAAGTAGAAGAAAACTTGCAAATAGAAGTGGTACTAGTAGTCTAGGTTTGAGTAAGAATCTGAATTTCTGATATGAGTAAAAAGGAAATAGCAATAAGAGGGGACATAGAAGTAACAAAATTTAGATGCAATAGCAGGAACAGGAAATGAAGGAGAAATTGCAAAAAAAGAAAAGAAAAGAAGCTAGAATAGGAGACACAAGAGGAAATAGAAAAAAATCAAAGAAACAGTAGTATAAAAGGACTGCTTTTTTTGCAAAAATTGCAGCAAAAGGGGGTCGAATATACAACATGAAAAGGAAAAAGATAAAAAGGGAGGGAAGGGAGAAGACATACATGAAGTCTATCAATAAACAAGAAGCAAAAAAAGAGGTAGAAGAAACTTTTGTTGATCACTAAACATTCTTCATATGCATCCCCAGAGTTGAGCTTCAAAAGAACAAGAAAAATCCTTCAAGAACTGCAGTAGCATAGGTACCCATCCATCCCAAACAGAGAGACTATATAACACGGCCAAGAGACAATCCAATCACAAAATATTCAAGAAAATAGATCATCAAGACATCACTTCATATCACAAGATCACCAAAAGGATTCAGAAAGTAGACCCAGCATCTCCCTTCGGAAACAACAACCTGATCTTAGACAAGATAGTATACCTTAAATATTTTATATCATGAGTCCAATCTTCATGACAGGGGAATTCTATCAGTGAGTTTACACTCAACAGCCTTACCCCGATGAAATAAGCTACATGGCAATTAAAGAATAAATGAATGATAAATTCATTACAACTTCTACACAGCAAACATATAGAAGTATAGAAAAACCATCTTTTTTTAGGTTGTTCATCACTGAGATGTTGTTTCTAGCAATCTTTCATAATAGGATTTTAAATTCAGATATATGATCATCTGAATTAAATACCAAGAAATTTGACCATAGATATCAATATTTTAGATAGAATCCTTAAGAAGGTATTTCTCATGGATCAATTTGATCCATAGACTACCTTTCTTTGAAGCTACTATCCAGATATTTAAGATCATAGCAACCTTACAAACGTCTTTGACTTTTTTTATAGACATACCAACTTCATCCTTTACCTTGGTTACATCATCCCACTTAATAAGATGGATATCATTCTTGCCTTCACACTATCCCCACAAGAAATTTATAATAGTTATGTCCACTTCATCACAGATAGAAGTAGGAAGTGAAAAGGAAGAGGACCAGAAATTTTGATTGGCGGACATAGTAGAATTACAAAGTTCTAGTCTCCAATGGAAACTGAAATGATATGTAAATAAGTTTGGTATCTTTAAAAATCAAATGATGGGCATAGAAGCACTAAAGCATGGGAAGAAATAATGATGGTAACTTCTGGTTCACTTGTATGATATGTATCATTATAAGTTAGTAGCATATCATCTTTGTGCACACGTAGCATCAATAGAATGTCCGTCATGCCCATGGAAAGCTTCAGACATGCATTCAACAAAAGGAGTCTTTGAAAACAACAATTGTTAAAACAACATTTGTATATTTGTCTTAGTAATGTGGGTTCCTCCTTGTTCCCTTTATTGTTAAAACAACATTTGTATATTTGTCTTTTTTCCTTTACCCCCTCCATCTAAAATACCCTTTCTTTAACATGTGGTTGTGATGCAGGCCCTAAAAGCCAATAACTATGGTAATGATCCTCTGCTAAATGCGGCTCTGTACCTGGAGATTAATTAAAGGCCGACTGCACAGGGCTCCCGGGACACATCCATTCCTAATATAACAGTTGTCTCTTATGAGATATTTGGCATGGATGGAAGATGCTCAGTTGTGGTGAACTTCTCTACAGGCTTATTCAGGATCTCATTCGCTATGGAAACATTAAGTGTGTTGTCAGTAAAAAAAATTATGTATTTCGTTTAACTAATTTAAACAAAATACATTAAAAGATTTTACTTACAACGCCCTTCATGTTTCCACAGCGAATGAGATCATAAATAAGCCTGCAGAGAAGTTCACCACAGCTGAGCATCCTCCATCCATGCCAAAGATCTCCAAAGTGCCAACTATTATATCAGGAATGGATGTATCCCATGGGAGCCCTGGGCAGTCGGCCTTTAATTAATCTCCAAGTACAGAGCTGACTTAGCATAGGATCATTACTATAGTTATTGGCTTTTAGGGCCTGCATCACAACCACATGTTATAGAAAGGGTATTATTTTAGCTGGAGGGGGTAAAGGAAAAAAGGCATATATACAAATGTTGTTTTAACAATTAAGGGAACAAGGAGGAACCCACATTACTAAGAACACCCATTCTTTCTTGAGGCTTCTGCCTAGACTTCCGAAATGTTGACAATGACTTAATGTGCCTCTACAAAATGCAAAAACACCAGGCTATATTATACTTAGTACCAAAAAAAAACATTCAAAAACAACACAGTGATAAAACATAACAGCACTCGTACAAGTGACCATAAATAGCAGTAAGAAGAAATCTTTTATCCCCAGTAGTGATTCTAGTATGTATTAATTTATCATATTAAAAAAGCTTTTCAACAGAGCATTAGATACCATTCCACAAAACAAAAACTCTCCCAATACCATGACTAGTGTGATGAGAAATCCACTATAACTACCCAAATTTATTGGATAAACAATTGCTAAGTTATCAAACTTATTGGATAAAGTAGCATTGTTATCCTCAGTTGACCCCTTTCTCCCTCTACCTCTGGACGTATTCTTCTTATTACATTTTAGAAACTCAAAGGAAGGTTCTAAGTTATTTTTCTCAACAGAGTTGGGAGGGGTAACAAGGTTAACCACTTCCCCTTCAAAAGATGGATGAGACTTAGATGAAATGTGTGAAGTATCCACAAAAGAATCTTAGAACTCTTTTTGATACTCTATAGAGTGTCCACATGAGAATGAAAATACATGAAAAATCAAGTGAACCCCCATGACAATATTATTTCCATGAGAGTCAACTATCTAAACCATGTTGGCATGGAGGAAGATAAAAATATAATCCCATGTTGGTGATTCCATCATACATGTTTGACAAGATCTTTCCTAAGAAAATTGATGATGGGAAAAGAAAAGCCAACAATGCTGAGTTAGAAGAGAAGAATGTAACTCCCCAAGCTTTGCCTCACTTGAGAAGCAAGTTAATGCAGCCACCAAAGCAATCTACAATTTTCACCCAATAAGAAATGTGTTTATAGGAATGGGTTTAAATGTAAGGGTTTTTAATCAGAATGATGCTTTGGTCACCTCTAGAACTGCTCTTCAAAAGAAAGGTCATTTCAGCACAACAATTTACAAGAAACCATCTTGATCATCACTGGATCAATAGACTAAAAAACACCAGATAGAAGCTCTACTTCATCTTATGAACATAAGGACAAGTAGGAAACTCCAAAAAAGGGAGACGGAACCCCCTTAGAAAAGAAGCACTTTTAACTTAGTATGGAAACTCCAACATTGTAGAACACATACAACCATCTTGATCACCACTACATCAATAAACCAGTAACATCAGATGGAACCCTTCTTCATCTTTAGAAAATAAGCACAAGCATAGCAATTCCAGAAAAAAGAACACAGGGCTCGTTTAGTATAGAAGCACTTTTATCTCATTATGGATAATAGACTATAGCACACTCACATTGACTAACCATTCCTCAAAAATCACCTTATTTCTATACCACCAGATATAGTAAAGGATACATATAATAGACTTAAAGGAGGTATTGCTTATTTCCTTCATACTGTCTTCAAAGAAACTAGGAATATTATTAATACATCCATTATCAACTACTTTGGCTCTGACCCATATATATGTGTGTCATGAGAACACTTGTTCATATAGAATAGAACAGAGTAGCAAAATTAAACATACATGCACACATGTGTATTTCTTTGAACCAAGCTTGAGCCTCAACAATTATATATGAGTAATATTTGATCAAGTATGACTTGGATTACATGGTAGGTATTATACATAAATTCGAGTTTGTACAATTAATAGATATTGTACATATTCGAGAAAGACAATATTGAATCAAATACTATATCTACTCAATCACATCAGTAAATTGTTCTTTTCGTATTGACAAAACACAAAGTTGTATGATAGAAAATCATGATGAGGATGCTATACTATAGATGCATAGCCTAGGAATTTATGTACATCACAACTTTGATTCCCTTCCATTTAGTTATGGTAGCTACTCCCAAGGAGCTATTTCCTCGCTTCCAAATATTGAACACGCCCCTGACTACTCTCTATTACTGTTGTATGACCATCTCCATGCAACTGAGGATAGTTAAAGTTTTTCAACATTGTGATATGTTTCTTATATGTGTGAATGTTAACCCTTAGGGGAGGGGGAGATAACTCATATGAATACTAGATGGTTAGTATTTTTACTAAGTAAACCCAGCTAATCCTATGCAGATCACATTGGGGGGAGATGAGGCGGACACATGAGGTATGAACTGGAAGCCCATTGGAGGAAGAACCAATCTTGGCTATCAGGGGTCGAAGTGGGGGCTAGTGCTCTCCCAAATGAGAAAAAGAGAAAAAGATATGAACCTAGAGAGGATTCCAGTGGCCGAAGAAGCAAGGTGCGTATTAGAAACGACCAATGGCCGAGCAGGGCGATCGGCGGCAATCAAGCATGGTGATTGCGTAGCAGCAACGACCAATGCGGAGGGCAGCAACCGTCAATGGCGGAGGGCAGCAACTGTCAATGGCGGCAAGGAGTTATGAAGGATGAGCCCAATGCGAAGGATGAACGACAGCAACCGAGCAGGGCGATTGGCGTCAAGGATGACCCAATGCAGAGGAACCGATGAGAGAATTGGGAGGGGGAGGGTTCAGTGGAGGAGTGTGGAGGAACCGATGAGAGAATCGGGAGGGGGAGGGTTCAGTGGAGGAGTGCGGAGGAAATGAGGGGGAAAGGAGCGCCCGCCGGGACTGGGTGATTTTTTTCATGAATTTTGATAGACGAATCAGTGTTTTAGAATGGAGGGAAGGATTATGAGATGGAGGGAACATTTAGCATGGAGTTTTTGAGGGGGTGATTCGTAAGAAATGTATTTGTGAGGGACCAATGTTCACATAAAATGCCTAACGATGTCAAGACACGGTTGAGGGATTTGGTCCCATATTTGAAGGATGAGCCCTCACAAATGGACATCATTATTCACGATTTTGGGTTCCTCACAAATGTTCTTCAACAAAAGCCAAATTGTTTGTAGTGCACAAACACAAATACATCGGTTATGGCCATACTATTGTAATCCTTTGGAGCAACAAAGGATTACGCTCCGCCTATGGTCTTATGCATCTCATGCAACACCTGTGAATAAACTTGTAAGCATGTAATGATCAACATTAAAATGAACAACTTCATGGATCTTTGTGAGGCTGGAACTTCAAGTTGCTTCTTGGAATTGGATCTTCTTGTTGCTTCTCCATGGATGCTCCTTGGAGTTGGATCTTCAGGTTGGTACTTGGAATTAGATCTTCATGGTGCTTCTCCATGGACACTCCTTGGAGTTGGATCTTCAAGTGGCCTCCTTACATCAAGTTTACAAAAACTAAAACTAATCATATCTTTATTACATCATATGAGTACAAATATAAAGGGAAAGAATTAATTACACTTTGAAATAAGAGATGAGGCTCGGCATGCAAGACGAATACATTATACAAAAGATCCATATGCAACCATTGTACATCCACAGCATTTACAAACAAACACATCCACAAGATCGACATCCACATTCATTCACAACATTCACAAAAGGGGATACTAGGCCATAACCATGCATGCATTCACCACATAAAATAGATTTTAAAGGCGACGTGTATGCTATCTTAGGTATATCTACATATACGTATATACATATTAAAATTGCAGTAGTTGTAATGTGGGACATTCCCCATTAAAAAAAATTGACTCCCACGCAGACTATGTGGGGTACACAGAGGCAGAGCCCCTAAAAGGTCTACGGAATTTTACTTCTGTGCACTTAGGAAAATCAATATTTTCCATAGTCGACCCCGACCAAAACGTCAAAAATAGAAGCTTGCGGCATATGTGGAATTAGGTTTAGATTTGCACATTAGCAGTTTTAATTCACATCGTATGCAACATAAAAATAGTATATAGTGATTCGATCATATCGAAATGAATCCAAATACGTCGTAGATCGACGTTGCTCTAATACCACTGTTGGGTTTTGTGGAGAAAACATGTGCGGCGGAAGCAACAAAAATCCACGCAACCCGAAATAGGACCTCGTCAACAACAGTGTATTTAGAAGGAGTGTTTGCGGGATATACCTTATCGCAAAGCAAGTACGGTGATGTCCCACTACACAAAGGTGTGCAATGACGCTTATCTACACGGACAGAACTTCTCTCCCGTTCGCTTTCACAGGAAGATCCGGTGGCGCTCCTTTCATGCGATGATGTACGCTGCTCATAACACGCATGGATGGTCGTTGATGTCCTCCGAACGTAGGCATCTCAGTGTCTGCATCTCTACTTTGTCCACGTGGATGGACTAGAACTCCACGTCACGCTTCCTAAGCCGTCGGGAAGGAGCCGTGTCTGTGCGGCGGCGTGCTAGTGGTGCGTTGCTCTCCTTTCTCTCCTAAGGACGGTGATGGCTAGGGTTTATGTACGTGAGCGTAAACTAAAAGTGTCTCTCAATATCTTATATAGATATCAGTCGTAAACCTCCTTTAAATAGGATACGAAGGGAAGTATGGTTTTCTAAACCCATCGGTAAATAGAAACGTTGTGATAATTAAAACGCTCGTGGATTAATTAGAATATTCTGGAATTCATTAATTAACCAAATAATCGCATTAATTGATTAATAAATATCTAACTCCATGCAATCGCTTGGGATGGCTCTATAGGCATATATACCAACAAGGTCGTGCACTCCAGCCCTTTTTGACTAAACTTTATGAAAAAGTGCACGGCATGCACTTGAAATGCATGGCGTGTACTTGTTAACTTTCCCTTTTTGAAAATCCTTTAACGATTAGGTGCACGGTGTGCGTTGTTGTTTGCACGTCGTGCATGTTTCCAGAACTTGTACTCCTCATTCAAAAACCCAGGTGCACGACGTGCATGTCAAAATGCATGTCATGCGAGTTTCCAGAACTTTCACTGCTTCTTTTTAAAGACCAGGTGCACGACGTGCATTTTGAAATGCACGTCGTGCGTGTTTCTAGAAAGCATCTGAAATCTTCAGCTCTTCAGGTGCACGGTGTGCAAATAACAAATGCACGCCGTGTTAGTTTCTAAAACTTTTTAGTGAATTTTCTACTGAGGTGCACGTCGTGTCATCAGAAGACATGCCATGCATTTTGTAATTTCTGCAGAAAATTGCAGTAAGTTAGTAGTAAACAAAGATGGATATGGTAGAAATCAAGTCTAAATTATACATTCATCCATGACATGCTTATTAACGAAATTAAAGAGTGTTTTTGACTCGAAGAACTTAAAAATAAATATATCCTAACGTGGGGTCAACTCCCACGAGATCCTCCATTTAGAGTCTAGAGTAAGACTCTTCAAATTCTTCAAGCATCTTGGAGGGAGCAAGAGGCTCCCTTCTCCACTTCATCTCCACAAGAATAGAGTTTGCAACGTTGTCCTTTCACTTTGAAATTGCCATCCTTGCCTTGGAGTTCCACAGCTCCATATGGAAAAATCTTTAGCACTAGGAACGGGCCGGACCAATTTGATTTCAGCTTCCCTAGAAATAGCTTTAATCTAGAGTTGAAAAGTAAGACTTTATCTCCTTCTTGGAAGTCTTTCCTGTGAATTCTTTTATCATGACAAGCCTTTGTCCTTTCTTTGTACAACTTTGCATTCTCATAAGCATCAAGGTGGAGTTCTTCAAGCTCCTGTAGCTACAGTAGGCATTTTTCTCCTGCTCTCTTCATATCGAAATTTAAGAACTTAATTTCCCACAAAGCACGATGCTCCAACTCGAGCGGAAGGTGACATAATTTGTCGTAGATCATCTTGAATGGATTAGTCCCTATGATGGTTTTATATGTTGTGTGATATGCCCATAGTGCGTCATTTATCTTTAATGCCCAATCTTTTCTTGAACTAGAGACAGTCTTTTCAAGAATATTCTTCATTTGCCTATTTGAAACCTCTACTTGCCCTGATGTTTGGGGGTGATAGGGTGTAGAGATCTTATGAGTCACACCATACTTGGAGAGAAGATTGTTGAATTGTTTTTCAGCAAAGTGCGTGCCTCCATCAGAAATTACAGCACATGGAACTCCAAACTGAGGGAAAATAATCTTTTGAAAAAGCTTAATTACTGATTTGGCATCCGTTGCTTGGGTTGGAATAGCTTCAACCCATTTGGACACATATTCAAAAATGACAAGAATTTATTGATGTCCGCAAGAAGATGGGAATGGTCCCATGTAGTCCACTCCCCACACATTGAACACTTCAACCTCTAAGATAGAGTTGAGTGGCATGTCATCACGGCGGGATATACCTCCTGTCCTTTGACATCTTTCACAAGAGTTAACGAATAGATTGACATCTTTGAATAGTGTGGGCCAATAAAAACCAGCTTGTAATATTTTGGCAGCATTCTTCTCTCCTCTGAAGTGTCCTCCATAAGGAGAGGCATGGCATTCAGCAATAATGTTTGGAACTTCCTCTTCAACAACACACCTACATATTAGCCCATCACTTCCATGCTTGAATAGTAATGGATCATCCCAGTAATAGAATTTTACATCATGAAAGAATTTCTTCTTTTGTTGATATGTCAAGTCCACTGGGAGTTGTCCAGTAGCAAGAAAGTTGGCAATGTCTGCAAACCAAGGTGCTTGAGTGGATGACAGTGCATAGAGCTTTTCAATAGGAAATTGATCCTCAATTGGCAATAGATCTCTAGCCTCTGTGGTCAGTCTAGAAAGATGATCGGCAACACTATTTTCTGTACCTTTCTAGTCTCGAATCTCAAGATCAAACTCTTGCAGAAGTAATATCCAGTGAATAAGGTGTGGTTTACCATCTTTCTTGTTCAGCAAATACTTTATGGCAGCATGATCAGTATGTACAGTCACCTTGGATCCTACCAAATATTTTCAGAACTTGTCAAATGTGTATACAATTGCAAGCATTTCTTTCTCTGTGGTTGTATAGTTGATATGTGCTTCATCAAGAGTTTTGCTAGCATAATAGATGGCATGGAGTTTCTTATCTCTCTGCTGTCCTAGAACAACTCCCATGGCATAATCGCTTGCATCACACATTAGCTTGAAAGGAGAATCCTAGTCTGGAGGTTGAATAATTGGGGCTGAAATGAGGGCCTCTTTGAGCTTAGAAAAGGCTGCATGGAAATCACCATCAAACACGAACTCTGCATCTTTTGCAAGTAGGGAACACAGTGGCTTTGCAATTTTGGAGAAATCTTTAATGAATCTTCTATAAAAACTTGCATGGCCTAGAAAACTGTGGATATCTTTAACTGAAGATGGAGTAGACATTTTCTCAATAGCTTCCACCTTTTCTCTGTCCACTTCAATGTCCTTGTTAGATACAACATGTCCTAGTACTACACCGAATTGTACCATGAAATGGCACTTCTCCCAGTTTAGTACTAGGTTAACCTTTTTACAACGGGCTAAGACTAAATATAGGTTCAATAAACATTGATCAAAAGAATCACCATATATACTAAAATCATCCATAAAAATCTCCATTATATTTTCAATAAAATCAGAGAATATGGCCATCATACACCGCTGAAAAGTAGCGGGAGTGTTGCAAAGACCAAATGGCATACAGCAATAAGCATATGTTCCATACGTACAAGTGAATGTAGTTTTATCTTGGTCAGGAGGATAAATAGGAATTTGAAAAAAATCTGGAATACCCGTCCAAGTAACAAAAATAAGAGTGTTTAGCAAGGTGTTCAAGCATCAAATCAATGAAAGGCAATGGAAAATGATCTTTGTGAGTCGCCTTATTCAAACGTCAGTAGTCGATACACATACACCAGTCGGTAACTGTGTGTGTTTGTATTAACTTGTCATTGTCTCCCTTAATGACAGTTGCACCACCCTTCTTAGGTACCACGTGAATGGCACTAACCCAGGGGCTGTCACTTATGGGATAAATGATTCCAGCATCAATTAATTTGAAAATTTCTTTCTTTACCACTTCAAGCATATTTTGATTTAGGCGTCTAGGTGGTTCAACAGTTGGTTTGGCATCATCTTCCATATTTATTCTATGCATATAGATTGAAGGATGAATGCATTTAAGATCTTCAATGGAATAACCAATGACGTCTTTATACAAATGCAGTTCGGCAAGTAATTTACTTTCTTAGTCATTAGTTAATTCATTATTTATTATAACAGGGAATGTAGAATTTGGTTCAAGAAATGCATACCTCATCCCGGGTAGAAGGGCTTTTAGTTCTACCTTTTTTTTTGTTGTTCCTTCATCAACTTTATCATCAACAACTGTAGCGCCTTCATTAATATTTTGTGCTTTAAGAATAGAAAGTGCTCTAGAATTTCCAGAATTGTTGAATTCAATCACATCATCATCATAAAGATTGATAATCAAATCAACATTATCTTCATTATCATTCTCAATAGGATCAATAGTGTCTAACAAATAGATTTGATTAACACGTGTGGGTGCTTTCATGGCATCATAGACGAAGAATTCCATTGCTTCCTCCCCAACTCATAGAGTGACCTTTCCTTCCCAAACATCAACGAGACATCTGGTAGTCCTCAAGAATGGCCTTCCAAAAAGAACGGGATTGGAAGAATCTTCCACCATATCAAGAACAACAAAATCACATGGTATATAGAACTTCCCGATCTGCACTAGTATATCTTCCAATATACACTTCGAATATTTAATAGAATGATCGGCTAACTCAATATCTTCATTATATAGTTCTTGCCATAGGGTAGATGGAATGAGACTAATACTGGCACCGAGGTCTACTAGGCCTTTATCAAAAGTGGTATCATTGATCTTACATGGCAATATAAAATCTCCCAAACCGTCAAGCTTTTGTGGAAGACGGTTTTGAATAATATAACTCACTCTTTATGAAAGCTTCACTATTTCGACTTGATCAACTTTTCTTCTTTTAGTCAAAATATCTTTAAGGAATTTAGCATAAGAAGGCATCTCCGCAATAACTTCAGCAAAAAGAAGATTGACATGCAATTTGTTGATAATATCCATAAATTTCCTAAACTTCTGGTCTTCCTTCTTATTAGCAAGCCTTTGAGGAAAAGGTGCAGTGACTTTTAATGAAGGTGGTGTTTCGGCTTTACCTTTGTCCTTGTTGCAATTTGGAGTGTTAGACTCCTCTTCATCAGCTACCTCCATGTTCTTCTCCTTGGATGGAGAAGGTCTTTCAATCTCAGCTCCACTTCTTAGAATGATTGCATGAGCTTGTTGTCTTGGATTCACTTCTGGTTGGCTTGGAAGAGAACTGGATTGCGGAGTTGTTTGTTGGTTTAGAGCTTGATGTGCTATTTGGTTCTCTAACATCTTGGTGTGAGTGGAAATACCATCCACCTTTGCATAAAGTTGAGCAATAGCATCTTTTAGAAGCTTATCATTCTCCCAGAGTTCTTCATTCTGCTGCATTTGTGTAGATATGAATTTTTCCATCATAGCTTCTAGAGAAGAACTTTGGGGTTGTTTTGTTTGTTGATAACCCCTATTGTTGAAACCCGGCGGATTCCCTTGACGGTTGGCATGTTGTTGTTGCGGTTGTTGCTGCCCTTGTTGGAAGTTTTGAGTGTTTCTTGTATTCTGATAGGAGAAATTAGGATGATCTCTCCACTCCGGATTGTATTGATTGGAATAGGGATTGCATTGCTTAATACCTTGCATTCCAATAGCATTGACCTGCTCAAAGTTTCCTTCAATCGCATTAGGTGCAAAACATGAAGAAGAAGTATGTCCTGCATTACCACAAGCTTCACATATTGCTTCAGCAGGTTAAATCGGCAAGGTGGTCATCTTTTCAAACTTCTGTGTAAGAACATCCAGCTTGGAAGCAATAAGGTCAACGACATCAACAATGTGTTTTCCTCCATATTTTCTGGTTGAAGAACTTGCTGTAGAGGTTGACTTTGCTCCTCTATCTCCTCCCCATTGGCAGTGATTTAGTGATATGTCTTCAATAATATCATAAGCATCTCTATAAGACTTAGTCATTAATGCACCACCAACTGCGGCATCTAATGTCAACTGGGTGTTGTAAAACAATCCATTATAGAAAGTTTGAAGAAGAAGCCAGTTTGTTAAACCGTGGTGCGGGCAAAGGCGTTGAAGATCCTTAAACCGTTCCCATGTGTCATATAGAGTTTCTCCTTCATTCTGAGAGAAATTGGTGAGCTGGTTTCTCAAATGGGCTGTCTTGCTAGGTGGGAAATACTTTGCAAGGAATACATTAAGGAGTTTGTCCCAACTTTTAATTGACTTCTTTGGAAGAGACAAAAGCCACGCCTTAGCTCTATCTCTTAAGGTGAAGGAAAATAGCATGAGTCTAATTCTGTCAACATACACTCTGTTTATCTTGAAGGTATTCAGATATTCCAAGAATTTGGTAATATGAAGACTTGGGTCTTCATTTGTTGTACCTCCAAAATGATTCTATTGTATCATTTGCATCATAGAAGGAGCGATTGAGAAGTTGTTCACTTCTACATAAGGCAAGTCAATGGCCCCATAGATATTTGTGGCAACCGACATCACGAAATCCTTTAAAGAACAATCGTCTTCCATGGCTGGATTGCTTAGTGTAGCTACCACAGAAGGTGAAGAAGACGGTGTTGGTGATGATGGTGATGGCATAGTACCTCCTAGTAGCGGTTGTTCGACTCTTCTTACTCTTCTCAAGCTTGAAAGAGTACGCTCGATTTCAAGGTCTAACAAAGAAGATGTTTGAAGACTTCATTGTGAGCGACACATACAACATGAAACATTTCAAAAGGAATTAAGAACAAAACTAAAAGGTATATGAAATTTCAAAATATGGAAATGATGATCTAGTCTCGAATTACTAAATAGTACTTATTACTCTAATTAAATTACAGTAGCTCCCCGGCAACGGTGCCAAAAACTTGTTGGCTATTTAGGCTAACGATTTTCAATCCAAACAAGGATAGTTTACCTAACTTAACCAATATCTGCAAGTATACGGAGGTATCATAGTTGAGTTCGAACACAAGGATCTTATCTAATTCAATTGAGCACAACAATACTAAAGTTCAACAATCTAGATCGGTTTATAAAATAAAAAATGATGTTTATCTAAATGCAGAAAATTCAGATTCTAAAGTAGAAAATTCAGATTTTACTAGCAAAGTAAGAGTTACTAAAAGGAGTTTGGTTTCAGAATATTAAAGAATCTTGGACATTAGGATTTATCTCACACATCATAGCAATCAAGGGAACATGATAATTTAAACATACATAAGTTCTTGTTTCAAGGAAAAGTTGTGTTACACTTCACCTCCCGGCGCGAGTGCAACGATCGCAACTCAAGGTCACACTCTCATGTGTAAATTTCATTTTTGATCACAACTTGTTCCTCAACTCATTCCTCTATACTCTTGTAAAGGAGGAAGATTTTCCAAGAAGAATACCTCCATACATTCCTACTCATCTTCTCAGATCAAGCAAGAAAGCAGAAAACATGCACATAAAGTGGCCAGCAATTCATGCAAGAAACAGATAAACCGGTACTTTCATGGTAGAAAAACAAGAAGCATAGTATTTAGTACGAAATTACTTGTTCCATACATGCTATGACATGGGAGATACTCTCCCATGCCCAAGAAATGAAGAATTACTTGTCCATAACTATGCTTTCCAAATTTGTTACATAAAATTCAGTTCTAAACATGATTTAGAGGGGGAGAGACAAAGCGATCCAAAGATATAACCACAAGAAGAAAGAATTCCGGCTTGAGAATGAAATTCTCCTTCTTTCGCTGCTCCAAAATGCTAGCTCCTTTCCCAAGAAGCTGCTCGAAGTTGAGGAAGCTTGGTTGCACCCTAGAGAAGACAATGGAGAAGAAGAAGAGAAGAAATGGCTTCCTTTTTGTAAAGAACCACCTTCGATTCCTCCAAAATTGCCCTCCCCTGTTCTCTTTTAGCTCTGGGATGAGAAAAACTTCTCAAATGACCGAACCTAACTGCCCCTTGTGTTCTCTCCTTCTTTTAAAATCAAATTCTAAATTTTCGAATTTCTGAAACTGCCAGGTGCACGTCGTGCATTTGGGTGCACCTGCAGTGCAGTTTGCTTCAGGCTGAACTGCGCATGGCATGCACAGCATATATGCACACCGTACAAATTTCCAGAACTATCTTTGGCTATTTTACGCTCCAGGTGAACGTCATGCATGTCAATGCACATTGTGCATTTGTCTTCATGTTCGTTTCTGGAAACTCACACGTCGTGTGTGTGTACCATGCACACCGTGCAATCTTCTGGCTGGGTGAAACAAACCTTTTCTGATATGGTTCACGTCGTGCATCTGTCCTGCACACCATGCATTCTGCTGTTTCAGTAGAATAAAGTTCTAAAATCAGTTCTTTTTGGGACATATCTGCAATACAAGTTATGCGATAAGTAAAGTAATGAAAAGATGGCAAAAGTAATATGAAAAGAGGCTAAATAGAATCAGAATGAACCAAATTTGTGTGTGATAGCATTGTGAAAAGGTGATATAGAAATCACACAACAATGATTAAATAATCTTGCCTTTGTTGTCATTATGCATATAAGATATATCTGATTGGCTTGTGTGGAGTAGTGGTTCATGGGTGTTCGGGCCTAGTGTTGGAAACATTCATATTTGGGTCTTGGTGTTGGACCCTTGCCCCAGGTGTTTGAGTGTTGTCTTTCTCACATGTTCAATATACTTTACACAGACGATTGTGGGTGCTCTCACCTCCTTTGTAAGGCATGGAATTTGTGACAAAGTGAAATTTAGCATAAATACTCTTTTTCCCTCATTATACTTACTCATGATCCATTTTTCTTTGCTGCATAATCAATGTTGCGACTCAAATTTGAAATATGATGAACAATGTAGTTTTTATACACAATATAACATGACAAATTAGATTCATTCATCACTTTGTCCAAAGAAGAAAATTTGTACATCATACTTCACCATTTGTTCCTCAAGCTTTTTATAAATATTCTCCACATTTTTTTAAAGTTGTAATCCAAATTTCACTCAAATCGGACATTCTTATTATTTTCTATGAATTCTTGAAGTTATTGTGTTGAAAACCATTTTATTTGCCTTTTTATTTGACTTTTCCAAGTCAGCAATTTGTGGGTTTCTTTAGAGGCGAACCTTGGCCCTTAGATCAGGCTCCCATGAATTGAAGGCATGATCGAGCGGCTAGGAGGACGTCTTCTACCTCCCACTGATTGCGGGGAGGAGACAATGCGACCTTAATGTCCAATCTCCCGTTCACAACCATGGTTCCAAAATCTAAGTGAATAGAAATCTTTCTCTCATAATTTCAAACTCAACTAGACCTACTTTGACCATCTTTATTTCTCTCTTAAGCCACCAAAATGATATCATCACCTCCCTCTCTCACTTTGGTGGTCCTGGCCCTCGACCTAGATCCTACCCATCCCAAACCCTAGTTCTAACGCTATAAAAGGGCTCCCAACGACTCGTAGGCATTGCACCTTGCTCAAGACCTCTCCATTGCTCACTGTATTATCCTCAAACACTTTGATTTGCTCCCTGATTTCTTGATGCAGTGCAACACCACCACAAAGCCCAAGTTGGGTGTTCCTCCTCCTCACCACCTCGCCCCAAAATTCCACCTCCTTCCAGTTCGTGAGACCATAAGGAGGCTGAGCGGCACCTTTTCCTGCCAACCTCAATGCCCCTGCTCCATGTTCCCCCTAACTTTGGTGAGTTGGTCCTCCACATCTACTTCTCATGCAAGAGTAATGGACGAGGGGAAATAGTCCCCAAATCGGCCAGTCCAGAGGACATCAGGCCTGGTCCAAGAGACCCAACTAGACCATCAATCAGACCGGCAAATTGAAGTTGAACCAGCCAAATCAGCTTATTGGATCAGACCTCTGAGCAAGTGAGCTACCTTGATCATGTGACTTGATTCATATCGTCCTTTAGCATCCAATGATTCCCCATTTTCCCGATTAAAGGTATTTTATATTCCTCTGTACTCAAAAATGATATAAATGATGAAGACTTGTAAAAATCATATCTCTTGATTCCTAGCTACAAAAAGTATAAATAAATAGTTGATTTTGATCAAAAAAAATCAAAGAACTGACTAAAAATACTTTTGGATCCTAATTCATAATTCCTAATATATTCCACTGATATCCCTAGATCTTAAATTGTTTCTCATTTATTTTGTCATATGGCTCAATAATGATGTTTGATCTTTGAGAAACCCTAATTCTGACTCTAATGATCATCTTGAAAACAAACTTGACTAAATATGAGCTTAGACCTGACCTTGTGACTCGTCTACCCTATAATATGAATCATGCACTTTGAAATAAGGATGAACCTTATGGTGATCGATCTTAATCTTGTAAAACTCTTGATATATATTTGACCCATCAATCTAATCTTGATTTTCCAATGATGCTAATTACCATGATGATGATCTAAACATTGGATGATGAATTGTATAATGATCATAAAATTAGGGTTAACACATATGATCTTAGAAAACCTAGGTAGGTCATTCATACTCGAAAAAATGCTCGACACTTGAATAAAGTTGGACATTTGGAAATATTGTTGATTATAAGTGGATGACCTAAACCTAAGGTTGACATAGAAAAGTGTAACCCTAATCTCAAATATTGAAACATGATTTTCAAATATGATCTTGACCCTTGTACCAAACATTGTGATTTAGGATCTAACTCAAAGGGTCGACCTATTACTTGTTGATCTATACTCGAAATCTTTGGCGAAAGGTACGCTAATATATCTCCTCCTTGGTTGTATTGAAGATACCTTTTACATATCTCTTGATTGTATACTTGGCTATATACTTGGTTGAGCTATTGTTCCCTATTGATTAGTCTTCCATTTTTCCTATATTGTATTTTGAGAAAAATATGAGAACATAAATGATATTACCCATTATGACTGACCATATAGTGATGATGATGGTGATGTTGTTGATAATGTTGATATTGAGTGCAAGCGACCTCCTGATTCAGTAGACGAACTTGTACATTGGCCTCCTACCTCATATGGAGAGAAGGAGCATGGTGACCTCCCCCATCGCGTTGGGGTGATGTAGTCACACAAAATATATAAGCATGCTTATCGATTACAGCATAATGGGAACTCGTAATAAAAATTGAATTGTTTGAAATAAACAACTTTTCGAATAAATTTTGTCTTTGGAAATCACTTTTTGTACTCTTTGAATATAATTCATGCCAAGTATACTCTTTTCCATAAACTATTTTACTTGATTTTGATAGTGTACCGTGCAATTGGATGATTGTGTATCAATTTTCTTGATTTTAGGAAAAACAAATAGAACACTGACTAGATCACTTCCGCACTCGATATAATCTGATGGCAAAGTTAGATATGCAATATCTCCTATTTTGGGTTAGTTTGTTCTTTAAATCTCCTATTTTGAGTTATTATTTCTTATTGTATATGCCAGTGTGTAAGATCCTATTGGACCACACAGGGATGGGTGCTTCAATCCTTTTACCATTGTCTAGGTAGTGGGATTGGGATTGGGGTAAGAATGGTTATGTGACAGTATGTATCATAGCATACACATTCTCATGTACTTTAAGCAAATAATTTATCGAGTCTCTTGATCTCCGAAAACCCTAAAATCCATAATGGTGAAAATTGAGGTGTAACACCCCTGACCTGGGTTATACTTTAACCCTAGGTGTTTTGATTAAGAAAGATGATTAAATGCTTAATCTCATCTTATGAAAGGTAATTAGGGCTCAAGAGGAACTTATATTGCAATTCTAGTACATTTTTAACATTGTTGAAATCAATGTTTTGTTTATTTTGGACTAATGTGCAAAATACCCAAGTTGAGGGGTTTAAGTGCAAATTGTATATGATAATATGTTCCGCATGTGTTGAAGCATCATGAGAGTGAATATTATGATGAGGTGTGGCTTATGGAAGCCTGAATACCAAGAAAGAGCTTATAAAGCAATGTATGTGCATGAAAACCCAATTTTGGCGTAATGTGCAATTTACCCAAAACCTAGGGTGCAATATATAAATTAGCACTTCAATAAGGTCCCTAATGTTTCTTGGAATCATGTAGAGCAAATAAAATGAGAGGGGTGCCTCATTTGAATCAAGTTGGAGGAGAGAGAATCTTGATATTAAAATAATCAAGATTTAATCCTAATTGAAACACTAATTCGATTTAGGGCAAAAAATAAATGTATTAATTAAAGGGCCTTCAACCAAAATTAAAATGGTTGGATTCAGATGTATGTGTGATGTCCTTGAGATTTGCAAGGACCACGAAAATATCCAAGGGAGTGGATAACTCACACACAATTTTAAATCATGGATTTGCTTTTCTTTAAATCATGGATAATTGAGAGGGATAAAAGGAAAAAAATATAGCCTCGTCCCTAAGGAAGATAAGGGGGAAGAGGAAGCCACATTTTTGGGATTAAATGAATTTTTATAAGGCACTTTCTCTCTCCTTGAATTTCTTATAAAAAGACCCTTTACAAGCCAAAAGGAAGGCTTTTTCGACCCCACTTCTTCTCCTTGTTTGGGAAACGACCAAGGGATCTTGGGAGGATCAGGAGGACGACCCCCAATCTGTTGGTAAGGTTCTTGATCCATTTCACCTTGATTCCATGGTGGAAATCGAAAATAAATTATGGATTTCTTCCTATTTCGATCTCCTCTTCAATTCTAACCATTGTTTTTCACTCAAACCTTGAGGACGAGCTTTGGAATGGTGAAAGGAGTTGCATCCACCATTTTTTCCGTGGACATGGAGCTTTGGATCTCAATTGGAGGCGGGTTTTATAACTTGAACCCTTTTTCATTGTTATTCAACCATTAATCTTGCAATTTCAATGATTCCTTCATTATCTTGTTTAATTGCTGGTTGAAAATGGTTATTTCATGCAATCAGAAGTTGTAAGAACTTCCGGGACGAAGGTATATTATGATGACATCATCTTGTATACTTCTTCCAAAGAAATCATGGTTCATACGATTTTGAGTTTGCTCATGCGGTTTCACCAAACCGTTTGAGAGCAAACGGTTCGAAACCGTTTGGGAGCAAACGGTTTCAAAACCATTTGAGTGAGTTGACCAAGGGTTGACAGTTTGATATTACTGTTACTAATTATGTTGGTTAATGACTCACCAAATTTTATGGGTTAACTCCCAAGGAATCGTGAGTTGAAGGCTAATCAATTAGGCAAACCTAATTGGATTAAGTGCTGATTTTCAACTTGATTTATTTGCCTTTTTGGGAAAACGGTTTGAAAACCGTTTGAGAGGATTTACCAAGGGTTTAACGTTTTCTATTCCTGTTCCTAATGATGTTGGTTAATAACTCACCAAATTTTATGGATTAGTTCCAAAGTAATCATGAGTTGAAGGCCAATCAATTAGGCAAAGCCTAATTGGATTAAGTGCTGATTTTCAACTTGATTTATTTGCCTTTTTGGGAAAATGGTTTCAAAACCTTTTGAAAGAGTTGACCAAGGGTTTAACATTTGCGAATCCTGTTCCTAATTATGTTGGTTGATTACCCACCAAATTTTATGGATTAATTCCAAAGGAATCATGAGTTGAAGGCTAATCAATTAGGTAAACCCTAATTGGATTAAGTGCTGATTTTCAACTTGGCTGATTTGACTTTTTGGGTTAATTAGCCCAAACGGTTTCAAAACCGTTTGGGGGTCACCCAATACCATTTGTAGGTCTAGGGTTGGATATGGTTAAGTGATTAAAGGACAAAATATATGGTGTTAACCCTAATCGGCTAAGTGCTGATTTTGCAATGGAATGAGTTGATGTTTTGGGTTGATTGACCCAAACGGTTTCAAAACCATTTGGGAATCACCCAAACAGTCTCAAGACCGTTTGGGAATCACCCACGACCATTTTGAGGTCTAGGGTTAAGCATGGTTGACCAATTGAAGGTCTAAAGGTACCAAATCATTTTGCAATTAAGTGCTGATTTGATGATCAACTCAATAGCTCAAACCCTAATGATTTTTCACTAGAATCCAAGGGTTGGATGAGCCAAATGGTCTCAAGACCGTTTGGAGGTCACCCAAGACCGTTTGGAGGTCTAGGGGTGAGTATGGTTAAGCAATTGATGATCCAATGATACTAAGTTAAAGTGTAATCAATTGCTGATTTGGTGATCAATCCAATGATCCAGACCCTAATTGGTTGACTTGGATTTTGATGATGTGATGGGAAAATGGTCCCAAGACCGTTTGGTGGTCATCCAAACGACCTCAAGACCGTTTGGGGTCATGTCATGTTCAATTTGGATGATGGTTCAATGGTTTCAAAGTAACTAATCTTGCATTGATTAGTGTTGAAGGATCATCGATTCCAAACCCTAATTCAATTGATTCAAACCCTAATTGAGGACTAATTGAGGGTAAATTGAGGGTCAAATCAGTTGAAGGTTGACCTATTTAACTCAATTGAAGTATGAGGATAGGTCCAATTGATTATTGGTTCCATGAATTCAATGATTGAAGGAATCAATATTGAGAACCCTAAACCGGTTGGTGTAGTTGAGACCATATTTGGTCCATGCGGTTTTGAGGAGGTTTCGACCAAACCGTCTCAAGACCGTTTGAGTCCAAACAGTCTCAAGACCGTTTGGGACCAAACGATCCCAAACTATTTGTGCCCATGCGGTTTCAAAAGTCAAACTTGGGAAAACGGTCTTCACCTACTTGCTTGGGCAAACGGTCTCAAGGACCACCTTTACCAAACAGTTTCAAACCGTTTGAACCTTGAAGGACCAAGACCGTTTGGGGATCAAGTAGGCAAAATTGATTGAGGACTCAATTGGTTAATCCACTTAGACACTTGTTGTAATTGAGGACTCAATTGATCAATTCAATTGGATACCTTATGTAATGGAGGTCCAAGGTGATTGAATCTCTTGAGAATAGAGATGATGAATGATTAATTGATCCAATGATGATTAGTAATGATGATCATTGAAGGTACAAAGGTTGAAACCCTAATAGTACCTAAGTGATTAGTGCCAATTAAGGGATGAACCCTAATTACTTGTAGGATCAATGACTTGGTACACTATGTTAATCATAGTAGTATGTACTTGATGGAAGGGTTGATATGACCTAATCAAGTTGACATGATGATAGCATGAATTCATATATGAATATGATTCATGTGGTGATTAAGGGTATGATCCTTAAAGTAGAGAGATCATGAAACCCTAATCATGAACATAAACCCTAATTGACAGGGTTATTGTGTTCTAACCCTAATTGAGGGCAATTCTAAATGAAACCCTAATTGAGGGTGTATCCTTGTGAAACCCTAGTTGAAGGTGTATCTATGTGAAGCTAATCCTAATAATGGAATAGTAACTGATACCCTAAAAAGGGAAGTATCTAATGTGGTTGTTTATAGGCAACTTTATAATAAAACAATGCCTTAAACTAAGATAAGTCCATATCATGTGAGATAGTTGGACAATTATAATGTGTGGCCTATGCATTATATGCTAAGGGTGATTATTTGGTGATGGAATGTATTAAGAGGGGAAATACCTTAATACATGATAAAGTTGGTTAACTCAAGAGGGTCTGAAATGATGAGAAAATGATACATCAAGATATGATGGTTATCACATTCAGAACTTCAGGGTTTATATACCTTGATATACTCCAAATCCAAAATAATTGGGTAAGAAATATATGAAGTGTGATATGCAACTATTACAATGAAATGTAATGAGTTTTTGCACTTGATGAGTGTTAATTAATGCACCTTGAAAATGGGGCTAAGCCCAAATGATGAGTATGATGTAGTCATACCATGATGAGGATGAGAAATGAACTCATTCCTTGAACTAATGATCATTAATGTTATATGATGAGACTAATGATCTTGAATAAATATTTATGATATCTTTGAATAAGTTGTTGCCTAGTGAGAGGTGACAAGATGTGAATGGCCTTGTGAGCCATGTGAATAATTTGTTGCCTAGTGAGAGGTGACAAGATGTGTAGTGGCCTGATGAGCCATGTGTGATGCTTGGGTAACAATTATCATGTATACCTTGGTCAGATGACCTGAAGGTGATAGTTACCTAATAAATGGTAATGATGCTCAATGATGAGTGAAGGGTTTGAATACCAAGAACCATATGATTATGGTGATGAGAATGTGAAGGGATGAGAATTCCCAATATTGAAATGAGGGAATGAGTTCCCAGGGTCTTTGAAAGACTGATAAATATCTGATGAAAGTAGTACATGTCTCTTTATAGAATTGTTGTAATAAGTTATGTTTGAGAACTTGGCTGATGTTAAAAGAATATGAGAATGTACTTAATAAATCAAGTGAAATTTATTCATGTAGTGCTCTGACCATAGATCCATCATCGTCAGGAATAGATGATGGTGAAACGGGTGCCCGCGGCAAAACCTGGAGCACATATTTTGAATATGTGGGGGTAAATGGGCAAAAACATCCTTACGTCCTCTTGAAGAGATTGTTGGAAGGTAAACAAGAAACCTCTCAATCCTTCATGAATATGTCGGGATGGATGTATCACAAATCTCCCGATGATTGGGTTAGATGGTGTACACATCTCCCAATGATACTTAATGTCAGATCGAGGAGATAAACAAGAAATCTCTCGATTGGCGATGAGAGTGCAGTTGACGATGTTACTCTGTAGTGAAGGTGCCAGTATACCCTGGCTAGCTAGTTAGTGGATAACTCACACACAATTTTAAATCATGGATTTGCTTTTCTTTAAATCATGGATAATTGAGAGGGATAAAAGGAAAAAAATATAGCCTCGTCCCTAAGGAAGATAAGGGGGAAGAGGAAGCCACATTTTTGGGATTAAATGAATTTTTATAAGGCACTTTCTCTCTCCTTGAATTTCTTATAAAAAGACCCTTTACAAGCCAAAAGGAAGGCTTTTTCGACCCCACTTCTTCTCCTTGTTTGGAAAACGACCAAGGGATCTTGGGAGGATCAGGAGGACGACCCCCAATCTGTTGGTAAGGTTCTTGATCCATTTCACCTTGATTCCATGGTGGAAATCAAAAATAAATTATGGATTTCTTCCTATTTCGATCTCCTCTTCAATTCTAACCATTGCTTTTCACTCAAACCTTGAGGACGAGCTTTGGAATGGTGAAAGGAGTTGCATCCACCATTTTTTCCGTGGACATGGAGCTTTGGAGCTCAATTGGAGGCGGGTTTTATAACTTGAACCCTTTTTCATTGTTATTCAACCATTAATCTTGCAATTTCAATGATTCCTTCATTATCTTGTTTAATTGCTGGTTGAAAATGGTTATTTCATGCAATCAGAAGTTGTAAGAACTTCCGGGACGAAGGTATATTATGATGACATCATCTTGTATACTTCTTCCAAAGAAATCATGGTTCATACGATTTTGAGTTTGCTCATGCGGTTTCACCAAACCGTTTGAGAGCAAACGGTTCGAAACCGTTTGGGAGCAAACGGTTTCAAAACCATTTGAGTGAGTTGACCAAGGGTTGACAGTTTGATATTACTTTTACTAATTATGTTGGTTAATGACTCACCAAATTTTATGGGTTAACTCCCAAGGAATCGTGAGTTGAAGGCTAATCAATTAGGCAAACCTAATTGGATTAAGTGCTGATTTTCAACTTGATTTATTTGCCTTTTTGGGAAAACGGTTTGAAAACCGTTTGAGAGGATTGACCAAGGGTTTAACGTTTGCTATTCCTGTTCCTAATGATGTTGGTTAATAACTCACCAAATTTTTTGGATTAGTTCCAAAGTAATCATGAGTTGAAGGCCAATCAATTAGGCAAAGCCTAATTGGATTAAGTGCTGATTTTCAACTTGATTTATTTGCCTTTTTGGGAAAATGGTTTCAAAACCGTTTGAAAGAGTTGACCAAGGGTTTAACGTTTGTGAATCCTGTTCCTAATTATGTTGGTTGATTACCCACCAAATTTTATGGATTAATTCCAAAGGAATCATGAGTTGAAGGCTAATCAATTAGGTAAACCCTAATTGGATTAAGTGCTGATTTTCAACTTGGCTGATTTGACTTTTTGGGTTAATTAGCCCAAACGGTTTCAAAACCGTTTGGGGGTCACCCAATACCATTTGTAGGTCTAGGGTTGGATATGGTTAAGTGATTAAAGGACAAAATATATGGTGTTAACCCTAATCGGCTAAGTGCTGATTTTGCAATGGAATGAGTTGATGTTTTGGGTTGATTGACCCAAACGGTTTCAAAACCATTTGGGAATCACCCAAACAGTCTCAAGACCGTTTGGGAATCACCCACGACCATTTTGAGGTCTAGGGTTAAGCATGGTTGACCAATTGAAGGTCTAAAGGTACCAAATCACTTTGCAATTAAGTGCTGATTTGATGATCAACTCAATAGCTCAAACCCTAATGATTTTTCACTAGAATCCAAGGGTTGGATGAGCCAAATGGTCTCAAGACCGTTTGGAGGTCACCCAAGACCGTTTGGAGGTCTAGGGGTGAGTATGGTTAAGCAATTGATGATCCAATGATACTAAGTTAAAGTGTAATCAATTGCTGATTTGGTGATCAATCCAATGATCCAGACCCTAATTGGTTGACTTGGATTTTGATGATGTGATGGGAAAATGGTCCCAAGACCGTTTGGTGGTCATCCAAACGACCTCAAGACCGTTTGGGGTCATGTCATGTTCAATTTGGATGATGGTTCAATGGTTTCAAAGTAACTAATCTTGCATTGATTAGTGTTGAAGGATCATCGATTCCAAACCCTAATTCAATTGATTCAAACCCTAATTGAGGATTAATTGAGGGTCAATTGAGGGTCAAATCAGTTGAAGGTTGACCTATTTAACTCAATTGAAGTATGAGGATAGGTCCAATTGATGATTGGTTCCATGAATTCAATGATTGAAGGAATCAATATTGAGAACCCTAAACCGATTGGTGTAGTTGAGACCATCTTTGGTCCATGCAGTTTTGAGGAGGTTTGGACCAAACGGTCTCAAGACCATTTCGGATCAAACGATCCCAAACCGTTTGTGCCCATGCGGTTTCAAAAGTCAAACTTGGGCAAACGGTCTTCACCTACTTGCTTGGGAAAACGGTCTCAAGCACCACCTTTACCAAACCGTTTCAAACCGTTTGAACCTTGAACGACCAAGACCGTTTGGGGCTCAAGTAGTCAAAATTGATTGAGGACTCAATTGGTTAATCCACTTAGACACTTGTTGTAATCGAGGACTCAATTGATCAATTCAATTGGATACCTTATGTAATGGAGGTCCAAGGTGATTGAATCTGTTGAGAATAGAGATGATGAATGATTAATTGATCCAATGATGATTAGTAATGATAATCATTGAAGGTACAAAGGTTGAAACCCTAATAGTACCTAAGTGATTAGTGTCAATTAAGGGATGAGCCCTAATTGCTTATAGGATCAATGACTTGGTACACTATGTTAATCATAGTAGTATGTACTTGATGGAAGGGTTGATATGACCTAATCAAGTTGAGATGATGATAGCATTATTTAATATATGAATATGATTCATGGGGTGATTAAGGGTATGATCCTTAAAGTAGAGAGATCATGAAACCCTAATCATGAAGATAAACCCTAATCGACAGGGTTATTGTGTTCTAATCCTAATTGAGGTCCATTCTAAATGAAACCCTAATTGAGAGTGTATCCTTGTGAAACCCTAGTTGAAGGTGTATCTATGTGAAGCCTAATCCTAATAATGGAATAGTAGTTGATACCCTGAAAAGGGAAGTATCTAATGTGGTTGTTTATAGGCAACTTTATAATAAAACAATGCCTTAAACTAAGATAAGTCCATATCATGTGAGATAGTTGGACAATTATAATGTGTGGCCTATGCATTATATGCTAAGGGTGAGTATTTGGTGATGGAATGTATTAAGAGGGGAAATACCTTAATACAGGATAAAGTTGGTTAACTCAAGAGGGTCTGAAATGATGAGAAAATGATACATCAAGATATTATGGTTATCACATTCAGAACTTCAGGGTTAATATACCTTGATATACTCCAAATCCAAAATAATTGGGTAAGAAATATATGAAGTGTGATATGCAATTATTACAATGAAATGTAATGAGTTGTTGCATTTGATGAGTGTTAATTAATGCACCTTGAAAATGGGGTTAAGCCCAAATGATGAGTATGATGTAGTCATACCATGATGAGGATGAGAAATGAACTCATTCCCTGAACTAATGATCATTAATGTTATATGATGAGACTAATGATCTTGAATAAATATTTATGATATCTTTGAATAAGTTGTTGCCTAGTGAGAGGTGACAAGATGTGAATGGCCTTGTGAGCCATGTGAATAAGTTGTTGCCTAGTGAGAGGTGACAAGATGTGCAGTGGCCTGATGAGCCATGTGTGATGCTTGGGTAACAAGTATCATGTATACCTTGGTCAGATGACCTGAAGGTGATAGTTACCTAATAAATGGTACTGATGCTCAATGATGAGTGAAGGGTTTGAATACCCAGAACCATATGATTATGGTGATGAGAATGTGAAGGGATGATAATTCCCAGTATTGAAATGAGGGACTGAGTTCCCAGGGTCTTTGAAAGACTGATAAATATCTGATGAAAGTAGTACATGTCTCTTTATAGCATTGTTGTAATAAGTTATGTTTGAGAACTTGGATGATGCTAAAAGAATATGAGAATGTACTTAATAAATCAAGTGAAATCTATTCATGTAGTGCTCTTACCATAGATCCATCATCATCATGAATACGTGATGGTGAAATGGGTGCCCGCAGCAAAACCCGGAGCACATATTTTGAATATGTGGGAGTGAATGGGCGAAAACATCCTTACGTCCTCTTGAAGAGATTGTTGGAAGGTAAATAAGAAACCTCTCAATCCTTCATGAATATGTCAGGATGGATGTATCATGAATCTCCCGATGATTGGGTTAGATGGTGTACACATATCCCAATGATACTTAATGTCAGATCGAGGAGATAAACAAGTAATCTCTCGATTGGCGTTGAGAGTGCAGTTGACATTGTTACTCTGTAGCGAAGGTGCCAGTATACCCTGGCTAGCTAGTTAGCAGAGACATGAGATGTCCTGCATGTGGTCTCGTACTGACCGATACGGATGAGGTCTTGGAGTCTGGCTCTTCCATTGACCTATGTATGGTACCGATTTTGAATTCTAGCAGTGGTCGGTTGAAGTATGAGTGGTATACCTCATCTCCTCAGAGCATAAGTGTGATTGTAAAATGTAATCAGTCGTATAGCATGTTTTCTTAAGGATTGAATACGGAGATTCATTGGTTGATGTTGCATTTCTTTGTGCATTCCTTAGTGGATAAATGTTAATTATGTTTCTTTATATTCTCTACAAGGTAGACAGATGAATTACTTATCTTCCATGGGTAGATCCAATGACCTCCTTGAGAATGGAGATTATCTTATTTTGTTCTATGATGAATAATATTGCCTGATAATGTAAAAGTAACCCCTGCTCAGTTTTAATTTAATAAACTGCAATAACAATGTTTTTGGCGGAGAGTTATATCTCTCACTGGGGCAATTTTCAATTGTCTCACCCCCATGGGAAACATTTTTTAGGTATGCATGGGAGGCAAAGTAGAAATCCTAGAACAAGGAAAGAGCAACATCAACAGCAACAGTAGGGACAGCAATAAGATCTCAGGTGGAGATATTGTCTGTCTAGTCATACAGATAGTAGTCCTATGTGTCGTCTCTGTACTCTCAGGTCCTCAGAGATTTTAGTCAGTGTCTT
This sequence comes from Alisma plantago-aquatica, assembly GCA_963693085.1. Taxonomy (NCBI): domain Eukaryota; kingdom Viridiplantae; phylum Streptophyta; class Magnoliopsida; order Alismatales; family Alismataceae; genus Alisma; species Alisma plantago-aquatica. The sequence continues at coordinate 117,624,374 of OY856413.1, read as the reverse complement.
ATGAATCAATCTGAGGTGTTGGATTAATGCCTCGAGATTCGTATATTGTTTGTATATAATGTTTATAAGACAGTTGATGTTGTAATCTTTGAGAAGGAATGGTACAGGTTGTGTACTTGTGAACCAGGATGAATTTGAAATACTTTGATTCTTGGTTAAAGAGTTTTCATGTGAATCGATCGCTTTGAAAAAGTTTTAATTTTCAGTGATTTTCTGTAATCCGCTGTAAATAATTCACTTCCGCATTAGTTAATCATGTTTTCACGAGACGGTCGCCACATGAGGTATCTAGGATTGGGGTTTTGGCATAATTTCTCCTATCCGTATTCACGGTGGCTGAGATTCCCCACTCTACCTGGCCTTAATTGATCTAAAACTGGACCTAAAGGTTCTCCATTGAAACCCTAGAGAGTCTTCCAGCACCTCATATCTTCATTAAGGACTACCCTAAGCCACCCAAGTAGAAGATGATTATGTAGTCTTCTCATCTCCTCATGTGGTCCTTCTCTTGTGATCATTTTCCACATGATGTCTCGATTATGGGTAACTTATGTTTGGGAAAAATAAAAGCTATTAGAAAATTATGAAAGTTGATTAAGAAGTTGATGCCATGATCTGACCTTTGTTTGAAAACTCAATTTTGATCAATAAAAATTTTGAAATACTCAGCATGACCCATTCATGAAAACTCAATTTAACCAAAACTAGACTACATGCTCCCTATATTTGAGGTAAATGATAATAATCTTGATTTGGTGAAATAAGAAGGATTTATACCTTATACCTTATTATTGATGAGGTCTCTATTCAATTAAGTTCATGTTTCCCTATTGTTGATTAAACCTCAAAACATACTTAAGAAAACTCATACCCTATTTGATACACACCAGGATCATGTCATCAAATAACTAAGCCATAGTACTCTTAAAAGAATGATGTTAAAATTTAATACAAAAGGCACCTTCCCCATTAACTATTGATGCCTTTTGCAATATCTATTTTGATATGATGAGCATGGAACTAAATCATGAACCTATTTTAAAAATTATATCTTGATCATGAAAAAAAGGAGAATACAACTATGACCCTGGTCTTGAAAAAAATATTGAACTAGTTGGCCTATTATGATCTTGAACTTTGATATTATGATCTTGATAATGTAATTTAACCATAAATTATCTCCCTATTTCAATAAGCTCAATGGATAATGACTAATGTAGGTAATGTGCTAGATTAGGGTGGTAGTTGACTCATGACTCCCCTAACCTAGGCCACATCCCTATTATGACTACCCCTAAATTTTCACCTTGTTGATTATTAGAGTTTGGAAAGGTATCCCCTTTCACCTGATTCAGATGGGTTGATCTAAGATTAATAGGCTAAATCCAGAATGATATTGATGCTCAATCTTGAATCGTGATTTAATGATGATCTTGAAATATGATAATGTCGACTATAGTTGGTTGTTGACTTCCTAGATAGATCTAGATCTAGATCATTCATCAACCTTGGATACCATGATAATGAAATCTTGATATGTTCCTTGAATATTTCTTGAATATTGTTGCTCGAAATTGAATATAGATGAGTGATCTCCCCTAAGGTCTAAATAGGGATCTAAACCCTAGCTTTGGAATATTTATACATATTACTTGATGTCTAAACTTGAACTCTTGATATTGATGTACAAAATCTTGAAACATGATATGGATCTTGAGACCACCCTTGATATATAAATAGTGACTTTCATAATCCCAAATTTTGAAATGATGACTATTTTGACTCTCTCAATTTATGACTTAGGGTTTAGCTCTCATTAGGACTGGGGTGGGACCTGCCATTGATTTTGAGCTTGAAATCATGATATTAAAATTATGATGTTGTCTCAAAATGTTGAAATATGAAATCTCAAATCATGGATGTATAACCCCACCTAGGCTAATATAGAAGCTAGGACCCTGAGATATTGGGATTGAAGGTCAACTTGTACACTTGATTCAAGAACTCTATTTGTTTGACTTAAAATATGATCTCTCCAATTTTTGACAAATAGGATTCTTTCCATATTTGTGACTCATATGATGACTTCGAAATAATATATGCATTGACCTTGATACTCAATTGCTCAATGATGAAATGGTACTAAGTTGGTTATGATATGGAACATGGAATCCCAATTATTATTATTGGACTACTTGAATTTTGAGGACATGATTTGATTATATAGTTGAGGATGTTCTAATAGTTAAGGATATGACCTGGATTATGTAGTCCCAAATTTTTTTGAGGATGTTTTTTTAATTTTGAGGACAAAGTTCCTTTTCAAGGAGGGAAGGATGTGACAAAGTGAAATTTAGCATAAGTACTCTTTTGCCCTCCTTATACTTACTCATGATCACAATTCATTTTTCTTGACTACATAATCAATGTTGAGACTCAAATTCAAAATATGGTGAACAATGTACTTTTTATACACATTATAACACCACAAATTAGATTCATTCATCACTTTCTCCAAAGAAGTAAATTGGTACATCAAACTTCACCATTTGGTCCTCAAACTTTTTCAAAAAAAATCCAAATTTTTTTTGAAACTATGATCCAAATTTCACTAAAATTAGACATTCCTACTATTTTCTATGAATTCTTGAAGTTATTGAAAACCATTTTATTTGCCTTTTTATTTGACCTTTCCAAGTCAGCAATTTGTGGGCTACTTTAGGGGAGAACCTTGGCCCTCAGATCAGGCTCCCATAGATTGGATGCCTGATTGAGCGGCCAAGAGGTCGTATCTTACCTCCCACTGATTACGGGGAGGAGACAAGGCGGCCTTAATGGCCAATCTCCCACTCACGACCATGGTTCAAAAATCTAAGTGAATAAAAATCTTTCTCTCGCAATTTTAAACTCAACTAGCCCTACTTTGACCACTTTATTTATCTCTTCAACTGCCAAAATGAGATCCTCACATCCCTCTCTCACTTCGGTAGCCCTCGCCCCCGACCCAGGTCCTACCCAACCCAAACCCTAGTTCTAACGCTATAAAAGGGCTCCCAACGACTCACAAACACCGCACCTTGCTCGAGACCTCTCCATTTTTCATTGTATTGTCCTCTAACGCCCTAATCTGGTTCCCAATTTCTTTCTGTCGTGTAGCATAGCCACAAATCCCAAGTTGAGTGTTCCTCCTCCTCACCACCTCACCCCAATATTCCACCTCTTTCCAGTTCATGAGACCACGAGGAGGTTGAGTGGCACCTTCACCTACTGACCTCAGAACCCCTGCTCCCTATTCCCCCTAACTCTGACGATCTTGTCCACTACATCTACTTCTTGTGTAAGAGAGTGGACGTAAAGGAAAGAGTCCCCAAACCAGTCGGTCCAAAGGACATCAGGCTCGGTCTAAGAGACTCAACTAGACCATCAATCAGACTGAAAATTGAAGTTGAACCAGCCAAATCAGCTCATTGGACTGGACCTCTGAGAAAGTGAGCCTCCTTGCTCATGTGACTTGATTTGTATCATCCTTCTAGAATCCAACAGTTCTCCATTTTCCCGATGAAAGGTATTTTATATTCCTCTCTACTCAAAAATGCTATAAATGATGAAGACTTGCAAAAATTGTATCCCCTAATTCCTAGCTCCAAAAAGTACAAATAAATAGTTGATTTTGATCAAAAAATTAGCAAATTGATTTAAAATACTTTTGGAGCCTAATTCCCAGTGGATTTCACTGATATTCCTAGATCTTAAATTGTTGCTCATTATTTTGTCATATGGCTCAATAATGATGCTTGATCTTTGAGAAACCCTAATTCTGACTCTAATGATCATCTTGAAAACAAACTTCACTAAATACGAGCTTAGATCTAATCTTGTAACTCATCTACCCTAGAATATGAATCATGCACCTTGAGATAAGGATGAATCTTATGGTGGTCGATCTTAATCTTATAGAACTCTTGATATAAATTTGACCCACCAATCTAATCTTGATTTTCGAATGATGCTAATTACCATAATGATGGTTTAAACATTTTATGATGAAGTGTATAATGATTATAAAATTAGGGTTAACACATATGATCTTAGAAAACCTAGGTAGGTCATTCATACTCAAAAAAATGCTCAACACTTGAATAAAGTTGGACATTTGGAAATATTGTTGATTATAAGTGGATGACCTAAACCTAAGGTTGACACAGGAAAGTGTAACCCTAATCTATAATATTGAAACATGATTTTCAAATATGATCTAGACCCTTGATCCAACCATTATGATTTAGGATCTGACTCGAAGGGTCGACCTATTACTTGTTGATCTATACTCAAAATCTTCAGTGAAAGGTACGCTATTATATCTCCTCCTTGGTTGTATTGAAGATACCTTTTACATATCTCTTGATTATATACTTGGCTATATACTTGGTTGAGCTATTTTTCCCTATTGATTAGTCTTCCATTTTTCCTATATTATATTTTGAGAAAAATATGAGAACATAAATGATATTGCCCATTATGACTGCATGTATATTGATGATGATGATGATGATGATGATGATGATGATGATGATGATGATGATGATGATGATGATGATGATGATGATGATGATGATGATGATGATGATGATGATGATGATGATGATGATGATGATGATGATGATGATGATGATGATGATGATGATGATGATGATGATGATGATGATGATGATGATGATGATGATGATGATGATGATGATGATGAATGCAAGTGACCTCCTCATTCGTAGGAGGAACTTGTACATTGGCCTCCTACCTCATATGGAGAGAAGGAGCCTAGTGACCTCCCCCATCAAGTTGGGGTGATGGAGTCACACAAAATATATAAGCATGCTTCTTGATTACAGCATAATGGGAACTTGTAATAAAAATTGAATTTTTTGAAATAAACAACTTTTCGAATAAATTTTGGATTTGGAAATCGCTTGTTGTAATCTTTGAATATAAGACATGTCAAGTATACTCTTTTCTATAAATTGTTTTACTTGATTTTGATAGTGTAATATGCAATTGCATGATTGTGTCTCAATTTTCTTGATTTTAGGCAAAACAAATGGAACACTAACTAGATCGCTTCTGCACTTGATATACTCTAACAAAGATAGATATGCAATATCTCCTATTTTGGGTTAGTTTGTTCTTTAAATCTCCTATTTTTGAGTTATTATTTCTTATTGTATATTTCAATGTGTGAGATCCTATTGGGCCACTCAGGGACAGGCGCTTCAATCCTTTTACCACTATCTAGGCAGCAGGATTGGGATTGGGGTAAGAATAGTTCCGTGACAGAATCCAATGGTGATTCATCCCTACTTTTAGGTAATTTTGATCATATAATAATTTGCATGCAAAGCTTATTATTTTTTTATTTTTAATAATGTAAAAAGGTAAGAATTTTTGTTGTGGTTATATAATTTTTTCTGAAAGCTACATCACTCTTGAATCATGAATTCTCATGTATGAATTATTTTAATACTATGTCCCCTTTTCAGGGAAACAACTTCACTTTTCAATATTTATTATCAATATTTCGTAATAATTTAACATATATTGCATATTAGTGTGTGTTGATAAGCTTTTCCATTATTTTTTCCATTCTGGGTGTTGTTCCCAAACCACTCCAGTGCAAGTGTTTTAGGGGTGGAGGAGAGCCATCTCTAAATGCGTATACTTTTTTATATATCTTTAAATGTCCAGGTTTCCATATACAATTGGTCCTTAATGTTTAATTCGACATTTTTTAATAGTTATGATGCCATGTGGGTGAATAACTCTTTTGATGCAATTACGTGATAATTATATTACTTCTTTGCTATGTAAATACTATTGATTCAACATTATATACTTGAACTCTATTACACTCTTTTCCATATTGTAAATTATATGATATGTGTTGAATGGGATATGTGCTAGTTCTTTATGTAATTAGTGGTTCCCCCTCTAGGATCCCACTCATTACAAATAATTTGTTTAAACTTTATTTAAGGAGATAATATAAATAGAAAAAACCAATATTACACAACTAAACATCTATTATCATAAGAATAGATATATGGGTAAGAATCTAGACCAAATGAGATCTATTAGAAGTATTATTGATCACTAGAGAAGTAATATTGTAGGTAATAGTTTTTATCATTTATACTATTATTAATGGGAGAATCACCACGAACTACTTCATGTGTTTGAGCATGCCTAATTTTGGATTGGAGTATTGTTTATGAGAACTTATGTTATGAGAAAGATCACACTAAAGCCAAGAGTATTCAAAAAGAAAAATAATCTAGGAAGTAAATTTAATGCAAGTAGTGGGAATTCATTGTTGTGGAAAATATAGATGAGGGGATATTATATATCATTGTGGGTCACAAACAACTAATAGAATACATGTTGGATGTCAATATAGATTAGTGTTTGGTTTTTTAGAGTGTACATATTGGAAAAAAAACAAAATTTTATCAAAAATCCTCAAACATGATCTTTTGAGCTAATGATTTCAAGTTTATATAGCATCATGGAAGAAGATCCTAGTATCAACTGGAATCTGATGTAGTAGATCTGGAACGTTAATTTTCTTGACATTTAATATGCACTTAAAGATGTTTCCAAACGTTTGAATTCTACCTTAGATTCTTACAATAGTTTGGACACTACTTATTGTAAAACATGTTGTTCTGTCGTAGAATCTTATCATGAGATTCCTCGTTACCTTTAAGATATTTGTTCTTTGTCTCTCCTCCTAGTCTTGAATATAGAATGAGTATTTCCATAAGATAATCTATCAAAGAACATATTTTTTGTGGTGTCTTCCTCCTTGAAAAATGTACAAATGTCAATATCTATGTTCAAAACAAGTTCTAGAGAGAATTCATCTCTATGGTATCCAAATAAGTGCTCAAAGTGGTGTGGGCATTGTTAAACTTACTCAGTCTATCTATATATATTTTATCTATCTATCTATTTCTATCTATATATGTATAGTTGCTTATATGGTTTATATAGGAATGGAGGCACTTTGATAAATGAAATGACATGTGTGACCTCCTTTACTATCATATATATAGAGGATTGGTAGAGGATTGAATTATACAACCATAATTGGTTGGGGTAGGATGCCATGGTAGAACTGGAGATTACACCAGTAGCACATGGAAAGATATATTTTGTGAGTCCCAAAGAAACCAAATTCCATGTCACGTTTGGGTGATTGGAACTTTCCAATTCCAACAATGTGTTCTAGAATCAATATAGATCCTTAAAAATTACTTCCAAGACCTTGAAATTATTAGAATCGTCCCAACTAAGTCCTTGTTAAAACTTTATTCTAGTTTTCTCTATGTGTGTGTAAGGAGGCAGGATCACCCCCTTACTAAAATAAATTTGAAGAATTAACATCCATTCCAAACACACTCAAAGGTATGTTGGAATAGGTATAAATTTTACAAGTTTATTATAATGGTATGCAAAAGACTAAAGTATAGTAGTAGAATAAAAATAATGACTATATTCAATTTTCACAAAAGATTACAAAAGTACATCATAATATCCCATAAGGGTTTACATGTATGATACGACATAAGGATCTAAGTAGAGGGAAATCTAAACCATAACAACTTTGTCTCCAAGCTTTAACTCCTTAAGCTAGTCCAAAACTTCATGCCTTATCATCCAAGTCCTTCACCTAGGGTTGGAAGCATACTCCAGTAAGAAGAGAAAATAGATGACATCAGCAAAGGCTGGTATGTGCAAACTAAATAGGAAATTGAGCAATATATGGAATAAAGGACATCAAATATAAAAGGCTTCCCATAGAATGGATAAGGACCACCCAAATGGGTATCAAGAGAAAAGGAATTGAAATCCTATGATAACAAAATAATACTTTCCCTTAATAAAACATAAAGATTGTGCCACACAAGCACATGTAAAGAATTAGGGCACACACCCCATATCATCAACCTGCATGCATGTGAGATAAACATAGCCCTAGAACAATATAAACACATAGGTGGCCAAGTCTCATAAACTTGAAACCTAATAGAGAGGAATACTTCCAGTCTCCCAAATATATAAAACATGGGCCAAGAATCACACATCTTGCCCTGGGTATGAGGTTCCTTTCCATCCCAAAAGAGTAGGAAATATCACATCTGCTCGGCAGAAAATAACACATCTGCCATAAAAACCAATGCAATTACACTACTCTAGTGCTATTGAATTGCATAGCATGTTAAATGTAGAGGCAAGTAGAAAGTATAGTCAGAATATATAAACTAGTCACCACATAAGTGACCAACATATACATCCACCTCATAAGTGGGCAAAAGACATCACATTTTATATTTTAGAGTTCCATCATGAACAAAGCATAAGATAAGAGTTCAAAATAATATCCATGATCATATGATCAATATCAAATAAGGTAGTTCACATGAACCATGATTTTCAAAATAAAAGACATTGTGTATAGGCTAATGTCCAAAGGACAAAGAGAATGAATAAGCATAGGTTAATTGCTCAACACATAAGAATAGGGGATACATCATACCTCAACTTTAGAGTCTAAATAGTCCAAGTAAAGCCTATATCTAAGCCTAGGCCTCCAAATAAACTCTAGGGAAGGTGGACAGGTCTAATAAGTAAGGTTCCCAAGCTTAGAGATGTTGGTTTCTCCAACAAAGCTCCTATCTCGAGCAAGAAGTACCGTCTCCACTTTAGTGGTGAAAAACCCTAATAAAAGAACATGGAGATGAGGTGTTTATGGGTTCTAGGTGGGGTTTCACCATGGAAGGCCATGGTTCCTACCTGGAGGAAGGTGGAAGGAAGACTAAAAACATGAAAATAGGGAAGGAAAGGAGGATACTTACTAGTTTTGGTCAAAATCACCAAGGAGGAGCTTAAGAAGTCCGAAATAGAGAAATTTGGAACCCTAGGAGCCTTCTTCACCAAGGTAGGCACCCTCTTTTACCTTGGGATAGAAACTTCATGGACAAACATAGAAGGAATTATGCTATAATATATAGGAAATAAAGGAGAGCAAGAGTTTTCAAATTTGGAGTTGGGAAGGGGTAGATATTTTCTATATAAAGAAAGAGGTCAAGTATGAGGTGTCTATGAGACTTTCCATATGTCATGTATAAGGGTGTCCATGGGCATGAAAAACTTTATGGATAAGGAAGAATTCAATAAGGAGGTGTCAAGTTACTTTCCATGTGGCCAATGCTAAGGGTGCATATGGACATGCAAACCTTTATGGATAAGGAAGAAGTCAAGCATGAGGTGTCCATGGAACTTTCCATGTGTCCGTAGCCTAGGGATTTCATGGCAATGAAAGAGGACAGATCATATAGGATTATTGAATATCAAATGTTGGTTTATGGAAACTTATAGGTCATCCCAACCGACCTCCAATCAAATAAATAACCCCATTGTTTGATAGCTTCTAAAGATAAGCTCATTTATAAAGAGAGTAACACCTAAATTGCCCTTGGAAAGAAACACCTTCAAACCAAGGTGCAACTAGGTGCCCCATGGTTCAAAAACTCGATAATGGTAAGGAAATATCTAAAGATTATAATTGATGTGAAATTTTGCAAAGAAAACATCCCAATTGAGTAAATTGTAGAAAACTCCAAAATATACCTAAAATTGCATAACTTGTACAAACAACATCCAAATTGGACCAAACTTCATCCACAAGTTATCTTTGATGTGTTGAATATGGATTTTCCATTATTTCCATATTTTGAAGTTATATAATCATATTATTCATTACTTTTACCTTTTACTCATTCTCTCTCCTAAACTTATCATAATATTTCACGGTAGTCCAAATTAGATGAAATTTGACATGTAGGCTAATTTTGATATGTAGATTTCAAATTTGAAATTTGTTTCCACTTTTGAGACTTCTTTTTATGAGATATGTCATATGGCCCACTAACGGTCCATTATCTAAATTATTCATCCAATTAAGATTCTTATCCTCATATTACCACCAAAATGAGTTATGTGGTATACTTTATGTATCCATTATAAACCTAAGATTGATGTTAGAACATTAGGTTACATTAAGGTGATCTACACATGCATTAGCTCATTGGGGTTATGCTAAACATCTATTTAGGTCTAACCTTCAACCTTGTTTGTCTAAGTCTAAAATGTCAACTTCCAGGATAGGGTCCGAGATCTAGTATGTTACAGGGTGACCCTAAAATCACTGTACTATGATGGTGATGTATTTAATTATCAATATTACTATCCATAATCAGTAAGTGGTGTCTACAAGCATAGTTCTATCCAAGTAGTATTATTATTCAAAAAATACTAAACCACCAATGATTGTAGTTATCATTTGTGCATTCCTTTCATCACTACTGTGAAAATTTGATTTATGAACATATAAGTCATCCTTGTGATATTCGATCTTAGTTACCTGGTCTCCAACTAGACTATAAAGATAATTATATGCTCAATTTCACATACTAACGCACATGTCCATAGTATGAACTTAACATATCAAGAGACCTAGGATATTACTCTTGTTTTGTAAGAGAGAAGAATTCATGCTACATCACTCAACATGTGTGCCTTAATTGTCATCACACTCAATTACCACCTTTATGGAAATCTTATTTAGTGGTGTCAAAATATGATAATACTCATGGAAGGCATTATGTCAAAGGATCATAACATAATCAATTTTGTTGATATTTCATTACGACAATAATATAATGGTTCATGAATCATTCTCTATGTGGGTCAATCTGGTTCACTTGTTCTCTGTAAAGTACACATGTGCTTGACTTGTTACCGAGTGACTATGACCCATGATACTTGGTCTTTAGTTTTCAAATATACTATTCTCACATGTGTAATATTTAACTAGGAATACAACACTATAGATCTCAGCATCCCTTGGTTTATCAAGATCGACTCAAATATTGGAATTCCCATGGCTTTGAACCAATCAATCCAAGGGCATTTGTCATGTTTATTAATGTTGTAGTATCAAATAAGTACAAAATTACAATAGGATTATTATTCACTAAAAATACAATCATATCCATATTAAAATATTTGATGATAGTCTTCTAGGGAATATCCACAAAAGTATCCTTTTGTAATAAAAACAATCACTAATGTATTTAATAGCAAGTGATAAAACATGACCATTGTGCTTCTACTACAAAAATTGTCTTAGACATAGGATCCCTAATGTAAAAACTTGATCTTATGGACCAATTGTTTTCTCAACATGATTTAAATCAGTGTACTTATAAATGAGTCTTGCATAAATTCATGATTAATATTGAACCACGGAAGCTTATACATTGAAAAAAAACAAAAATATACATAATACATATCTACTCTTCAATGGAGGACTACTCATGCACGTCTCTTCAATCTCTTACATCTACCACTTGTCCATGAATTCTTAGAGGGAATGAAACCACGCATGGACTTTAACATGGGAAATAGGGGTCAACAAAGTTGGTACAAATTCACTTATTGAGCTATTTTAAAATAGCTTCAAATACAATTTAGGTATTAGATCAATTCTAGGAGGGAACCATTTGGTGGACTTAAATCAAAAAATAAGGATAGAAAGTAGTCGTGTGTCAATGTTCATAATCCAAGATGGAAATTCCACCATGCTAACATTATGCAAAACTGTCAAGTTCAAGATTTCAAAATATCAAGAGTATTTTCAATTATCAACTTTAAATATTAGGATTGAGCACTATCATATCATTTAAGTGCTAAAAGTACCATGTGTTTAGTCATCTATGAAAGAACAACATAGAAGCTTGATTGATATTTTAACCATTCGAATGGGGGACAACTAATCCATTACAACATGTGCACATGTCGGTGGGACATACCCTACCTCAAGTGAGCCAAAGCTCTAAGGGAGCAAAGCCCAAAGGGTCTAAAGTCTAGGGAGTCAAAACTCCAATAGATCAAGTCAAGTGCTATTATAATATTTAACAGCATCTAGCAGTTGTGATTTAAGGGTTGGTGACCTTCAAGGTAGGAAAGGCTTATAACAAAGTTTAGGGTTCACCATGACAAGATGTATAGAACTCAAAAGGAATAATAAATAACTTAATAACAAAAATAGATAATCTAGTACCTCATATTACTCAAAGCTTCATATATTGCTCAATCACAACAAGGCTCTAGGAGTAAGAATCCCATCTAGGTTATTACAATTTCATGGTTCTTCATTATATTTCTTTTTAGGATTTTGATTTGTATTGGACATAAGTGTACATAATTAGTGTCACCTTTCCATTTTTTAATTATTTATAAAATTAATAACCACCACATTATACTCCCAATGTTCTGTCATATTTCTTTCCTTATGTTTGCCAAAATAAGTTCCACAATAGTCATTGATTCCTTCAATCCAATTCATACAGGGTAGGGGTTTCTTAGGAATTGTTCCATATGATTCTAAGTAACAAAATATAATGGTTCAAAAGAATAATTTTATCTAAGTAGTTTCCATTTAATAAGGAGTATGAACTTTAGGTTCCAAGTGACTTATTAATTTCTATTAAATTATCTAAGCCCTTTTATTATCCATTTTTAGGGTTCTAATTATTCATTAATTCTATATAACTATGTGTAGTTATTCCCACTAGTTAGATACTTGAGACTATATATCTTTTCCTAACTATTGTCCATGAATTAAAATATATTGCTATGAGTATAATCTAAGTTACATGTATGGTCTAAATTATAGTGTCCTCTAGAGTAGGTTTTGAAATAGTAAGTCATACACATTATTTTATGAACAACTTCCTTATTGAGGTTCTTCACCAAGTTGATCAATTCAATTCAACCTTTGCAAACATACATATTAGATATATTTTTTTGTTTTGCAATATCACAATATATATACACATGTATGTAGGGATTTAGCCTTGTATCAAGGATAGAATTAGCATTTTAGTCCTTACAAATTTACTAAAATTTCTATATGTTAACTTTCATATGAGCATAAAATAGATATCAAAATAAGAGTAGGTTTCACTATTTGAATTTGTTATAGTCCACTCAGTTATCTTTGAACTTACCAATGATATTTATTTTATTGACCAACTCATTTCCAATGAACACTACAAGAAAATTGGCTATTTGTGAAGGATGCTTCCTTCACAAATGTACATTAACTCCTTCAAAAAAAAATTTGGTTGAAGGACATTCCTTCACAAAAAGTCCTACTCTAAAAGCCTCTTCACAAATACTTTGATAAGAGACTCTAGCCTTCACAAATACTATTTTTAAGGACTATTTTACCTTCACAAAAAGACTTTCCCAGCCTCCCAAATACATTTGTGAAGGCTAATTTCACAACTTTCAATGAGGTTCTAGGGCCTTCAAAAATACATTTCTGAAGGACTATTTGACCTTCACAAAAAGACTTCCCAGGCCTCCCAAATACATTTGTGAAGGCTAATTTCACTACTTTCAATGAGGTTCTAGGGCCTTCACAAATATACTTAATTTCCCATGAATTACAATTGTGATGTACATTTATTTGTTTGTCAATGAGGTTTTAGCCTTCTTATATTTCATGAAGTGATATATTTGTGGATTTTATCAGACCCAAATGATATTTGTAGTAACTCATCTAGTTAATAAGACACAACAAACATAACAAATCACTCTTTTGAAACATTTCTTTTTATTTCACATAGAAAAATTGTTCATCGTCACATAGGGAAGGACATGGGCCTTTTCCCTTAATCAATACAAATTTCAATATAAATATCTATCTACATTTTGACTTTGTCACTCGTTTAGCCAATGACAATGTTGAGAGGAAGTGTAGTGGTTATGAACAGATTTCCTCCAATAATCCTCTAGTAATAGCCATCAAAGAATGTAGAGCCAACTTCTTTGCATTCAACGAGATATCAATAATCTTTACTTTTTGGACCATCCTTTCCAATCTTTTAGTTTTCCTCGTCCATCTAGAAGTAACCCTCTCCATATATAAGAGTGCCTAAACCCAGATAACACACCAATAAACCTGCAAAAACAGAATCAATTATAGTTAGAAGAGTACCTAAACCCTAGAAAGAGAAATCATTATCAGAAGACTTAAAACCAAGGATGAAAAGTGCAGGCTCCAGGATCACCAACCTATGGATGACCTCTTCCTATCGGGAAAAGTAGAGACATATAAGTTTTTTGACAGCTCTTTGTTTCTACTGCACTTACTATAGCTGTCTAGTGTGTATGGCATCTTCATTACATGATGGGTTATCTTCAGCTACTTTTTCTAGCGCCAATCAGTGGCGCCTCCTTGAGTGATTTTTAGTCACTACTCAGTTGGATACTCACCAAGGGAGACCAAAACTTGTCTAATCACCTTTGCTGCAAATTGCTTCGTAGCTTGGATATGCAGGAATGACACCATCTTCAGTCAGAACATCGGGTCATGCTACATGATGCAAGCAACACTTGTTGAAACCTCAATTGGATCTTTCCACTTGTACCTTTGTCTTTAAGCCTAGATCACATGCATATCAGATATGGACATGCACCTTTCCCACTAGACTTATCAACATTGAGCTTGTTACACAAGTCACAAAGGACTATAAGAAATAGAAAGTGTGAGATGTCAGGAGCAGCAAAAGGATATGAACTAAAACTCCATGATGTAGAACAACTAGAAAATTTTCAGTTACACAAGAATAGCTGCTCAAGTCAGATTTTACTACAGTCCTAAGAAATTTAAAAGCAATTTATATGTATCGAAATCGAAACACATCACCTCACACTAATTTCTGAAAATTGTCACAGTAAAGGTGCATAAATCATAGCCTTCCAAACGCTGGACATCGGTTCAGCTTTGCAGTCTCTGAGTTTGTTGTATTATGTTATAAAACTGCACTATGAAAATATTGACTGATTAAACAATTGCATAGGGCTTCACCATAAATAAATAATTATTAACTGAGAAATAGTTCAAGCTAGCAAGAACAGTGACAGTGTAGTAAGAGAGAGAAGTCGATAAAATGATGGATCTCATATCTACTCAGAAGTTAGTCCATGCACCCTTGGGCTACATTTGTATAACTTAAATGCAGAAACTATGATTTCCTCAATGTCAAAGAAGTGAACCTTACGACTAGCTAAGAAACACAAAGGATTAAGTGCAACCAGACACATGTGTAGCACAGAATTGATAATATTATTGTAGAAAAAGTACCTTTTATGGTTTTCTCGTAGTTCAATAGACTCTTATGCAAAAATGAGAATATCAGCAAATGAGATTTTCAGCCATGATATGTAAACATCCATCTCCTTGCCCATTGCCCTTTGCTCTTTAATTCCTTTCTAGTCTATGAAAAAGAAGCATGCTGCTGTAATTGGATTGAAGGGAGGGGAAAATCTGTACTCTATGATGCTGCTATAGCTGAAGAAATAGTCAAGAACGACCAACTGCAGACCGAGAATAGATCACACATCAAACAGATCAACCAACTGCAGACCGGGAACAATCTGTACCACAACAGCCAAACGGATCAGGTCACACATCAAACAAAAGGAGAGCTCTTTTTGGTATGCAGTGGGAAGCATTTGCGCTTTTACTTATTGGAATCAGTGTAAACCAACTCCGTTCACTACTTGAGGGTGCTATTGTTGCTGGAGTTCCATTGGCGACGGGTTCTTACTTGTATACTTTAATATTTGTAAGCTCTAATGGTTGTACTTGCTTCCTTGCCTTTAATTGATTTTCACTCCCTTCACAACAGGAATGAATAACTTCTGCAGTTAACTTTTCAATCAGATTAATGATGTATTATTGTGAGAGATCAAGATTCTGATTATAACATAATGGAAAGATAGGAATTAGAAAAGAAAACCATATCTTGTAATTGAGATGTACACATTTAATAATAAAACTTAAATTTAGTTTCTTATGTCAATTTATTTGTTGTAACATGATTTTCTATTTAACAGTTTCTAGGTTTTTATATAAGACATACATTAATTTCTTTCTGTTATGTCACTTGTGGTGATCTTTACTGTTTGGAAAGTGATTTTTTCTTGATTGTTTGGGTTGTTGCTTCATCATCCTTCCATACAAACTATGCTATGCCTTGACTATATGACCAATGTGGATTGCTCTTTTCTATGTGAAAAAAAATGTGGGAAATATTTTCCATTCATATCTTAAGATGGTTATGAAGTGTCAAAACGTGCATCTTCCTCATAATGCTAGTATAATGTTTTAAACAACCAATTTAAGACTTGATTAACTGGTTTATTGGAATCCGACTTTCATCCAGCACATCAAACAGCCCTAGAAACCACTTCTATCAATGTTTTCTATTTCCTGGTATACAATGTGAATAAGATGAGTTGTAAAGTAAAATAAGGCTCTGTGATATATTTGATAAGAGGAATCCCCCTCCTATATATAGGATAATGGGGAAGTGTACATACTTTAAACTAAACCCTAATGGGCCAAGGCACACTTTGGGCCATACACAAATAGACTCAAGTAATTTAATTAACTAAATTAACCAAACTCTCTAATGAGGTGTAAGATTTATATGCTTTGCACATGACATTCAGCTATAGCAAAAGTGTGATTTCCTGATATAGTTTAAGAGGTTCTAGATGAGCTAATGTTATACAAGAATCTTTTGTAGTCATCAACCATCAAAATCAAACAAATATAAAAAAATGAAAGGTTGATTCATGAATGGGAAGGGAGCAACTCAATCCTCTAGTTAAATTGCCATGTTCTGTGGGAAACCAATAGCTGAAGATAAACCATCATTGAGGCATAAGGTACTGGAATAAAATAACAAGACCTGGAAAAAAGTTACTTACAGTAAGAAAGCCACTGTAGCTATATTGAAGGGTTGGGACTATATCAACACCCAATGCCAAGTCATTGAGATAAGTTCCATTTACATCCATTATAGTTATTACATCAGGAAATCCTGAGAAAGCCCATGTGTGATTTAAGCGTATGCTGTAGTCAAAAACTTGGGGACCTTGTTCATGAAACACAATGGCCCCTCTAATTAAGGGATTCGACAAGTTCCCGCCACAGATGGAGTTAGCGTCAAAAACTCCGAAAATTAATAAATGAACCTAAAATCCTTAAATATGTCATATAAATTTTGCATATAGTAGCACAAACATCCAAGGTGTAACACTCTTGCTTCATCTATTCATTTATGGTTGAATGTATATAGTTATAGACTGAAATACGAGGTGCACTACAGATTTCAGAAGACGAGTATTTTGAGAAATAAATTGGGTCTCTCTGCTTTACCAGCTTGACCAGTATACCAAACCATGGCTATGTTATTCTAAAAGCTTATAAGTTGTAAAAGGTTTAGCAACCTATCAGCAATGAAACTTTAGCTTCTCGTATATAAGATCTGAAGAGAGTTTTGAAGAGGATACAGAATGCATTTCTCAGGAGAAGTAATAATACAGTTCCAAGCTTTTAGAAACTAAAGTAATTTTACCTGGATTTATCTGAAATACCATAATCATCAGACTGTATATACGCTTCAAGATCCTCTTCATCTTTGTAGATTTTTCCGACAGCCTAATAAACATCGACACGGCATTAAATATTAAATATAGAATAATAAAGGAAAACAACAAATGTTATTATGATGATAATTCTTTTATCTAAAAGTGTTTAGATATATTAAACCAGTGGTGATGATCTGTTTTCAGCTAAAAGAAAAATAGATGGTTCAGCCCGTTTATAGGCTCTACCCACCATAAAATTTTAGCAACTAAAAAAGTCTTTTATCAACCTCAAAATAAGATGAAATGGTTAATGAGTCAGACATGAATTATAGATACCCAGAAGAGATAATGTAAGAACATTTCAATATAAAAATATACCTGAACTTTAATGATTACTATCATTACTGGAATGGCAACAAGTAAGACTTGCCACGTCACAATATCCACCATGATTATTGATACAATCACTTCAACTGAGGCAGCAATTGCAAAAAAGATCGCAAAAGGGAGATCATAATCCAATAAACTCAAATTAGATGATGCATGCATGATAAATTTTTCAGACAGATAGAAAGGAACAAAGAGAACATCAGTTCAAGAGCATCTCTTTTACAAAAATATGTCAGTTCATAGAACTGTAATACGAGAAAGATCTCTGCAAATTTCAAAAATGAGAAGAAGAAAAACATGATTCTGCACAGAAAGAAACAATCACCATCGTTGGATGTATAAAGCTACAAGGAATCCTAGGTATTTTGACAAACAATAGTAGCTGAATTTGAATTACCCAATCTTGTAAATGCACAACCAACTCTTGTATAAGTTGTTAGTATCACCCAATCGCAACAGAATTTGAATTATGTGCCTGCTTAATGCTTATTTCCGTTTCTCCAGCCAACTGCTTGTGCAAGTAGTAAGTGCCCATTCCCACTCACTTTTGCCAACTAAACGTTTGAAATAATTTACATATATCTTTCTACAATGAAGTATGCACTGAGGGTGAACTCCAGATTATGAGACCAATTAACGCTTTAAGGAAAACTTAAGGAACATATGTAAGAGATTTTGAACGGTTAGAAGCATATTTCAGCATGCTATGTATTTTTATTATCAGTGGTTGACATGTGCTCATTCATGATTGCCTCTAATTACATAGTATTAGATGAGACAGTTAAATGGTAAGTGTGTGCCTACTCTGTTGCCTTCTTGTTGATTACAAGATTGTGGCTATCTAGGACTGTTAATAGCCACGAATAAACCTTTTTATAACTATGCTCATCTGTCATATTCTCTAGTACGGTAGTACTATATTAATATCATTAGATATATATGGATTCAATTGTCAGTTAAATTTTGGGGGCACCTCATAGGTCAAGGGAAAATATAAAAGGAGGCAGAAAACATTAAATGTTGCAAATTGCAACATTTAGGCATCGCATCAAATTATTTATGTCCTAATGTTTGACTGCATATGAAATCACAACCTTTAAAACAAATTCAAAGACTCTATGTAGTCAATTCAGTTCATGTTCTCATTAGGTTGTGTAGTGACAAGTGACTAATTCATTTCCTCAATTACACAGCCCTCCACAACTTTTTGCATTCGTGACCCTTTAGAGAGAAATTACAAGTACATTCCTATTGATTGAGTCTTTACCATTGAACAACACCCCAAATGGAATTACTGAGTGGCTTAAGGCATGCCTAGTTTCTGAAAGATACACAAACAATGACTATTGTTAGACTTTCTCTCTTGTTGCTCAACTAAACTCTGCGGATCCTCATCTCTATTACAGCCAACTCCAATCGACCTTTATAATAGGCTTAGCTAGATGAAGAAAATGCCTTTCTTTATGGAATTTTATAGGAGATGAGTTATATGGGGTGATTCTTAGGCCTTGTGATCAGGGGAATTGTTCTAAGGTGAGCAAATTATATAAAGCTATCTATAGTCTCAAGTAATGTCATGGACTTGGTTTCAAAGTTGGAGTTCTATTTTAACCTCATCATGAGTTTTTAGGTCCCAACGTGACTATTGTATATCCATCAAGAAAATCAAGAGTGGGGTCGTTATTAACATGTATGTGGTGGATATCATCATCTCCGCCAGTGAGAGTATCGGAATACAATTTATACAAAGGGGTATCCTTTTAAATTTCATCACAAAAGATTTGGGAAAAGTATGATACTTTCTTGCTGATATAGTCGTTGAACAAAATTGGCTTTATCATTATCACAAAGGAAATATATTATGGATTTACTGTAAAACACCAGAATGCTAGGCCAGCTGATACTCTATTAGGTCCAAATATTCCATGGAATAATGAGATATCTTCCTCTGTTTCTCACACCAAAACACAAAGGTGTTTAGTTGGAAAACTTATTTATTTGAATGTTACAAGGATTGATATGAAAATTGCAGTTGGTCTTGTAAGCATATATGTTGACAGGACACATTTAAATTTTCTATCACTTGAGATAACTGAAAATGCTGTATGAAGAGGTCTGGTATACAGAATTCATACAAATCTATTCTGATTCTAACTATGCAAGGGTCACATTGATAGGAAATGCACTTCTAGCTATTACACATATGTATGTGGTACAAGACGGTAATATTGTAACCTGGAAGAGGAACAAGCAGGTAGTGATGGCTAAATCTAGCACTGAAGCAGATATCTTGCCATGGCTAACACTATTGCACAGTTCAAACTCTTATAGGTTAAGGCCCTATTACTGGATTTTTGGTTAATGTTTCTGACCCTATTTCAATGTTATCTGACAACAAGGCCGCCCTCTTCATCACGAGATGTCTTTCATGAGAGGACAAAGCACATTAAGTTGACTGCCATTTTGCACAAAAAGCTTATTTAAGAAAGTCGATAAATACTCCCTATTTGAAGTCTGGGGATCAAGTTGTTGATAGTTTCACCAAGCCTCCCAGCTAAGAAATCCTTGTGTATATTACTAGTAAAGTAGGGCATGTCAGATAGATGTGTTAGAATACTTATTTGACATGTGTATATTTTTCTTTTATTCATTGCTCCACATGTAAGGTTGTGTAGTTTCATGAATGTTAGCTGCGACAGCGTGTCTCTTCAAATTCTTCAATTTTTACAAATGTCATGATATAAGATGCCCAAAAGTTTAATGAGCATTATTTATTGGACTTGCATAATTTAGAGCTAGTTAGTCCTCTAGCCATGTATACGACAAGGGGGAGTTATAACTGGAATTCCATGCATTATGGTCCCGTCAGTGTTTTAAAAAGCATTTGGAGCAGCCGCTTAAGCACCCACTTGAGCGGTTCAAACCCTCTGCCGCCTGAAAATGGCCTTAAGTGCCAACTAAGCGAGCCAGCAAAAAGCGGCCGCTTAATGCCAGCCCGCTTGAAGACCATGTTTAAGTGCCCGCTTTGGCCCGCTTAGTTGAAAAGTGCATGCTGGACCCAAAACAAGGCCCAAACTTGTTGTTGGCCCAGTAGGAGGGTTAAAAAAACTTATGGAAAAGTATTTATTCATTGACTTTACCTCATACTCCTGTATGTTCTTTACGCTGCACCTATATTAGTAGATACATTGTTAGTAAATAAAGGTGCATGTTTTTGTACTAATTATAAACCTTTATACCTAATTAATTTATATATGTATATAAATGATCTGCATGCATGTACTAGTACTCTTCTATGTACTATTGATGTACAACATGCCTGTTAGTATGTATGTACTAGTTCTTTGTTGTGTACTAGTATATGTATGTAATAGTTATATATATTATATGATCTCTATGTATTTATATACTATATGATCTGCATGTACTATTGATGTACTACAGTCTGTATGTATGTATGTATGTACTAGTTCTCTAATATCTACTAGTATGTGTATGTACTAGTTATATACTCTATACTATAAGTTCAGATATGTAAAAAGTTCCTACATAATGATAATTTGGACCTCCACATGATTATGATCACGGGAGTTCTCTCTCCTTCGGTGTGTGAGGGCGAAAATGGTGTAGCATATCAGTGATCAGACCGATCTACAGAAGAAGACCTAAGAATTGATTCCCTTAAGAGAGTATGTAGGAAAGCACAGAGTTTAGTGCACTGCTTTGCATCTACTCTACCTCTCATTGATCTATCCACCCCAATTGAGGCAGGCTTTTGTAGGTTTATGGCATTCTACACAGGGGGGTTTACCCGACTTCCCTCTTAATGTTCTTCATATGGATGGAATTATAACCTAGCTTTCGCAAAAAAAAGGTCCAAATTTTCTTGATACTACCTATGCAATATATACATGGATGGATTTATGTTGTCTGTGGCTACAAGCCTACAACTTCCAAACATGTTCAAAAGAGTTCTCCTAAGGCAAGAAATAAGTTCAGTAGGGGCGTCCATGATTCAGAACGACCACGGGAACACCTTCCACCTTTGGGGTAAGAAGTGGCAAGATATTCCTTTTATGTCATGTACTCTTTTATATAATCATCTGACAATGTTGTTTCCTGCTTGGGAGCATCGAACTGAGAAACTGAAACAAATAATATGAGATTTATTGCTTTAGCTACTAGCTTCAAAAGCCTGCAACAAATATACGTTTCTTTTGGTTTCTTTTTATGTTCATTTTACAATACCAATGCAAAATTCCTGCTAGTTCAGGGAAAGAGACAGTTGCATATGAGTTAGAAATATCTTTTATGTTGTTTCTTCTTCTAGAAAGTATACATAGCTTGATTAGATGTACATTGCCCCTCTTCTTCCTTATGTTGCACACTTTTAGACGCATTTTACTAGACAGTGTTCAAAAAAATAAGGAATATGTTATTTAAAAAAAAGTCTAGGTGAATACCAAGATTCTCTAAGTCAGATGACTCCCACCTAGTTCTTGGACAACCTAGACACAAGGAGAATATTTCTAAGAAGAAGAAAATGATATTTTTATAGGAGAGATAATGATGTTAAGATGACAAATGATGATGAATTTAGGGTATGAAGAACTGATGTACAAATCAAACAATAATTCACATCATCATTGATGGAGGAATGAGGCTTAAAAATGATAAATTTCTAAGGTTGGCCAACTATAAATTCTCTACAGCTATTAAATATAAAAAATTGAAAACCAACCATACAAAAGCGAATGAGAACTACAGGATCATATCTGATTTTATAAAAAAGGGGAATAACATTTGTTATCCTAAGAAACCCATAACCAAAAAGAAAAAATAATCAGCCTCCGGCCATCTCACGCCCTTTGCTTTTAATGTCATATTGAACAAAATCTCATTATATTACCTCAGCGGCACAGTCTTTTGTAAAGTTTAGCTTCCTTAACCAAGTCTCGTATGTTTTCTTGATAGATTGGATTTTATAACTTCCTCCCTTGCGGTATTGTAGCTCAAGTGCAAACTAAACAAAGACAAACGGGTGTTGAATTAGATAATCAGCATGATAATTAGCTTTTGTAACTTTAACAGCAAACACTCATCGCAAACCATGACCTACATGGAAACTGTTACGCAGGTCGACTGTGGAGCTGAGCGGCCCCGGGTCGGGCCATAACCTGAGCAAGATGCTAAGCGTAGAGGCCGCGGCAGTCCAATCGTGGCAGTCCACAAAGTTCCTGAGGAGTCGAGTGAGCCGAGCCCTTTGCTCATTCCTAAAAAATGTGGTGTTGTCCCGGAATGACGACAACCAGCGGGGCATCCCCTTGCCTATCTTACCGGATGGAGGCTCCTCAGACTCGTCAACAACGGAGGGTACCTGCTTATTCTCCTCAAACACGGCGACCTCTCCGGCATTGCAGCCTACTTCGGTTTCTGGGTCTCGCCGGCTTGATGAGGTACCATTAGCATTCTTCTTTGATGAGGAACCATCAGCATACGTCTTGGGGCCTTTCGGGATTGAAGGAGAATCGCCATTGGACGCCGTAACTAGGTTTCAAATAGGGAAATGCTGGGGCAAAGCGCAAGAGGAGGGAACCGTTTCCACTAATCTAACTAGGTTAAGTTGTACTAAGTATTGGGGCGGGAATTTTTGGTGGGAACCATAATGACGAAATTTTTGCATTCTAGTAGGATTTTAGACCTTCACTAATTGTCTTTTCCATAAAGAATTCGGCTGAAGGAAACAAGTTGGTTTGTGTAGGACGGTCCTTCACAAAAACTCAATATTTTTGAAGGGTTTCGGTCCTTCACAAATGACCTTCACTAAAAACCTATTTTTTTGTAGTGGAAGTGATTATCTTCTACTAATACATATATCTTAATAGGATCATAATATGTGTAAATTTTATCAAATTTGATCGAGTTGTGTACTTTGAGTATTCAAATTATCACATATACCCTTGTCAAATATATCATCATACTAGATAGCTTTGAATGATTTTCTAAATCAAGAAGCTACAGGAAACTAACCTCTTCATTACAAGACTGACTAGGTATTAGTAAACTAATATTTTTTATCATTATAGAGTTGTTCCACTAAGTAATGCACAATATTCTTAATCAATCCCATCTATTTTTCTCTTAATTAACTTTATCTAACAAACTAAAGTAACTGAACCAGCATAATGAAAATGAATAACTTACTAGAAATGAGGTGGATCATCTCTGAGTTGGTTTTGGATAAATTAACCTTATGATCCTAGTGTCTTTGTTGAAATATTGTTCACCTTTCCCAGCTGTTTAGATCCATAACACAAAACTAGAGTCTTTTATGCCATGGCCTCCTGGAGAGGGAAGAAGTAAATATCCAAGAATATATCAATCTCTAGTAATATTGGAGTTCAAACTATTGGTATGAAGGTCATCAAGATTGGGATCTAGAGTTTTGGGGGGTCATATCAATTCATGTTGGGGAATATGGGAAACGCAATAGAGCCTAGGTTGTTTTTCTCATGGAAAGTGCTAACAGAAACACATTGTCTTCAATAGTAAACCACCCAAGCTATCATTGAAGTAGTGTTAGTTTCATATAGAGGGTGCAAGATGAGGATTTCCAACTCTTGGATTTGTGGAGTCATGATGCTTTGGAGTTTTGAGCATAGTGAGGCCTGGTAGTAGCAATGGCAAGATCTAGATGTCAAGGCCATTGATTTCACTAAAGTCTAAAAGCTTCATATGGTAGATGACAGAGGGAGGCCTTCAATTTAATGATTGGACCTCCTGAAAGCCTGAAGAAAGAGAGGCAGTTAGTGTTGGGTTTTCTGATGGCTAAGGCATCAAGGTATATGAAGGTGATATCAGGAGGAGTGTGTTCCTTCCTCCTCTAATTCTCAATCTACAGTAGAAGGTGGACCAATTATGTCCAAATGAAAGAAGCCTAGTATGTGGCAGGGAGAAGCATGTTTGTTCATTTATCATCAAGGAAGGTCAGGGGGCTTCCAAATCTTTTCTATTAATGTAGATTTATTGTTGGTGATTTCATCCAGTGAGGAGGGAGTGGCTACAGGCTATCATGGAGGATGGTGGGCAGTAGTTTCCTAGGGTCTAGCAAAGGTAGAGGGTACACTCAGGATGTCAGGGTGTTACAAGTCTACAACCATGGTTTTATGAGATCGCTCCTTGTGTTGTAGGATTATTAAGGTTTAGGAAGGCTGCAGGATCATGGTCAGGGATCGGTGGGAGAGTTTTGTTGCGATGAGATCGGGAAATTTCTAGCAAGGTTAGCAGAGGGATCAAGACCAGGCTAGAGATGTGAGTTGGATGTTATTGCTTCTAGGTTGAAGGTGATTGATTTATAGATATGTCTAAAGAAAGGTTGGGTTTTAGGATTCATGTAGGGTGAGAGGGCCTCCATTTAGAGTTTCAGTGGACTAGGGTGGTGTTAATGGAGGTTTAGGTGGTTGTGATGAGGAGGAGGTAAGGGAAAATCTTCCTACCTATGGGGAGGTGCAATGTTGTTTGACAACTGCATTGCCATTTGCCAAAACATGGTGATGCCTTATTGTTAGAGTTTAGCATGGCACTAGGGTGCACCGGGTAGGTGAGCAGATCCAAAGAGGCTAGACATGATGGTTTCAAAACCTAGGGATGAGAAAGGACTCATCAAAAGTTCTTTAGAAACTACCAACCCAAGTAGTGTTACAAAGGGTTGGGGAGATGCTCCCCTTCTAAGTATCATTAAAGCATATCCCAATTATCCCAATATTAACTATAGTAGACCGTCATCCTACTTTATGGTTCTAGCTTATTCTAATAATTCATCCATCATAACTCACTTAATGCTTAATATCCAATATTATAGATGATATTTGAATTGATTCCAAAGCCATTGGTTCTCAAGTATAGAGAATTCAATATATTTAGACTAAAATATTTTCAATTGAATGAAATGATGCTACAATGGTAAGTTGAGGGACTAGATTGTAAACAATTTTCAAGTAAAGAGTAATAGCTCATTTAGACACAAGATATTTTCAATGACGGCCAAATTGTGTCAAGAATTAGGATAATTGAATAAGATGAAAGAATGTCTCTTAAAGGGATGGGTAATTTGGTAAATATACTCCATTGATTAAAATTTAAACTTGGGGCCAAATTTTCAGTATGTTACAACTCTTCCACCCATAGAAGGGATTTTGTCCCTGAAATCAATAACAGTAGGGTTTAACATGTATTGATGTCCACCTCTTGAAAGGAGATTCCTTAGCTAACCGTCAAAGGAGATCTAAGAGTATGTTCACTAATATCCAGTATTCTTCATTTCCTCTAAAGCATAACCCTAGTATTCATGCTTTATCACAATTGTCCATCATATTGTTCATTATTTGTCAAATAACATCCTAAACCAAAATGTAGGATTCAAAACTGACCTTACACTAGGATAGATCCTAATAGTGATGACCTCAAAATCTCTTCTTACCCACATGGAGACAATAGATCCATATAGGTGCATTTGGAAAGTTCATCTATATACAAGATTTCTAGTGTCATGTTCAGCTACAAATATGAAGGTTCCAAATTATGGTTCTAAAATTTTTACAATCAAAATTTCAGGTTCGACTACAACATCTGTCAAGCCTAAAACTTTATTTTTTTTATTTATATAACCCAATATTTTTTTCACAAATCTTTATTTGATATTTTATTGGGTCATGACTTTATATGTACTTCATCTTTTTCTCCATTTTATTCTTATTCTTGAATGGGTCAAGGTTATATTTCAAAATAGAGTCTAGATATTATTACTATTCTAAAGCTTGATAGGTATATTTATCATGATTCAACATATAATTAATTAATATTGGGGGTAAAGTTTTTAATGTCATTTTTTCCTCATTCTAACATTAACGGTTCTAATGTTATATTGATTTCAAGTGACATTTACTTTTGATTCTTTGAGTTGTTCCAATGTTGTAATCATATGTTTAGAAGAAAAGCATATTATTTGTTTCTCAGATTGTCATATTTATAATTGATTATCTCAATGGTTTATTTTTTTCAAAGTTATTTTGGTAGACACTTTTTTGAGTAGGTGTGTATTCTGTAAGTGTAATATTTCTTTTTACATAATGATCTGGGTTGGTGAATTTGCTCATAATTTATAAAATTTCCAAGTAGTAGAAATCACTTTGGCCAGGTTGGTATGTAAAGTGAGGAAACACACCACCTAGCTAAGTGGATCGGGAGTAATTATGCCAGAACCTTCACTAACACCCATCCTTATCACCTCAGTTTGTTCCACTTACATGGTGATGTTTATTCACAATTAATGTATAGATTAACAAATTTGAAGTAAATTATTTATGTAGCATGATTCTGGAATATATTTTTATGGTTCCAAATGGAAGTTATCAAATGTGATTATACATATACATGAAACTTACCATCTTAGGGTTTATGATTTTTTTTTACCTTTTTTCATATTTGCAATCATTTTTAGTTGTCCTAAGCAAAGAGAAACTCTAGTGTACTCTACCTAATTGTACAACTGTAGTGGTAATTTTAATTTCCTAAGGGCATCATTGTAAATCTACATACTAGTATCTTTAAACACTTATTCCTCTATAAAATCTCCAAGTTTCCTTAGGGCAGTCCAAAAGCTAGTGAATGAGCTAGATATGCTTCATAAGTTTCTAAATTAAGTAGTATACCTTTATCCTAAGCGCTTAGGTTTCTACTAGTAGTCCAACTATGTCCTAATAATTGGGTGAGTGAAACTAGGGTTTGTTTTCAACTATCTTTTTTAGTATTAACCATTTCATTTGCATGCCTAATCAACCCTAGTTTTTCATAAGACATGCATGAGTGCCAACCATTTATCGCTCTGATACCATATGTAAAAACTTGATCTTTTCAAACAAATTTTATCTCAACATGATTTTAATTATAGTACTTATCAATGAGTCTTGTGTACATCCATTGTTTACATAGAGTCACAGGAGCTTACACATTGGAAGAAAATAACAAAATATGCATAACACCTATCTTCTCTTCAATGGAGGACTTCCCATGCACATTTATACAAGCTCTTCATCAAACACTTGTTCATGAATTCCTAGAGAGAATGAAACCACTATTCATGAATTCCCAAAGGGAATGAAACCATACATGGACCCCAAGAAGGGAAATATGGGTCAGCAAAGTTGGTACAAAATTCACCTATTCAACTATTTTAAAATGGATTCAAATATGATTTAGGTATAAGATCAATTCTAGGAGGAAACTATTTGGTGGACATAAATTAGCAAAATAAGGATAGCAAGTAGCAATGTGTCAATGCTCAGAATCCAAGATGGAAATTCCACTAGGCTAAAATTTTGCAAAATTATCCAAGTTCAAGATGTCAAAATATCAAAACTATTTCAATGATCAACTTTAAATATTAGGATTGAGCACTATCATATCATTTCCTTCAAGGGGTAATGTGGGATCTGATCTCTAAACTACGATATAATCACGATTTAAACTTAGCGGAAGCGATTCGATAAACAGCGGAAGACAAAAATCACAGGAAATTAAAACTTTTCGAGACAAGAGCTTGAATCCTTAAAAGCTTCTTTCATAACAAGAGATAAACTGTTTACATCTCATGATAATTACTTCTTGAGTAATTATATACATCAAGATACAAAATCTCAAGAACTCATAACAAAAGACTCCAAGACCTGAGAGTACAGAGGACACATAGGACTAACTCTAACTACACCACATGGCAGGCTAAATCTCCACCTGAGATTTACTGCTGCTCCTGGTGTTGCTGCTGCTGGGACTGGTCACATGTAGACCTGTTCCTCCGTCCTCGACGTCCACCTAAAAAGTTGAAGTCTACGGGGTGAGACAATCATACATAATTGTCCCAGCGAGAGTTATAACTCTCCGCCAGAAGCTCTATTATAACATCAAAGAATAACTTAAGCAGTAAAAGCTTACAAAGTATTCATAGCAGATACAATTGTAAACAAGAGTTCAACATTTATCAAACATGAAGAACATATGCACTATATAGTGTAACATCAAGCAACTAACTCGTAGTTATCTCTAACAGGTATACTACGCTGTAGAGTATGTTTTTCAAACATTACTTTTATTATGCCCTGTGGAGATGAGGTTTACCACTCATACCCCAACCAATCACTGTTAAGTGCCTTAGTATCATACTAGGTCATCGAAAGAGCCGGATTCTCATGACCTTCACCTTCCTCAGTCAGTAAGAGGATCACTTGTAGGACATCTTGTGTCTCTACTATTATAGCTCACCAGGGTAATCTGGTCCTTCGCTATTTTAGAGTTACAGTGGTGTTCTGTACTCTCTTCGTCATCAGGAGATTTCATGTTTATCTTCACTGATACGGATATCTATGTTTTCCTCATCATCAGGAGGTTTCATGTTTACCATCCACTGATACGGTATGAGTTTAGTAGTGAAGGATTGACGGATTACACATCTACATCAATTTCCTACACTAGGATGTAAGGTTCTACACATCCATATACCCCACATACTCAACAGTATGTGATCCAGGAGTCCCCGTAGGAAAACCTGTTTCACCATCATTTGATCTCTGACAATGATGGATCTATGATCAGGGCTCTACATTTCACTTGATTACTTAGGTACATTCAGTATTCTTTTACATCATACATTGTTCTTTAAACAATAACAGTAGCATAACAGCTATGAAAATAGAATACTAAATGCAACAAACCTAACTCACATCAATCATCATTTCTCATTATACTCATCACAAGTCATCTCTAAAGCATGACCTTGATGGTATTCATGGCTCTCACAGCCCATTATTATCATAGAATGCACTGACAAGGCATCAAGATATTTTACTTATTCATAAGGCTATCAATATGCCTTTAATGAATATAGTATCATCATCCATACCTGGATATGATCACCTCCATATCAGAACCTGCATGGTTAATTCAACTAATAAAGGTAATTCAAAGCAATGATTATACTTTCCATTCTTGTCATAAGAGCTAAGTTCTTTGATTCTTATCAAATAGAGTTTAATACTCATAAAACATGTCATCACCTTTGAATTAGGGTTTACTATTCACATCACATGTCATTACCCTTGAATTAGGGTTTACTATTCACATCACATGGTGAATTAAACTCATAACATCATCATATATGAGGAACATCATTATTGATGCTCTCAGATTGGCTTAAGATTCATCATATATCATAATTAGGTTTTCCATGATCTCACATAGGTGGATCATACTCTAATCATGCACATTCATGTGTATTGAAGGTTCTTTACTTGAGTGTCCAACCAAAAAGGGTACTTTCTCTCTCTTAAGGTACTTTCTCTCTCTTAAGATACTTTCTCTCTCCTCATACTAGTAGATGGTGATAACACCACTCTAGATCAGGTTGGGTTAAGTCCTCATGGCTAACATAAGCCAAAACATCACTATCATGTGATTAGGGTTTGATTTGAACAAGGTTTTACTCAATTAAACCCCTCAAGGGTATTTTGGTAATTCACCCCATTGATCACCATCATGGGTTAATTCATTAGTCACTTAATCCCCTAATGTCCTAAGTTACCATTAGGGTTTAGATTTGAGCATCATTGAACCATTTACATCTTCAAGTGATTAAGTGAAATCAACCTTTGAAAACCTCAAACGGTTTCAACCTTCAACCTCCAAACGGTTTGAGACCGTTTGGATAAGTTGACCGTTTGCTAGGGTTGACTCCAAGACCGTGTGACCTTCAAGGTTGATTGCCCAAACCGTGTGAGGGTATAGACCGTTTAACAAGTTTGACTTCAAGACCGAGAGGGCTTACACGGTTTGAGACCGTTTGATGTCTCTCGATCTTGAGATCGTTTGAGTCCAAACGGTCTTGAGACCGTTTGGCCCCAAACGGTCTTGAGACCGTGTGACCTCAAACGGTCTTGATACCGTTTGGTCCACTTGGTCTCAAACCGTTTGGACCTCCAACATGGTTCAATGGTTTCAATCGTTTATGATTATCAATGTTGAAGCCTCCAAATGGTCAAAGCCATGGTAACCACTTATAGATTGAGTTAATTAGGGTTATGCTTAACCAATTGGTCACTCAATTGACCCTCAATTGCTATCCTATTAGGGTTGAAGTTGGTTCAATTAAGGTCCATCAACGTTCAACCATCAACACTCATCAATGTGAATCGACACAAGGTTGAACCCTTCAATTGAGCTCCAATTGGGCCCAAACTTGGCCCAAACGGTCTTGAGATCATGTGGATAAACTCCACACGGTCTTGAGACCGTTTGCCCAAGATTTCATCAAAATCTAATGTGATTTGATAAGAGTTGAATCTTGATTGAGCCTCAAATCAGAATTTTGATTAGTTCAATATCCTATTGCAATTGGGCCCTCAATTGATCAAATTACCTTAACCCTAGACCTCCAAACGGTCTTGGGTTGTCGCCACACGGTCTTGAGACCGTTTGGATGAGTTCCAAAGGTCTTGAGACCGTTTGCCCATCCAACTTTTGTATTCTAGTGTAAATTCTTCAAGGTTGGATCTATTGAGTTGATTATCATATCAATACTAAATTGCAATGTAATTTAGTATCTTTGTACTTTCAATTGGTCAACTATACTTGACCCCAGACCTCCACACGGTCTTGGGTGATTCCCCACACGGTCTTGAGACCATTTGGTTGATCCCCAAACGGTCTTGAGACCGTTTGGGTCAATCAACCCAAAAACACTAAGTTATTCATTGAGATTTCAGTATTGATTTCAATTAGGGTTTGCCCTAGTAATCATCCTTCAACTCTTAGGTCATTTGGAATTAGTCCATCAAATTTGGTGAGTTGTTAATCAACATTATTTTGAACAGTAATCTCATACGATCAATGCTTGGTCAACGTTCTTACACGGTCTTGAGACCGTTTGCCCAAAAAGGGAAATTTCAACAGATTGGAAAACAGGAGTAAATTCAATTAAAGTTGTTGATTAAAAAGGCCATATCTCACGATTCCTTTGGGTTATCATCTCAAATTTTGTGTGTGATTATCCTACATAATTGTGAACATAAATCTTATACAGTCCACGCTCGGTCAACGTGGCTAAACGGTCTTGGAGACCGTTTGCCCTTACACGGTCCTGAGACCGTTTTCTCACTACACGATTTTGCAAACCGAGAGAGCAATTTGTGGAGACCGTTTAGTAAAGTGAAAAGTAGTAGATTAACTTTGGAAATAACGTCCTCATCTCCTATCTCAGGAACAGCAAGGATTTCTCACGGATTTGCTTGCAAGGTAGCAAAGGAAGGTAGAGAAGAAGAAGAACTATCATCTAAAAGCATAAACGAGATATATATAACAAAGCATAGGTTTAGAGTTATAAAACCCGCCTAAAGCTTGCTCCTTGAGCTCCAAGCTTTCGAGATCCAAGCTTTTAATGGCGTACTTGAGTTTCCACAGGTCGGCCAAGGTGAAACCTCCAGGAAAAGTCGAGAAGAGATGGCTAGAAAGGTAGAGTTATGTGAGCTAGCCATCAATTTGACCTTGAATTCGAGTTCTAACCATGAACTTAAGCAAAAGGGAGGATTCAAACCTACCTTTCCCTCCTTGGTCGTCCTCCTAAGCTCCACAGATCCTCTTTAGTCGGTTTGGTTGAATAGAACAGTGAAGGAAACGAAGGGAAAGTTCCCTTGCTTAGAGAGGTGGAGAGTATATATACTTGGGGTGAGATTTTCAACATAAGCTCATAAGTTCTCCATATTTTCAACTAAGTCCCTCCATCCTTCTATGCTCGTCCCATCATATTAATTCTAAGGACAAACCTTCTTCTAAGGTCAAGAAATGAGGGCAAAGAAGATCAACCTATTAGTTAAGCATACACATAAAAGGGCTATAGCACATACACCTTGATTATTCAATCATAAAGGTGTTTTTCATTATATGATTATTCAATTGAAGTGACATTTCATCATTTCTTCTCTAAATGATGACAAGAGTCTTAAAAGATATTTTAGATGATGTATTTTACAAGTTGCACCCCTTAAATTGGGTAAATTGCACTTTTCTCCAATTTAGGGTTTTCAGGCACCGGGATTGCTTCCACAGCTGCACCTTGGTACCCAAGCTTGGGAAATCCCTCAAACCTTACCATCATCATTCTCATGATGTCTCAACATTATAGGAACATCTCAACATGTGCAATTGCAAGTTAACCCTTCTAACTGGGTAATTTGCACATAGGTCCCTATATTACAAAACAATGCTACAACTTTATATAAAAAGGAGCAAAAACTGAAATATATGTTTCTGAGAAACTTAATTACATGCCCAAAGTTAATCACAAGGATTTAATTACATATTTAGGCAAAACATCTAGGGTTAACTCATAACCCAGGTCAGGGATGTTACAAATTATCCACCCCTTACAAGGATTTCGTCCTCGAAATCGATAAGACATATTAAGAGAAAAGGGCAGGATACTTCCTTCTCATCTCATCCTCTAGTTCCCAAGTGGCTTCTTCAACACCACGGTGATTCCAGAGGACTTTCACAAGACTTATATCTTTCTTCTTTAACCTTTTAATTCTATTATCAAGGATTGACACTGGTCCCTCCTCATAGGATATATCATCATTCAATTCTACCTCCATAGGTTGTAGAACTGACTCGGTGTCTGGGTGACATTTCTTCAGCATAGAAATGTGAAACACAGGATGTAACCTCTGTAACTCTAGTGGCAGCTCTAGTCTATATGCTACCTTTCCAATACGTTCAATGATTGGATAAGGCCCCATAAATCTAGCAGCTAACTTCCCTTTCCTTCCAAAACGAAGGACCCCTTTCCAAGGCGAGACTTTGAGATACACTCTGTCTCCAACCTGGAATTCTAAGGGTCTACGACGTTTGTCAGCATAAGATTTCTACCTATCATGTGCAGTCTTAATCTTTTGTTGTATTACTTTAATCTTCTCTGTGGTCTGCTGCACAAGATCAGGACCTAACAACTGACGTTCACCAGTCTCAAACCAACACAAAGGTGATCTACAACATCTACCATATAAGGCTTCATATGGTGCCATATCAATACTATGTCGATAGCTATTGTTATAGGCAAACTCTATTAAGCTTAGGTGTAGATCCCAACTTCCGGTAAACTGGAGAACACATGCTCTCAACAGGTCTTCTAAGGTTTGTATGGTCCTTTCCGATTGTCCATCAGTTTGTGGATGAAAGGTCGTACTAAACCTTAGCTTGGTGCCTAAGGCTCTGTGTAACTGTTCCCAAAAATGACTTGTAAACTGAGGACCTCTGTCAGAAACTATTGTGACAGGAACTCCGTGCAAACGCACTATCTCTAGCACATATAACTGTGATAACCTTTCAGCAGAATAGGTTGTTTTGACAGGTAAGAAGTGCGCTGTCTTTGTCAATCTATCAACAACTACCCAAATGGAATCATGTCCTTTGCTTGTCCTGGGTAGGCCAACAACAAAGTCCATGGTCACATGGTCCCATTTCCACTGTGGTATGGGTAAAGGTTGCATTGTTCCTGTAGGCTTCTGGTGTTCAGCTTTAACTTGCTGACACACAGGACACCTCAGAACAAACTCTGCAACATTCTTCTTCATTCCAGGCCACCAATACAGTTCCTTTAAATTACGATACATCTTGGTGCCCCCTGGATGCATAGCATACATGGAAGAATGAGCTTCTTCCAGGACTAACTTCCTCAAGTTACCCACATCCGGCACTATCATCCTTCCATTATAACAGGCTACATGATCATCCGAGTCATGGAAACCATCTTGCTTCTCATTTCCATACTCTGATCTGATCTGCTGAACTGCATCACACCTTGTTGTGCTTCCTTAATCTGCTCTCTTAAGGTAGGTTTAATATGCATCTCAGCCAACAACCCGGCTAACAATGACACCTTCAACTGTACATTGTCTTGCCTTAAAGAGATAAACATATCTCTCTTAGAGCACACTAAAGAGTTTAGTTGTGCCCTATCCATGGTTGATGTTGTTGATTTCCTACTCAAGGCATCTGCAACAACATTGGCCTTGCCTAGATGGTAATCAATTGTACAGTTGTAGTCCTTGATTAACTCCATCCAACGACGTTGCCTCATGTTAAGCTCGTGTTGAGAGAAGATATACTTAAGGTTCTTATGGTCTGTGAAAATCTGGAATGTTTCTCCGTAGAGATAATGCCTCCAGATCTTCAAGGCATGAACCACAGCAGCTAACTCCAGATCGTGTGTCGGATAATTCTCCTCGTGTTTCTTAAGCTGTCGAGAAGCAAAATAAATCACTTGTTTATCCTGCATCAACACACATCCAAGTCCATTCTTGGAAGCATCACAGAAGACTACATATCCTTTTCTTTGTTCAGGTAGCACAAGCACAGGTGCACTTGTCAACCTCTCCTTCAACAACTGGAAAGATTGTTGACACTTATCACTCCAAGAAAAAGGAACATCTTTCCGGGTCAACTTGGTCAAAGGTAAGGCTATAGAACTAAAGTTCTTAATGAACCTTTGATAATAGCCAGCTAACCCCAAGAAACTTCGAATCTCCGTCGGTGTCTTCGGTTGTTCCCATTGTAGAACAGATTCTACCTTTGTAGGGTCAACACGAATTCCCGAGGCAGATATCACATGTCCAAGAAAAGATACCTCCGGCAGCCAGAACTCACACTTGCTAAACTTAGCATACAGCTTGTGTTCTCTTAGCAAGGTCAAAGTTTGGCGAAGATGCTGCTCATGCTGCTGAGCATACTTACTATAGATCAGAATGTCATCTATGAAGACGACAACACACTGATCAAGGAAAGGTCGAAAAACTCTATTCATGAGTTCCATAAATGCAGCTGGTGCATTGGTTAGTCCAAACGACATAACCGTGAACTCATAGTGACCATACCTTGTCCTAAAGGCAGACTTGGATATGTCACTATCCTTAATACGAAGTTGATGATATCCAGACCTCAAGTCTATCTTTGAAAAGACGGTTGCACCACGCAACTGGTCAAAGAGATCATCAATCCTCGGCAGAGGGTACTTATTCTTTATTGTTACTTTATTGAGTTGTCTGTAGTCGATGCACAACCGCATTGACCCATCTTTCTTTTTAACAAACAAGACTGGAGCACCCCAAGGTGAAGTGCTCGATCGGATAAAACCCTTCTCAAGTAACTCTTGACGTTGTTTTTTGAGTTCTACCATCTCGGCAGGCGCCATTCTATACGGAGTCTGGGCTATGGGTTTCGTATCTGGAATCAGATTGATTTCAAAATCAATCTCTCGAGGTGGTGGTATACCAGGAAGTTCTTCAGGAAACACATCCTCGAATTCCCTGACTATGGGAACTTCAGCAGGATTGGAACTTTCCTTGGTAACATCTACCACATGGGCCAAGAATGCATAACATCCTTGCCTCAACAGCTTATCAGCAACCATAGATGACACAAGACAGGTGGGAAGAATCTTTCTTTCACCTTGAAAGATCCATGTGTTGCTTTCATCAGCAAACACAGCCAACTTGGACTCACAATCCAAGACAACTCTATACCTCTCTAAGGTATCCATCCCGAGGATTATATCAAATCCTTGCATATCAAGCGGTATAATATCCACTTGAATGCGATGGTCAGAAAAGAAGAGGATGCAGGGAGATCATACCTCCTGCAAAACGGTAGACCCACTCAATGGAGTCTCCAACAACAAACTATCTGCCCTATGACTAACAGTCACATTGCAGTTACAAATCACTCTATGAGTGATGAAAGAGTGCGTAGCACCCGGGTCAATCAGAACAGATACAACACAGGAGGTAGACATATCAGAATATAAAAGTTTCATCTAACCTGCCACTACCCGTGGATTGACCACTACATCTGGTGGGTTCATAGCATAGAACCTCGTTGTCGCCTGGTGTTGAGGTGGTGCTGATGATCCAGCTTGAGACGCTTGTCCACGTCCTCAAGCTGCTCCTTGAGATTGCATTCTCTGATATCCTTGTTGATTCTGTCTCGGAGGCTGTGTCACACTGACAGGCCTAGAACGGCAATCCTTCATCAAGTGTCCCACCTTACCACAGTTGTAGCATCTCCTCTCCTGTTGTTGTGGTCGGGGTGGTCCAGTAACTGACATCGATGCAGAACTGTGAGTCCCTTGAAACGGTTGACTCCGTCCTCTACCTCTGCTTGGTGACCATTGAGTTTGAGAACTCGTTCTGGGTGGTGGAGGGTTAGGTGCAGAGAATCTAGGTTTCTTAAAATCCCTAGATGAAGAACCCTGGAACTGTGGATATCTTTTCTGGGTTTTCCTCTTCTCAACCACAGATCTCTCTATCCTTCGGACTGACTCAACGAAGGTAGAGAATCTCTCTCGGTTTTCTAAGGCAGACACAGGGGTTGACATATCAGCATTCAAACCCTTCTCGAATCTCTTGATTCTTTCCTCATCTGTGGCAGCCATGTGCGGACAGAACCGCAGCAATTCCATGAACTTAGCTTCATACTCGCTAATGTTCATCATACCCTACCTCAATCTCTCAAACTGAGAGATCTTCTCATCTAGGAAGGTCTTTGGAAAATATCTATTGATAAATTCCCGACGAAACTCTTCCCACGAGAACTCTATTCCAGGTCTCTTCTGCTCTTCCATGTTCCACCAGTGACCAGCACTGCCTTTGAGAAGATAGACAGCATGTCTAACCTTCTCAGCTTCTGGGATAATAAGAATCCTGAAAGCCTTCTCCAACTCTGTCAACCATAGGTCAGCATCTGCGGGGTCGGCAGTCCCAAAGTACTCGGTAGCTCTGACACGACGAAGTTGTTCGAATGTCTTATCGATACCTTGTGCTTCAGGCTGGACAGGTGCCCTAGGTGCAGGCATGGCCATCCTGTCGGTGATGTGTGTCATGGCAGTCATGAACTGCCTGAACATTGTCTGTACAGCTGGGTTACCCATGTCGGATGGGACAAACTGGGATGGCTCTCTTGGTGACTCAGGTGCAGGCTGTTCTATTCTTGGAACCCTTGCACCACCTTGAGGTGCACTAGCACTACTCTCTGCCATGTACTCATCATGAGGCTCAGCCATCCTTATGTATCTTCTTCTCCTGAGGAGCAAAAGATTCTATTAGATAAGGAAGGAGTACTAAAGATAGACTCGACATCCTAAGTCCTATGCCTCTGTAGACTCAACTGACCTAGAGCTCTGATACCACTAATTGTGGGATCTGATCTCTAAACTACGATATAATCACGATTTAAACTTAGCAGAAGCGATTTGATAAATAGTGGAAGAAAAAAATCACGGGAAATTAAAACTTTTCGAGACAAGAGCTTGAATCCTTAAAAGCTTCTTTCATAACAAGAGATAAACTGTTTACATCTCATGATAATTACTTCTTGAGTAATTATATACATCAAGATACAAAATCTCAAGAACTCATAACAAAAGACTCCAAGACCTGAGAGTACAGAGGACACATAGGACTGACTCTAACTACACCACATGGTATGCTAAATCTCCACCTGAGATTTACTGCTGCTCCTGGTGCTGCTGCTGCTGGGACTGGTCACATGTAGACCTGTTCCTCCGTCCTCGACTTCCACCTAAAAAGTTGAAGTCTACGGGGTGAGACAATCATACATAATTGTCCCAGCGAGAGTTATAACTCTTCGCCAGAAGCTCTATTATAACATCAAAGAATAACTTAAGCAGTAAAAGCTTACAAAGTATTCATAGCAGAAACAATTGTAAACAAGAGTTCAACATTTATCAAACATGAAGAACATATGCACTATACAGTGTAACATCAAGCAACTAACTCGTAGTTATCTCTAACAGGTATACTACGATGTAGAGTATGTTTTTCAAACATTACTTTTATTATGCCCTGTGGAGATGAGGTTTACCACTCATACCTCAACCAATCACTGTTAAGTGCCTTAGTATCATACTAGGTCATCGAAAGAGCCGGATTCTCATGACCTTCACCTTCCTCAGTCAGTAAGAGGATCACTTGTAGGACATCTTGTGTCTCTACTATTATAGCTCACCAGGGTAATCTGGTCCTTTGCTATTTTAGAGTTACAGTGGTGTTCTGTACTCTCTTCGTCATCAGGAGATTTCATGTTTATCTTAACTGATACAGATATCTATGTTTTCCTCGTCATCAGGAGGTTTCATGTTTACCATCCACTGATACGGTATGAGTTTAGTAGTGAAGGATTGACGGATTACACATCTACATCAATTTCCTACACTAGGATGTAAGGTTCTACACATCCATATACCCCACATACTCAACAGTATGTGATCCAGGAGTCCCCGTAGGAAAACCTGTTTCACCATCATTTGATCTCTGACAATGATGGATCTATGATCAGGGCTCTACATTTCACTTGATTAGTTAGGTACATTCAGTATTCTTTTACATCATACATTGTTCTTTAAACAATAACAGTAGCATAACAGCTATGAAAATAGAATACTAAATGCAACAAAC
Source organism: Alisma plantago-aquatica (assembly GCA_963693085.1). Classification (NCBI taxonomy): domain Eukaryota; kingdom Viridiplantae; phylum Streptophyta; class Magnoliopsida; order Alismatales; family Alismataceae; genus Alisma; species Alisma plantago-aquatica. The sequence goes on along the minus strand of OY856413.1, from coordinate 117,584,850 downwards.
CTAACTCACATCAATCATCATTTCTCATTATACTCATCACAAGTCATCTCTAAAGCATGACCTTGATGGTATTCATGGCTCTCACAGGCCATTATTATCATAGAATGCACTGACAAGGCATCAAGATATTTTACTTATTCATAAGGCTATCAATATGCCTTTAATGAATATAGTATCATCATCCATACCTGGATATGATCACCTCCATATCAGAACCTGCATGGTTAATTCAACTAATAAAGGTAATTCAAAGCAATGATTATACTTTCCATTCTTGTCATAAGAGCTAAGTTCTTTGATTCTTATCAAATAGAGTTTAATACTCATAAAACATGTCATCACCTTTGAATTAGGGTTTACTATTCACATCACATGTCATTACCCTTGAATTAGGGTTTACTATTCACATCACATGGTGAATTGAACTCATAACATCATCATATATGAGGAACATCATTATTGATGCTCTCAGATTGGCTTAAGATTCATCATATATCATAATTAGGTTTTCCATGATCTCACATAGGTGGATCATACTCTAATCATGCACATTCATGTGTATTGAAGGTTCTTTACTTGAGTGTCCACCCAAAAAGGGTACTTTCTCTCTCTTAAGGTACTTTCTCTCTCTTAAGATACTTTCTCTCTCCTCATACTAGTAGATGGTGATAACACCACTCTAGATCAGGTTGGGTTAAGTCCTCATGGCTAACATAAGCCAAAACATCACTATCATGTGATTAGGGTTTGATTTGAACAAGGTTTTACTCAATTAAACCCCTCAAGGGTATTTTGGTAATTCACCCCATTGATCACCATCATGGGTTAATTCATTAGTCACTTAATCCCCTAATGTCCTAAGTTACCATTAGGGTTTAGATTTGAGCATCATTGAACCATTTACATCTTCAAGTGATTAAGTGAAATCAACCTTTGAAAACCTCAAACGGTTTCAACCTTCAACCTCCAAACGGTTTGAGACCGTTTGGATGAGTTGACCGTTTGCTAGGGTTGACTCCAAGACCGTGTGACCTTCAAGGTTGATTGCCCAAACCGTGTGAGGGTATAGACCATTTAACAAGTTTGACTTCAAGACCGAGAGGGCTTACACGGTTTGAGACCGTTTGATGTCTCTCGATCTTGAGATCGTTTGAGTCCAAACGGTCTTGAGACCGTTTGGCCTCAAACGGTCTTGAGACCGTGAGGCCTCACACGGTCTTGAGACCGTGTGACCTCAAACGGTCTTGATACCGTGAGGTCTCAAATGGTCTTGAGACCGTGTGACCTCAAACGGTCTTGAGACCGTTTGGTCCACTTGGTCTCAAACCGTTTGGACCTCCAACATGGTTCAATGGTTTCAATCGTTTATGATTATCAATGTTGAAGCCTCCAAATGGTCAAAGCCATGGTAACCACTTATAGATTGAGTTAATTAGGGTTATGCTTAACCAATTGGTCACTCAATTGACCCTCAATTTCTATCCTATTAGGGTTGAAGTTGGTTCAATTAAGGTCCATCAACGTTCAACCATCAACACTCATCAATGTGAATCAACACAAGGTTGAACCCTTCAATTGAGCTCCAATTGGGACCAAACTTGTCCCAAACGGTCTTGAGATCGTGTGGATGAACTCCACACGGTCTTGAGACCGTTTGCCCAAGATTTCATCAAAATCGAATGTGATTTGATAAGAGTTGAATCTTGCTTGAGCCTCAAATCAGAATTTTGATTAGTTCAATATCCTATTGCAATTGGGCCCTCAATTGATCAAATTACCTTAACCCTAGACCTACAAACGGTCTTGGGTTGTCGCCACATGGTCTTGAGACCGTTTGGATGAGTTCCAAACGGTCTTGAGACCGTTTGCCCATCCAACTTTTGTATTCTAGTGTAAATTCTTCAAGGTTGGATCTATTGAGTTGATTATCATATCAATACTAAATTGCAATGTAATTTGGTATCTTTGTACTTTCAATTGGTCAACTATACTTGACCCCAGACCTCCACTCGGTCTTGAGACCGTTTGGTTGATCCCCAAACGGTCTTGAGACCGTTTGGGTCAATCAACCTAAAAACACTAAGTTATTCATTGAGATTTCAGTACTGATTTCAATTAGGGTTTGCCCTAGTAATCATCCTTCAACTCTTAGCTCATTTGGAATTAGTCCATCAAATTTGGTGAGTTGTTAATCAACATTATTTTGAACAGTAATCTCATACGGTCAATGCTTGGTCAATGTTCTTACATGGTCTTGAGACCGTTTGCCCAAAAAGGGCGATTTCAACAGATTGGAAAACATGAGTAAATTCAATTAAAGTTGTTGATTAAAAAGGCCATATCTCACGATTACTTTGGTGTTATCATCTCAAACTTTGTGTGTGATTATCCTACATAATTGTGAACATAAATCTTATACGGTCCACGCTCTGTCAACGCGGATAAATGGTCTTGGAGACCATTTTCCTTTACATGGTCCTGAGACCGTTTGCTCACTACACGGTTTTGCAAACCGAGAGAGCAATTTGTGGAGACCGTTTAGTAAAGTGAAAAGTAGTGGATTAACTTTGGAAATAACGTCCGCATCTCCTATCTCAGGAACAGAAAGGATTTCTCACGGATTTGCTTGCAAGGTAGCAAAGGAAGGTAGAGAAGAAGAAGAACTATCATCTAAAAGCATAAACGAGATATATATAACAAAGCATAGGTTTAGAGTTATAAAACCCACCTAAAGCTTGCTCCTTGAGCTCGAAGCTTTTGAGCTCCAAGCTTTTAATGGCGTCCTTGAGTTTCCACAGGTCGGCCAAGGTGAAACCTCCAGGAAAAGTCGAGAAGAGATGGCTAGAAAGGTAGAGTTCTGTGAGCTAGCCATCAATTTGACCTTGAATTCGAGTTCTAACCATGAACTTAAGCAAAAGGGAGGATTCAAACCTACCTTGCCCTCCTTGGTCGTCCTCCTGAGCTCCAAAGCTCCTCTTTAGTTGGTTTGGTTGAATAGAACAGTGAAGGAAACGAAGGGAAAGTTCCCTTGCTTAGAGAGGTGGAGAGTATATATACTTGGGGTGAGATTTTCAACATAAGCTCATAAGTTCTCCATATTTTCAACTAAGTCCCTCCATCCTTCTATGCTCGTCCCATCATATTAATTCTAAGGACAAACCTTCTTCTAAGGTCAAGAAATGAGGGCAAAGAAGATCAACCTATTAGTTAAGCATACACATAAAAGGGCTATAGCAATACACCTTGATTATTCAATCATAAAGGTGTTTTTCATTATATGATTATTCAATTGAAGTGACCTTTCATCATTTCTTCTCTAAATGATGACAAGAGTCTTAAAAGATATTTTAGATGATGTATTTTACAAGTTGCACCCCTTAAATTGGGTAAATTGCACTTTTCTCCAATTTAGGGTTTTCAGGCACCGGGATTGCTTCCACAGCTGCACCTTGGTGCCCAAGCTTGGGAAATCCCTCAAACCTTATCATCATCATTCTCATGATGTCTCAACATCAGAGGAACATCTCAACATGTGCAATTGCAAGTTAACCCTTCTAACTGGGTAATTTGCACATAGGTCCCTGTATTACAAAATAGTGCTACAACTTTATATAAAAAGGAGCAAAAACTGAAATATATGTTTCTGAGAAACTTAATTACATGCCCAAAGTTAATCACAAGGATTTAATTACATATTTAGGCAAAACATCTAGGGTTAACTCATAACCCAGGTCAGGGATGTTACAAATTATCCACCCCTTACAAGGATTTCGTCCTCGAAATCGATAAGACATATTAAGAGAAAAGGGCAGGATACTTCCTTCTCATCTCATCCTCTAGTTCCCAAGTGGCTTCTTCAACACCACGGTGATTCCAGAGGACTTTCACAAGACTTATATCTTTCTTCTTTAACCTTTTAATTCTATTATCAAGGATTGACACTGGTCCCTCCTCATAGGATATATCATCATTCAATTCTACCTCCATAGGTTGTAGAACTGACTCGGTGTCTGGGTGACATTTCTTCAGCATAGAAATGTGAAACATAGGATGTAACCTCCGTAACTCTGGTGGCAGCTCTAGTCTATATGCTACCTTTCCAATCCGTTCAATGATTGGATAAGGCCCCATAAATCTAGGAGCTAACTTCCCTTTCCTTCCAAAACGAAGGACCCCTTTCCAAGGCGAGACTTTGAGATACACTCTGTCTCCAACCTAGAATTCTAAGGGTCTACGACGTTTGTCAGCATAAGATTTCTGCCTATCCTGTGCAGTCTTAATCTTTTGTTGTATTACTTTAATCTTCTTTGTGGTCTGTTGTACAAGATCAGGACCTAACAACTGACGTTCACCAGTCTCAAACCAACACAAAGGTGATCTACAACGTCTACCATATAAGGCTTCATATGGTGCCATATCAATACTATGCTGATAGCTATTGTTATAGGCAAACTCTATTAAGCTTAGGGGTAGATCCCAACTTCCGGTAAACTGGAGAACACATGCTCTCAACAGGTCTTCTAAGGTCTGTATGGTCCTTTCCGATTGTCCATCAGTTTGTGGATGAAAGGTCGTACTAAACCTTAGCTTGGTGCCTAAGGCTCTGTGTAACTATTCCCAAAAATGACTTGTAAACTGAGGACCTCTGTCAGAAACTATTGTGACAGGAACTCTGTGCAAACGCACTATCTCTTGCACATATAACTGTGATAACCTTTCAGCAGAATAGGTTGTTTTGACAGGTAAGAAGTGCGCTGTCTTTGTTAATCTATCAACAACTACCCAAATGGAATCATGTCCTTTGCTTGTCAAGGGTAGGCCAACAACAAAGTCCATTGTCACATGGTCCCATTTCCACTGTGGTATGGGTAAAGGTTGCATTGTTCCCGTAGGCTTCTGGTGTTCAGCTTTAACTTGCTGACACACAGGACACCTCAGAACAAACTTTGCAACATCCTTCTTCATTCCAGGCCACCAATACAGTTCCTTTAAATTACAATACATCTTGGTGCCCCTTGGATGCATAGCATACATGGAAGAATGAGCTTCTTCCAGGACTAACTTCCTCAAGTTACCCACATCCGGCACTATCATCCTTCCATTATAACAGGCTACATGATCATTCGAGTCATGGAAACCATCTTGCTTCTCATTTCCATACTCTGATCTGATCTGCTGAACTGCATCATCACCTTGCTGTGCTTCCGTAATCTGCTCTCTTAAGGTAGGTTTAATATGCATCTCAGCCAACAACCCAGCTAACAATGACACCTTCAACTGTACATTGTCTTGCCTTAAAGAGATAAACATATCTCTCTTAGAGCACACTAAAGAGTTTAGTTGTGCCCTATTACTCAAGGCATCTGCAACAACATTGGCCTTGCCTGGATGGTAATCAATCGTACAGTCGTAGTCCTTGATTAACTCCATCCAACGACGTTGCCTCATGTTAAGCTCGTGTTGAGAGAAGATATACTTAAGGTTCTTATGGTCTGTGAAAATCTGGAATGTTTCTCCGTAGAGATAATGCCTCCAGATCTTCAAGGCATGAACCACAGCAGCTAACTCCAGATCGTGTGTCGGATAATTCTCCTCATGTTTCTTAAGCTGTCGAGAAGCAAAAGAAATCACTTGTTTATCCTGCATCAACACACATCCAAGTCCATTCTTGGAAGCATCACAGAAGACTACATATCCTTTTCTTTGTTCAGGTAGCACAAGCACAGGTGCACTTGTCAACCTCTCCTTCAACAACTGGAAAGATTGTTGACACTTATCACTCCAAGAAAAAGGAACATCTTTCCGGGTCAACTTGGTCAAAGGTAAGGCTATAGAACTAAAGTTCTTAATGAACCTTCGATAATAGCCAGCTAACCCCAAGAAACTTCGAATCTCCGTCGGTGTCTTTGGTTGTTCCCATTGTAGAACAGATTCTACCTTTGTAGGGTCAACACGAATTCCCGAGGTAGATATCACATGTCCAAGAAAAGATACCTCCGGCAGCCAGAACTCACACTTGCTAAACTTAGCATACAACTTGTGTTCTCTTAGCAAGGTCAAAGCTTGGCGAAGATGCTGCTCATGCTGCTGAGCATACTTACTATAGATCAGAATGTCATCTATGAAGACGACAACACACTGATCAAGGAAAGGTCGAAAAACTCTATTCATGAGTTCCATAAATGCAGCTGGTGCATTGGTTAGTCCAAACGACATAACCGTGAACTCATAGTGACCATACCTTATCCTAAAGGCAGACTTGGATATGTCACTATCCTTAATACGAAGTTGATGATATCCAGACCTCAAGTCTATCTTTGAAAAGACGGTTGCACCACGCAACTGGTCAAAGAGATCATCAATCCTCGGCAGAGGGTACTTATTCTTTATTGTTACTTTATTGAGTTGTCTGTAGTCGATGCACAACCGCATTGACCCATCTTTCTTTTTAACAAACAAGACCGGAGCACCCCAAGGTGAAGTGCTCGGTCAGATAAAACCCTTCTCAAGTAACTCTTGAAGTTGTTTCTTGAGTTCTGCCATCTCGGCAGGCGCCATTCTATACGGAGTCTGGGCTATGGGTTTCGTATCTGGAATCAGATTGATTTCAAAATCAATCTCTCGAGGTGGTGGTATACCAGGAAGTTCTTCAGGAAACACATCCTCGAATTCCCTGACTATGGGAACTTCAGCAGGATTGGAACTTTCCTTGGTAACATCTACCACATGGGCCAAGAATGCATAACATCCTTGCCTCAACAGCTTATCAGCAACCATAGCTGACACAAGACAGGTGGGCAGAATCTTTCTTTCACCTTGAAAGATCCATGTGTTTCTTTCATCAGCAAACACAGCCAACTTGGACTCACAATCCAAGACAACTCTATACCTCTCTAAGGTATCCATCCCGAGGATTATATCAAATCCTTGCATATCAAGCGGTATAAGATCCACTTGAATGCGATGGTCAGAAAAGAAGAGGATGCAGGGAGAGCATACCTCCTGCAAAACGGCAGACCCACTCAACGGAGTCTCCAACAATAAACTATCTGCCCTATGACTAACAGTCACATTGCAGTTATGAATCACTCTATGAGTGATGAAAGAGTGCGTAGCACTCGGGTCAATCAGAACAGATACAACACAGGAGGTAGACATATCATAATATAAAAGTTTCATCTGACCTACCACTACCCGTGGATTGACCACTGCATCTGGTGGGTTCATAGCATAGAACCTCGTTGTCGCCTGGTGTTGAGGTGGTGCTGATGATCCAGCTTGAGACGCTTGTCCACGTCCTCAAGCTGCTCCTTGAGATTGCATTCTCTGAGATCCTTGTTGATTCTGTCTCGGAGGCTGTGTCACACTGACAGGCCTAGAACGGCAATCCTTCATCAAGTGTCCCACCTTACCATAGTTGTAGCATCTCCTCTTCTGTTGTTGTGGTCAGGGTGGTCCAGTAACTGACATCGATGCAGAACTGTGAGTCCCTTGAAGCGGTTGACTCCGTCCTCTACCTCTGCTTGGTGACCATTGAGTTTGAGAACTTGTTCTGGGTGGTGGAGGGTTAGGTGCAGAGAATCTAGGTTTCTTAAAATCCCTAGATGAAGAACCATGGAACTGTGGATATCTTTTCTGGGTTTGCCTCTTCTCAACCACAGATCTCTCTATCCTTCGGACTGACTCAACGAAGGTAGAGAATCTCTCTCGGTTTTCTAAGGCAGACACAGGGGTTGACATATCAGCATTCAAACCCTTCTCGAATCTCCTGATTCTTTCCTCATCTATGGCAGCCATGTGCGGACAGAACCAAAGCAATTCCATGAACTTAGCTTCATACTCGCTAATGTTCATCATACCCTGCCTCAATCTCTCAAACTGAGAGATCTTCTCATCTAGGAAGGTCTTTGGAAAATATCTATTGATAAATTCCTGAAGAAACTCTTCCCACGAGAACTCTATTCCAGGTCTCTTCTGCTCTTCCATGTTCCACCAGTGACCAGCACTGCCTTTGAGAAGATAGATAGCATGTCTAACCTTCTCAACTTCCGGGATAATAAGAATCCTGAAAGCCTTCTCCAACTCTGTCAACCATAGGTTAGCATATGCGGGGTCGGCAGTCCCAAAGTACTTGGTAGCTCCGACACGACGAAGTCGTTCGAATGTCTTACCGATACCTTGTGCTTCAGGCTGGACAGGTGCCCTAGGTGCAGGCATGGGCATCCTGTCAGTGAGGTGTGTCATGGCAGTCATGAACTGCCTGAACATTGTCTGTACAGCTGGGTTACCCATGTCGGCTGGGTCAAACTGGGGTGGCTCTCTTGGTGACTCAGGTGCAGGCTGTTCCATTCTTGGAACCCTTGCACCGCCTTGAGGTGCACTAGCACTACTCTCTGCCACGTACTCATCATGAGGCTCAGCCATCCTTATGTATCTTCTTCTCCTGAGGAGCAGAAGATTCTATTAGATAAGGAAGGAGTACTAAAGATAGACTCGACATCCTAAGTCATATGCCTCTGTAGACTCAACTGACCTAGAGCTCTGATACCACTAATTGTGGGATCTGATCTGTAAACTACGATATAATCACGATTTAAACTTAGCGGAAGCGATTTGATAAACATTGGAAGACAAAAATCACGGGAAATTAAAACTTTTCGAGACAAGAGCTTGAATCCTTAAAAGCTTCTTTCATAACAAGAGATAAACTGTTTACATCTCATGATAATTACTTCTTGAGTAATTATATACATCAAGATACAAAATCTCAAGAACTCATAACAAAAGACTCCAAGACCTGAGAGTACAGAGGACACATAGGACTGACTCTAACTACACCACATGGCAGGCTAAATCTCCACCTGAGATTTACTGCTGCTCCTGGTGCTGCTGCTGCTGGGACTGGTCACCTGTAGACCTGTTCCTCCGTCCTCGACGTCCACCTAAAAAGTTGAAGTCTACGGGGTGAGACAATCATACATAATTGTCCCAGCGAGAGTTATAACTCTCCGCCAGAATCTCTATTATAACATCAAAGAATAACTTAAGCAGTAAAAGCTTACAAAGTATTCATAGCAGATACAATTGTAAACAAGAGTTCAACATTTATCAAACATGAAGAACATATGCACTATACAGTGTAACACCAAGCAACTAACTCGTAGTTATCTCTAACAGGTATACTACGTTGTAGAGTATGTTTTTCAAACATTACTTTTATTATGCCCTGTGGAGATGAGGTTTACCACTCATACCCCAACCAATCACTGTTAAGTGCCTTAGTATCATACTAGGTCATCGAAAGAGCCGGATTCTCATGGCCTTCACCTTCCTCAGTCAGTAAGAGGATCACTTGTAGGACATCTTGTGTCTCTACTATTATAGCTCACCAGGGTAATCTGGTCCTTCGCTATTTTAGAGTTACAGTGGTGTTATGTACTCTCTTCGTCATCGGGAGATTTCATGTTTATCTTCACTGATACGGATATCTATGTTTTCCTCATCATCAGGAGGTTTCATGTTTACCATCCAGTGATACGGTATGAGTATAGTAGTGAAGGATTGACGGATTACACATCTACATCAATTTCCTACACTAGGATGTAAGGTTCTACACATCCATATACCCCACATACTCAACAGTATGTGATCCAGGAGTCCCCGTAGGAAAACCTGTTTCACCATCATTTGATCTCTGACAATGATGGATCTATGATCAGGGCTCTACATTTCACTTGATTAGTTAGGTACATTCAGTATTCTTCTACATCATACATTGTTCTTTAAACAATAACAGTAGCATAACAGCTATGAAAATAGAATACTAAATGCAACAAACCTAACTCACATCAATCATCATTTCTCATTATACTCATCACAAGTCATCTCTAAAGCATGACCTTGATGGTATTCATGGCTCTCACAGCCCATTATTATCATAGAATGCACTGACAAGGCATCAAGATATTTTACTTATTCATAAGGCTATAAATATGCCTTTAATGAATATAGTATCATCATCCATACCTGGATATGATCACCTCCATATCAGAACCTACATGGTTAATTCAACTAATAAAGGTAATTCAAAGCAATGATTATACTTTCCATTCTTGTCATAAGAGCTAAGTTCTTTGATTCTTATCAAATAGAGTTTAATACTCATAAAACATGTCATCACCTTTGAATTAGGGTTTACTATTCACATCACATGTCATTACCCTTGAATTAGGGTTTACTATTCACATCACATGGTGAATTGAACTCATAACATCATCATATATGAGGAACATCATTATTGATGCTCTCAGATTGGCTTAAGATTCATCATATATCATAATTAGGTTTTCCATGATCTCACATAGGTGGATCATACTCTAATCATGCACATTCATGTGTATTGAAGGTTCTTTACTTGAGTGTCCACCCAAAAAGGGTACTTTCTCTCTCTTAAGGTACTTTCTCTCTCTTAAGATAATTTCTCTCTCCTCATACTAGTAGATGGTGATAACACCACTCTAGATCAGGTTGGTTTAAGTCCTCATGGCTAACATAAGCCAAAACATCACTATCATGTGATTAGGGTTTGATTTGAACAAGGTTTTACTCAATTAAACCCCTCAAGGGTATTTTGGTAATTCACCCCATTGATCACCATCATGGGTTAATTCATTAGTCACTTAATCCCCTAATGTCCTAAGTTACCATTACGGTTTAGATTTGAGCATCATTGAACCATTTACATCTTCAAGTGATTAAGTGAAATCAACCTTTGAAAACCTCAAACGGTTTCAACCTTCAACCTCTAAACGGTTTGAGACCGTTTGGATGAGTTGACCATTTGCTAGGGTTGACTCCAAGACCATGTGACCTTCAAGGTTGATTGCCCAAACCATGTGAGGGTATAGACCATTTAATAAGTTTGACTTCAAGACCGAGAGGGCTTACACTGTTTGAGACCGTTTGATGTCTCTCGATCTTGAGATCGTTTGAGTCCAAACGGTCTTGAGACCGTTTGGCCCCAAACGGTCTTGAGACCGTGAGGCCTCACACGGTCTTGAGACCGTGTGACCTCAAACGGTCTTGAGACCGTGAGGTCTCAAACGGTCTTGAGACCGTGTGACCTCAAACGGTCTTGAGACCGTTTGGTCCACTTGGTCTCAAACCGTTTGGACCTCCAACATGGTTCAATGGTTTCAATTGTTTATGATTATCAATGTTGAAGCCTCCAAATGGTCAAAGCCATGGTAACCACTTATAGATTGAGTTAATTAGGGTTATGATTAACCAATTGGTCACTCAATTGACCCTCAATTGCTATCCTATTAGAGTTGGAGTTGGTTCAATTAAGGTCCATCAACGTTCAACCATCAACACTCATCAATGTGAATCAACACAAGGTTGAACCCTTCAATTGAGCTCCAATTGGGCCCAAACTTGGCCCAAACGGTCTTGAGATCGTGTGGATGAACTCCACATGGTCTTGAGACCGTTTTCCCAAGATTTCGTCAAAATCTAATGTGATTTGATAAGAGTTGAATCTTGATTGAGCCTCAAATCAGAATTTTGATTAGTTCAATATCCTATTGCAATTGGGCCCTCAATTGATCAAATTACCTTAACCCTAGACCTCCAAACGGTCTTGGGTTGTCGCCACACGGTCTTGAGACCGTTTGTATGAGTTCCAAACGGTCTTGAGACCGTTTGCCCATCCAACTTTTGTATTCTAGTGTAAATTCTTCAAGGTTGGATCTATTGAGTTGATTATCATATCAATACTAAATTGCAATGTAATTTGGTATCTTTGTACTTTCAATTGGTCAACTATACTTGACCCCAGACCTCCACACGGTCTTGGGTGATTCCCCACACGGTCTTGAGACCGTTTGGTTGATCCGCAAATGGTCTTGAGACCGTTTGGGTCAATCAACCCAAAAACACTAAGTTATTCATTGAGATTTCAGTACTGATTTCAATTAGGGTTTGCCCTAGTAATCATCCTTCAACTCTTAGCTCATTTGTAATTAGTCCATCAAATTTGGTGATTTGTTAATCAACATTATTTTGAACAGTAATCTCATACGGTCAATGCTTGGTCAACGTTCTTACACGGTCTTGAGAGCGTTTGCCCAAAAAGGGCGATTTCAACAGATTGGAAAACAGGAGTAAATTCAATTAAAGTTGTTGATTAAAAAGGCCATATCTCACGATTACTTTGGAGTTATCATCTCAACGTTTGTGGGTGATTAGCCTACATAATTGTGAACAGAAATCTTATACGGTCCACGCTCGGTCAACGCGGCTAAATGGTCTTGAAGACCGTTTTCCCTTACACGGTCCTGAGACCGTTTGCTCACTACACGGTTTTGCAAACCGAGAGAGCAATTTGTGGAGACCGTTTAGTAAAGTGAAAAGTAGTGGATTAACTTTGGAAATAACGTCCTCATCTCCTAGCTCAGGAACATCAAGGATTTCTCACGGATTTGCTTGCAAGGTATCAAAGGAAGGTAGATAAGAAGAAGAACTATCATCTAAAAGCATAAATGAGATATATATAACAAAGCATAGGTTTAGAGTTATAAAACCCGCCTAAAGCTTGCTCCTTGAGCTCCAAGCTTTCGAGCTCCAAGCTTTTAATGGCGTCCTTGAGTTTCCACAGGTCGGCCATGGTGAAACCTCCAGGAAAAGTCGAGAAGAGATGGCTAGAAAGGTAGAGTTATGTGAGCTAGCCATCAATTTGACCTTGAATTCGAGTTCTAACCATGAACTTAAGAAAAAGGGAGGATTCAAACCTACCTTGCCCTCCTTGGTCGTCCTCCTGAGCTCCACAGCTCCTCTTTAGTCGGTTTGGTTGAATAGAACAGTGAAGAAAACGAAGGGAAAGTTCCCTTGCTTAGAGAGGTGGAGAGTATATATACTTGGGGTGAGATTTTCAACATAAGCTCATAAGTTCTCCATATTTTCAACTAAGTCCCTCCATCCTTCTATGCTCGTCCCATCATATTAGTTCTAAGGGCAAACCTTCTTCTAAGGTCAAGAAATGAGGGCAAAGAAGATCAACCTATTAGTTAAGCATACACATAAAAGGGCTATAGCACATACACCTTGATTATTCAATCATAAAGGTGTTTTTCATTATATGATTATTCAATTGAAGTGACCTTTCGTCATTTCTTCTCTAAATGATGACAAGAGTCTTAAAAGATATTTTAGATGATGTATTTTACAAGTTGCACCCCTTAAATTGGGTAAATTGCACTTTTCTCCAATTTAGGGTTTTCAGGCACCGGGATTGCTTCCACAGCTGCACCTTGGTGCCCAAGCTTGGGAAATCCCTCAAACCTTACCATCATCATTCTCATGATGTCTCAACATCAGAGGAACATCTCAACATGTGCAATTGCAAGTTAACCCTTCTAACTGGGTAATTTGCACATAGGTCCCTGTATTACAAAATAATGCTACAACTTTATATAAAAAGGAGCAAAAACTGAAATATATGTTTCTGAGAAACTTAATTACATGCCCAAAGTTAATCACAAGGATTTAATTACATATTTAGGCAAAACATCTAGGGTTAACTCATAACCCAGGTCAGGGATGTTACAGGTAAAGTGCCATATGTTCATTCATCTATGAAAGAATGACACAGAAGCCTGATTACTATTTTAACTAGTCGACTAAGGGACAACTAATTCATTACAACATGTGCACAAGTCGGCAGGACGTACCCAACCTCAAGCGAGCCAAAGATCTAAGGGGCCAAAGCCCAAAGGGACCACAGCCCAGGGAGTCAAAACTCCAACAGATCAAGCCAAGTGCTATCATAATATTTAACAACATCTAGCAATTGTGATTTAAAGGGTGGTGACCTTCAAGGTAGGAAGGAATATAACAAAGTTTAGGGCTCATCACCAGACTACATGTATAGAACTCAAGAGGGGTAATAAATGACTCGATAAGAAACATGGAGAACCTAGTACCTCATATTACTCAAAGCTCCATATATTGCTCAATCACAACAAGGCTCCAGGAGGAAGAAATATACAAAGTAGTATAATGGTTTTATCACTTGGCTTAGAATCAATTACATGTTTAATCTTTTTTAGGGTTTCCATTTCCATCTAAGGTTATTACAATTTCATGATTCTTCCATTGTATTTCTTTTTAGGATTTTGATTTGTATTGGACATAAGTGTCTACATAATTTTTGTCACCTTTCCATTTTTTTAATTATCTCATCAAATTAATAACCACCAAATTATACTCCTAAGGTTCTATCATATTCTCTTTCCATTTTGTTTCCCAAAACAAGTTCCATAATGGTCATTGATTCCTTCATCCAATTCATATAAGGTAGGGATTACTTAGGAAGTGTTCCATTTGATTCTGAATAATAAAATATTTCATTCAAAAGTGTAATTTTCTAACTAGTTTCCATTAAAGTAGGAGTATGAACATTAAGTTCCAAGTGACTTATTAATTTCTATTTAATTTTTCAAGCCATTTGGCTATCCATTTTTAGGGTTCTAATTTTTCATTAATGCATACATAACTATGTGTAGTTATTCCCACTAGTTAGATACTTGAGACTAGATATCTCTTCCTAACTATTGTCCATAGACTAACATATATCGCTATGATTGGAATCTAAGTTTCATGTATGGTCTAAGTTATAGTGTCCTCTAGAGTAGGTTCATGGAAATATTATGTCATACACATTATTTAATAAAAAACTTACTCATTGAGGTTCTCTACCAATTTGATCAATTTAAGTCAACCTTCATAAACATACATATTAACTATATGTTTTTGTTCCTCAATATCACTATATATATATATATATATATATATATATATATATATATGCATGTATCTTGGGTTTTAGACCTGTATCAAGGACAGAATTAGTATTTTAGTCATTAAAATTTTACAAAAAAATCTACATGTTAACTTTTGTGTGAGTATTAAATAGATATTAGAATAAGAGTAGGTTTCAGTATTTTATTTTATTACAGTCATAATCATTTTTGAACTTATTAATGATATTTATTTTATTGATCAACTCATCACCAATGAAGTGGTTGTATTTTACTAATACATATATCTTAATAGGATAATATTGTGTGTAACTTTTATCAAATGTGATCGGGTTGTGTACTTTGAATATTTTGGCATATACCCTTGTCAAATATATCATCATATAGCTTTGGATGATTTTCTAAATTGAGAAGTTATAGAAATTAACCTCTTTATTACAAGATTGACTAGGGATTAGTAAAATAATATGTATAATCATGATTGAGTTGTTCCACTAAGTACTCCACACTAGTCATAATCAACCCCATATATTTTCCTCTTAATTAACTTTAAATAAACCAACTAAAGTGATTGAACCTGTAGAATGGAAATAAATAACTTACTAGAAATGAGGTGGCTCATGTTTGAATTATTTTTGGATAAATTAACTTTATGATCCTAGTGACTTTTTTGATATATTGTCTACCTTTCCTAATTGTTAAGATCCAAAATACAAAACTAAAATCTTCTATGTCACAGACTCCTTGAGAGGGAAGAAGTAAATATCCAAGTATGTATCAATATTCACAAATATTGGAGTTTAGACTGTTGTTATGAAGGTTATCAAGATTGGGATCTAGAGTTGTGTGGGAGTCATATCAATCCATGTTGGAGAAGATGGGTGACGCTCCAACAGAGACTAGGTTGTTTTTCTCCTAGAAAGGGCTAATGGAAACACATTGACTTCAATAGTAACCCACCCAAGTTGTCGTTGAATTTTTTTAGTTTCATATAGAGGGTGGAAGATGTGGAATTCCTACTCCTGGATTCATGGAATCCTGATGGGTTGGAGTTTTGGGTATAGTGAGGCCTGGTAGTAGTAATGGAAATATCTAGATGTTGAGGCCATTGATTTCACTAAAGTCTAAAAGCTTCATATGGTAGATGATAGGGGAAGGCCTTCAATTTAATGCTTGGACCTCCTGAAAACCTAAAAAAGGCAGGCAGTCAGTGTTGGGTTTTCTGGTGGCTAAAGCATCAAGGTATATGTAGGTAGTATCGAGAGGAGTGCATGCCTTTCTCCTCTACTTCTTGATCGGCAGCAGAAGGTGGACCAGTTATGTCCAACTAAAAGAAGCCTAGTAAGTGGCAGGGAGAAGTAGGTTTGTTAATTCATCATTAAGGAAGGTTGGGGAGGCTTCCAAATCTTTTTTATTGCAAGTTTATTATTGGCGAGTTCAGTCGGTGATGAGGGAGTGGCAATTGGTTGTCATGGAGGATGGTGGGTGGTGGTTTCTTAGGGTTTAGCAGAGGTAGCAGGTGCGCTCAGGATGTTGGGGTGTTGTAATCCTACAATAATGGTTTTATGAGACCAATTCTTATGTTGTAGGATTCTGAATGTTCAGGAAGGTTGTGGGATCATGGTCAGGGATCGGTGGCTGTGAGATCGGGCAATTTTTGGCAAGGTCAGTAGAGGGGTCAAGACCTAGATAGAGAGGCGAGATGGCTGCAATTGCTTCTAGGTTGAAGATGATTGATTTATAGATATGTATAAGGAAAGGTTCGGTTGTAGTATTCATGTAGGGTGAGAGGGTCTTTGTTTAGGGTTTTAGTGGATTAGGATGGTGCTAATGGAGGTTTAGGTGGTTGTGATGAGGAGAGGGAGGTAACAGATAATCTTCCTACTTGTGGGGAGGTGCAAGGTTATTTGAAAGTTGCATTGCCATTCTCCACAACTTGGTGGCACCTTTTTGTTAGGGTTTTATATGTCACTAGGGTGCACTGGATAGGTGATCCAATGAGGTTGGTCATGATGGTTTCAAAACCCATGGACAAGAAAGGACTCATCGAAAGTTCTTTAGAAACTACCAACCCTAGTAGTGCTACAAAGGGTTAGGGAGATGCTCCCCTTCCAAGTATTATTAAAATGGATCCCGATTATCCCAATATTAACTATAGTAGACCATCAACCTCCTTAAATTCAAGATTTTATATCTCCTAAAGTATGAACCTGATAGCCACAAATGTTAGTTTCCTATTTTATGGTTCTATCTTATTCTAATAAATTGTCCACCATAACTCACTTAATACTTAATACCCAATATTGTAGATGATATTTTAATTGATTCCAAAGCCACAAGTTCTCAAATATAGGAAATTCAATATATTTAGACTACAATGTTTTCATTTGAACAAAATGATACTACAATGGTAAGTTGAGGGACTAGATTGTAAACAATTTTCAAGTAAAGAATAATAGCTCATTTATACACTATATATTTTTAATGACAGCAAAATAGTGTCAAGAATCAAAATAATTGAATAAGATGAAAAAATAGCACTAAAGGAATGGGTAATTTTGTAAATAGACTACGTTGAGTTAAATTGAAACTTGGGGTCAAATTTTCAATAGTTACAACTCTTCCACCCTTAGAAGGGATTTCGTCCCCGGAATCAATAATAGTATGGTTTAGCATGTACTTGTGTCCACCTCTAGAAAGGATCTTCCTCAACGAACCATAAAAGGAGATCTAAGAGTATGTTCACTAATATCTAATATTGTTCATTTCCTCTAAAGCATAACCCTACTATTTGTGATTTATTACAATTGTCCATCATATTGTTCATGTTTTATCAAATGTCATCCTAAACCAAAATGTAGGGTTCTAAATGACCTTCCACTAGGATAGATCCTAATAGACCTGACCTATGAATCTCTTCCTACCTGCATGGAGTCAATAGATCCATTTAGATTCACTTGGAAAGTGAATCTACATACAAGACTTCTAGTGTCAAGTTTGGGTACAAATATCGAGGTTCAACAACCCACCCTCAACATGTCAGGCCAAATTATGGTTCTGAAATATCTATCAACAAAATTTTAGGTTCATCCACAACATCATTAAGGTCGAGCTTAAAAGTTTATTATATAAGCAAATATTGTTTTTACAAATCTTTATTTGATATTTTATTGGGTCATGACTTTAGATGTACTTCATTTTTTCTCCATTTTATTTTTGAGTGAGTCAAGGTTATATTTCAAAACAAAGTATAGATATTATTAGTATTCTAAAGCTTGATAGGTATATTTATCACTATTAAACATATAATTAATTAATGTCCGGGTTAAAGTTTTAAATGTCATTTTTTCCTCATTCTAACATAAATGGTTCTAATGTTGTATTCATTTCAAGTGACATTTACTTTTGATTCCTTGAGTTGTTACAATGTTGTAATTATATGTTTAGAAGAAAAGCACATTATTTATTCATCATATTGTCATATTTAGAATTGATTATCTCTACGGGTTATTTTTGTCAAAGTTATTTTGATAGATTGTGTACTTTGTAACTGTAATATTTCTTTTTACATAATGATCTGGGTTGGTGAATTTGCTCATAATTTATTATTTATCCAAGTATCATAAATCACTTTGGCCAGGTTGGTATGTAAAGTTAGGAAACCCCACCACCAGCTAAATGGATCGGGAGTAATTATGCTATAACCTTTTCGAAGCATCCATCCTTAGCACATTGGTTCATTCCACTTACATGATGATGGTTATTCACAATTAATTGATAGATTAACAAATTTGAAGTAAATTATTTATGTAGCATGATTCTAGAATATATTTTTAAGGTTCCAAATTGAAGTTATCAAATGAAATTATTTAAAAGCCTCATTGTAAATCTACATACTAATATCTTAAAACACTTATTCCTCAATAAAATCTCCAAGTTTCCTTAGGGTGGTCCAAAAGCTAGTAGATGAGCTAGATATGCTTCATGAGTTTCAAAATTAAGTTGTATGCCTTTATCCTAGGTTCTTAGGTTTCCTACTAGTAGTCCAACTATATCCTAATAATTGGGTGAGTGAAACTAGGGTTTGTTGTCAACTATCTTTCTATGTACTAACTATTTCACTTACATTCCTAATTAACCCTAACTTTTCATAAGACATGCATGAGTGCCAACCGTTTATTGCTCAGATACCATTTGTAAAAACTTGATATTTTGGATTAATTGTTTTTTCAACATGGTTTAAATCAAAGTACTTATAAATGAGTCTTGTGTACATTCATTCTTTACATAGAGTCATGGAAGCTTACACATTAGAAGAAAATAACAAAATATGCTTCAAAGGAGGACTATCCATGCACATCTATTCAAGCTCTTTATCTACAACTTGTTCATGAATCCCCAAAGGGAATGAAACCATTGTTCATGAATTCCAAGAGGGAATGAAACCATACATGGACCCCAAGAAGGGAAATATGGGTTAGCAAAGTTGGTAAAAGATTCACATATTCAACTATTTTAAAATAGGTTCAAATATGATTTAGGTATAAGATAAATTCTATGAGGGAACTATTTGGTGGACTTAAATCAGAAAAATAAGGATAGCAAGTAGCAATGTGTCAATGTTCATAATCCAAAATGGAAATTCCACTAGGATAAAAATTTGCAAAATTATCCAGGTTCGAGATGTTAAAATATCAAAACAATTTTCAATGATCAACTTTAATTATTAGGATTGAGAAGTATCATATCATTTCCTTCAAGGGATAAAGTGTCACATGTTCAGTCATCTATGAAAGAATGACATGGAAGCCTAATTACTATTTTAACTAGTTGAATCGGGGACAACTACTCCATTACAACCTGTGTGCAAGTCGGTGGGCGTACCCCTAAGCTCTAAGGGTTCAAAGCCCCAAGGGACCAAAATCCAAGGAGTCAAAACTCCAATAGATCAAGTCAAGTGTTATCATAATATTTAACAACATCCAGCAATTGTGGTTTAAGGGTTGGTGACCTTCAAGGCAGGAAGGCTTATAACAAAGTTTAGGGCTCATCATCAGAATATATGTATTGAAATCAAGAGGAGTAATAAATGACCCAATAAGAAACATAGAGAATCTAGTACCTCATATTACTCAAAGATCCATATATTGCTCAATCACAACAAGACTCCAGGAGGAATAAATCTACAAAGTATTCTAATGGATTTATCACTTTTCTTGGAATCAATTACTTGTTCAATCTTTTCTAGGGTTTCCATTTCCATATAAGGCTATTTCAATCACATGGTTCTTTCATTGTATTTCTTTTTAGGATTTTGATTTGTATAGGACATAAGTGTCTACATAATCAGTGTCATCATTCCAATTTTCAAATTATCATATCAAATTAATAACCACCACATTATAATCCCAAGGTTCTATCATATTATCTTTCCATTTTGTTTCCCAAAACAAGTTCCATTATGGTCATTGATTCCTCATCCAATTCATATAGGGTAGGGGTTACTTAGGAAATGTTCCTTTTGATTCTGAGTAATAAAATATAATGGTTCAAAAGTGTTATTTTCTAAGTACTTTCAATTTAAGTAGGATTAGGAACATTAAGTTCCAAGTGACTTATTAATTGTTATTTAATTTTCCAAGCCATTTACTATCCATTTTTAGGGTTATAATGTTTCATTAATGCATACATAACAATGTGTAGTTATCCCCACTAGTTAGATACTTGAGACTAGTATCTCTTCCTAACTATTGTCCATGGGCTAATATATACCGCTATGATTGGAATGTAAGTTTCATGTATGGTCTAAATTATTGTGTCCTCTAGAGTAAGTTTATTTAAATATTAAGTCATACATATTATTTTATAAAAAACTTCCTCATTGAGGTTCTTTACCAATTTGATCAATTTAAGTCAACCTTCATAAACATACCTATTAACTATATTTTTTGTGTTCCTCAATATCAAAATATATAAATGCACGTATCTTGGGTTTTAGACTTGTATCAAGGACATAATTAGTATTTTAGTCCTTAAAAATTTAATAAAATTTATACATGTTAACTTTTGTGTGAGCATTAAATAGATATTATAATAAGAGTAAGTTTCATTATTTTATGTTATTACAGTCACAATCATTTTTTAATTTATTAATGATATTTATTTTATTGATCAACTCAACAGAATGAAGTGGTTATCTTTTACTAATACATATATCTTAATAGGATAATATCGTGTGTAACCTTTACCAAATGTGATCGGGTTGTGTACTTTGAACATTCTGATTATCACATATACCCTTGTCAAATATATTATCATATTAGATAGTTTTGAATGATTTTCTAAATTAAGAAGTTATTGGAAACTAACCTCATTATTACGAGATTGGCTAGGTATTAGTAAACTAATATTTATAATCATGATATAGTTGTTCCACTAAGTACTTCACACTATTTGTAATCAACCCCATCTATTGTTCTCTTAAATAACTTTATCTAACCAATGAATGTAACGGAACCTACAAAATGGAAGTGAATAACTTACTAGAAATGAGGTGTCTCATGTCTGATTTGTTTTGGATCCTAGTGTCTTTGTTGATATATTGTCCACATTTCCCAGTTGTTAAGATCCATAATACAAAACGAGAGTCTTCTATGTCGTGGCCTCCTTGAGAGTGAAGAAGTAATATCCAAGTATGTATCAATCTCTGACAGTATTGGAGTTTAGACTATTGTTATGAAGGTCATCGAGATTGGGATCTAGAGTTGTGTGGGAGTCATATCAATCTGTCTTGGGGAAGATGGGAAATGCTCCAACAGAGACTAGGTTGTTTTTCTCCTAGAAAGGGCTAACAGAAACACATTATCTTCAATGGTAAACCACCCAAATTGTCATTGAAGTTGTGTTAGTTTCATATAGAGGGTGGAAGATGAGGACTTCCTACTCCTAGATTCATGGAGTCCTGATGGGTTGGATTTTTGGTCATAGTGAGGCCTAGTAGTATAAATGGAAAGATCTATATGTCGACGCCATTGATTTCACTAAAGTCTTAAAGCTTCATATGGTAGAGATAGGGTGAGGCCTTCAATTTAATGCTTGGACCTCCTGAAAGCCTGAAGAAAGAGAGGTAGTCAATGTTGGGTTTTCTGGTGGCTAAAGCATCAAGGCATATGAAGGTGGCATTGGAAGGAGTGCATTCCTTCCTCCTCTTCTTCTCGGTCTGTAGAAGAAGGTGGACCAGTTATGTCCAAGTGAAGGAAGCCTAGTAGGTGGCAGGGAGAAGAAGGTTTGTTCATTCATTGTTGAGGAAGTTCAAGGGGCTTCCAAATCTTTTGTATTGCAGGTTTATTGTTGGTGAGTTCATCTGGTGAGGAGGGAGTGGCTATAGGTTTTCATGGAGGATGGTGGGTGGCAGTTTCCTAGGGTCTAGTAGAGGTAGTGGATGCGCTCAAGATGTTGGGGTGTTGCAAGTCTACAACCATGGTTTTATGAGATTGGTCCTTACATTGTAGGATTCTAAAGGTTCGGGAAGGTTGTGGGATCGTGGTCAGGGATCGGTGGCAGAGTTTGGTGGAAGCGGGATTGCACAATTTCTAGAAAGGCCAGTAAAGGGGTCAAGACCTGGCTAGAGAGGTGAGTTGGCTTCTATTGCTTCTAGGTTGAAGATGATTGATTTATAGATTTGTCTAAGGAAAGGTTGGGTTGTAGGATTGGTGTAGGGTGAGAGGATCTCTGTTTGGAGTTTCAGTGGATCAGGGTGGTGTTGATGGAGGCTTGGGTGGTTGTGATGGGGAGAGGGAAGTAACACATAATCTTCCTACATGTGGGGAGGTGCAAGGTTGTTTGATAGCTGCATTTTCATACGACATGGTGGTGCATTGTTCTTAAAGTTTAGAATGGCACTAGGGTGCACTTGGTACGTGAGCAGATCTAATGAGGCCGGACATGATGGTTTCAAAAACCCATGGACAACAAAGGACTCATCAAAAGTTCTTTAGAAACTACCAACCCTAGTAGCATTACAAAGGGTTGGGGAGACACACCCCTTCCAAGTATCATTGAAGTGGATCCCAATTATCCCAATATTAACTATAGTAGACCATTAACCTCCTTAAATTCAAGATTGTACATCTCCTAAAGTATGAACCTGATTGTCCATCATATAGTTCATCATATTGTTCATGCTTTATCATAACCCTACTATCAGTGCTTTATCACAATTGTCCATCATATTGTTCATGGTTTGTCAGATGTCATCCTAAACCAAAATGTAGGTTTCTAACTGACCTTTCACTAGGACAGATCCTAATAGTGTTGGCCTATGAATCTCTTCCTACCCACATGGAGTCAATAGATCCATTTAGGTTCAATTGGAAAGTGCATCTACATACAATACTTCTAGTGTCATGTTCGGATACAAATATCAAGGTTCCAAATTATGGTTCTAAAATATTTACTAGCAAAATTTCAGGTTTGGCCACAACATCTTAATGTCAAGCTTACAAGTTTATTGTTAAAATGTATATAACCCAATATTGTTTTCAAAAATCTTTATTTGATATTTTATTGGGTAATGACTTTAGATGTACTTCATTTTTTGTATCTCTTTTATTCTTGAGTGGGTCAAGGTTATATTTCAAAACAAAGTCTAGATATTATTAGTATTATAAAGCTTGATAGGTATATTTATCACAATTCAACATATAATTAACTAATGTTGGGGGTAAAGTTTTAAATGTCATTTTTTCCCCATTCTAACATTAATGATTCTAATGTTATATTCATTTCAAGTGGCATGTACTTTTGATTCCTTAACTTGTTTTGATGTTGTAATTATATGTTTAGAAGAAAAGCATATTATTTATTTCTCATATTATCATATTTAGAATTGATTATCTATACCGGTTATTTTTGTCAAAATTATTTTGATAGACACTTCTCTGAGTAGGTTTGTATTCTCTATGTGTAATATTTCTTTTTACATAATGAACTGGGTGGGTGAATTTGCTCATATTTATGATTTTTCCAAGTAGCAGAAATCACTTTGGCCAGGTTGATATGTAAAGTGAGGAAACCCCATCACCAGCCAAGTGGATCGAGAGAATTATGCTAGAACCTTCACTAAGTATCCATCCTTAGAACCTCATTTCATTCCACTTACATGATGATGGTTATTCACAATTAATTGATAGATTAACAAATTTGAAATAAATTATTTATGTAGCGTGATTTTGGAATATATTTTAAGGTTCAATATGGAAGTTATCAAATGTTATTATACATATAGATGAAACTTACCATATTAGGGTTTATGATATTTAGCCTTTTTCATATTTACAATCATTTTTAGTTGATCTAAGTAAAGAGAAATTCTAGGGTACTCTACCCAATTGTACACCTACAGTGGTGATTTTAATTTTCTAAGGGCCTCATTGTAAATCTACATACTAGTATCTTAAAACACTTATTCCTCAATAAAGTCTATATGTTTCCTTAGTGAAGTCCAAAAGCTAGTGTATGAGCTAAATATGCTTCATGAGTTTCAAAATAAGTTGTATACCTTTATCCTAGGCTCTTAGGTTTCCTACTAGTAGTCCAACTATATCCTAATAATTGGACGTGTGAAACTAGGTTTGTTGTCAACTATCTTTCTAAATACTAACTTTTCATTTGTGTTCCTAATTAACCCTAACTTTTCATAAGACATGCATTCGTGTCAACCATTTATCGCTTTGATACCATTTGTAAGAACTTGATCTTTTGGATTAAAAAAATTCTCAACATGATTTAAATTAGAGTACTTATAAATGAGTCGTTTGTACATTCATTCTTTACATAGAGTCACGGAAGGTTACACAGTGGAAGAAAATAACAAAATATGTATAAGACCTATCTGCTCTTCAATGGAGGACTTCCCATACATGTATATTCAATCTCTTCATCGACCACTTGTTCATGAATTCCCAAAGGGAATGAAACCACTATTCATGAATTCCTAGAGGCAATGATACCATACATGGATCCCAAGAAGGGAAATATGGGTTAGCAAAGTTGGTACAAAATCCACCTATTCGACTATTTTAAAATAAGTTCAAATATGATTTAGGTATAAGATCAATTCTACGAGGGAACTATTTGGTGGACTTAAATCAGCAAAATAAGGATAGCAAGTAGCAATGTGTCAGTTTTCATAATCTAAGATGATTATTCCACCAGGCTAAAATTTTGCAAAATTATCCAAGTTCGAGATGTCAAAATATCAAAACTATTTTCAATGATCAACTTTTAATATTAGGATTGAGCGGTATCATATCATTTCCTTCAAGGAATAAAGTGCCACATGTTCAGTCATCTACGAAAAATGGCACGAAAGCATAATTACTATTTTAACTAGTCGACTGGGGGACAACTACTCCATTACAACATGTGCACAAGTCGGTGGGACGTACCCTACCTCAAGTGATCATAAGTCTTAAGGGGTCAAACCCAAAGGGACCAAATTCCAGGGAGTTAAAACTCAAATAGATCAAGTCAAGTGCAATCGTAATATTTAACAACATCCACCATTTGTGATTTAAGGGGTGGTGACCTTCAAGGCAGGAAGGCTTATAACAAAGTTTAGGGCTCATCACTAGACTAGATGTATAGAACTCAAGAGGGGTAATAAATGACTCGATAATAAACATAGAGAATCTAGTACCTCATATTACTCAAAGTTCCATATATTGCTCAATCACAACAAGGCTCCAGGAGGATGAAATGTTCAAATTATTACAATGGTTTTATCACTTGGCTTGGAATCAATTACGGGTTCAATCTTTTCTAGGGTTTCCATTTCCATCTATGGTTATTACAATTTCATGGCTCTTCCATTATATTTCTTTTTAGGATTTTGACTTGTATTGGACATAAGTGTCTACCCAATTAGTGTCACCTTTCCTTTTTTTAATTATCTTATCAAATAATAACCACCACATTATACTCCCAAGGTTCTATCATATTTTGTTTCCATTATGTTTCCCAAAATAAGTTCCATAATTGTCATTGATTCCTAAATTTAATTCATATAGGGTAAAGGTTACTTACGAAGTGTTCTGTTTGATTCCGAGTAATAAAATATAATGCTTCAAAAGTGTTGTTTTCTAAATAGTTTCTATTTAAGTAGGAGTATGAACATTAAGTTCCAAGTAACTTATTAATTGCTATTTAATCTTCCAAGCCATTTTACTATCCATTTTCAGAGTTCTAATTTTGCATACATAACTATGTGTAATTATTCCCACTAGTTAGATACTTGAGACTAGATGTCTCTTCCTAACTATTGTTCATGGGCTAATATATACCGCTATGATTGGAATCTAAGTTTCATGTATGGTCTAAATTATAGTGTCCTCTAGAGTAGGTTCGTGGAAATTTTAAGTCGTACATGTTATTTTATAAACAACTTCCTCATTGAGGTTCTTTACCAATTTGATCAATTTAAGTCAACCTTCATAAATATATCTATTAACTATATTTTTTGGTCCTCAATATCACAATATATATGTGCATGTATCTTGGGTTTTAGACTTGTGTCAAGGACAAAATTAGTATTTTAGTCCTTAAAAATTTACTGATATTTGTACATGTTAACTTTCGTGTGAGCATTAAATAGATATTAGAATAAGAGTGGGTTTAATTATTTTATTTTATTACAGTCACAACCATTTCCAAACTTACTAATGATATTTATTTTATTGATCAACTCATTACCAATGAAGTGGTTATCTTTTACTAATACATGTATCTTAGTAGGATAATATTATGTGTAACTTTTACCAAATGTGATCGGTTTGTGTACTTTGAATATTCTGATTATCACATATACCCTTGTCAAATATATCATCATATTAGTTCGCTTTGAATGATTTTCTAAATTAAGAAGTTAAAAAAACTAACCTCTTTATTACAAAATTGACTAGGTATTATTAAACTAATATTTATAATCACGACATAGTTGTTCCACTAAGTACTCCACACTGTTCGTAATCAACCCCATCTATTGTTCTCTCAATCAATTTTATTTAACCAACTAAAGTAAGTGAACTTGGAAAATGGTAATGAATAACTTACTAGAAATGAGGTGGCTCTTCAAAATCTGAATTGTTCTTAGATGAATTGACCTTATGATCCTAGTATCAGCCTTTACCAACTATTAAGATCCATTATACAAAACTAGATTCTTCTATGTGGCGGCCTCCTTGAGAGGGAAGAAGTAAATATCCAAGTATGTATCAATATCCAGCAATATTGGAGATCAGACTGATGTTATGAAGGTCATCAAGATTGGGACCTATATCTGTGCGGGAATCAGATCAATCCATGTTGGGGAAGATGGGTGATGATCTAACATAGCCTATGTAATGACCCCACCTCCCGGTAACCCCCACTTAAGGGAGACCCGAAGGAAAGAGTCGTTAATCAATTAACAGGATCAAAGGTTCGACAAATAATCGATAATAATTAATAAACTTACCAACTAAACTAAAAAGTTGTATAAAATAAAACTTTGTTTACCTTTTTAAAATCTGGGATTCCTAAACTTCTATCCATGATGATACTAATCTAACTAATCCTCCTGTGCACGTTACTTCTCATTCAATTCCACATATGCCACTTTAGTGTTTGTTCTTTTCATTGTACCTAAAACGCCGACAAACAAAACGTCGGTCAACCGAAGCTGGTATGTGGGGGAAACAATAATTGTGCAACTATGTTAACAATGTAATCAACCAAATATCCTTTAACAACCAAGATTACTTTTTAAGCAATACTACTCAATCCTTGCCTATCCCCTTTCTCTGTAACGTCCTTGCAGTGGACATGGATACCACCTCTCTCATATGGTAGATCCTTACCCCCATGGCCCTACCACACAGGTAGCCAATACCTAGGGTTATGGAGTCGCATGGTCCTACCCAAAGGTAGACCAATCCCTGACTCATGATGACTTGATGGACCTACCCCATTGATAGCCATTTACTAAGTCATTTAATGACCTGATGGACCTACCCTCATTGGTAGCCATTTACTAGGTCAATCTATAAAGCTATAGAGGGGACTAGGATCTGAGCTAGTAGGCACATATCTTAGATGATAGTCATATTCACATTATAATTTGCAAGAATTAAATGCATCCAACCGTTTATTTCAAGCCACGATGGAAACATCAATAAAATCCCTAAAAACTAATTCGGGTAGTCATAAGCGTAACCACATACCTGTACATGCAGATTTGAGATAGAATAGTCCAATCAACAATAGGCAAGCAAGCATTCAATAAGATCCTGAAACAAACACCCAATATTTTCTATCATGGATCATGGTATCCAATTCTAATAGACCTTATTCGAGCCCTAGGGTTACTATTTCATTTTTAGGGTTTCTATTGCAATTAGGGTTTCCTTTAATCTTTCACTATTTTAAACCCTAATTATTCACAAAATATATTAAGGTTATCCCATAACAACATTTAACCTTATTTTCTAATTAAAGGCATCACTATCCGTCAATTAAACCCATTAAACTTATCTTACATTAAAACTGTCATTTTTATCCTTTTAATCAATGACAAGATCATTATGCTTATTTATCATCAATTTGTAATTCATTATGCTCTACTACTCATATGAACGTTATTAATCATTAATTCTACTTTAATTCATGAGAAACCCCTAATTACTACCTTTAGGGTATTTATTCACAAATTAAAAACTTTTAATGTTCGAAGTAGATTATAACCCTGAAAACTTAGTTCTATTCATGAAATTGAACAATTAAAGACATTAGTAGTCCTAAGTACCAACATTAGGGTTTCAAGGCCCATTAAAGTATATTCATGCATATGAAACTCTAAATTAACTAATTATATGCAAAGTTCGTCCTTTCTCTTCCTAATATTCCATTTTATCATTAACATGCTAATATCAACATTAATCATCTATTAAACCCTACTAATCACTTTAATCATATCAAAATAGGGTTTCTTAATCATCATTACATTAAGGTTGATATCTTCCATTACTTTTCGAATTGCATAAGGAATCAGGCTTCAATTATATTTTATTTAGATTCCTCTCAATTTTCTGAGCAAGTTTCATATTTTATGCATACTCATCCGAGCTACCATTAGAGAGATATGAATTTAAAAAATATTTACCTGATGGACCAATGGTTGTGCGCCACGTCACCCCTCTCATGCAAAGCGATTTCTTTAGGAAATATAACCGAATTACGGTTATACCCTTAGTTAAGTGGCCGCGCCTTCAGCCCGCGGAGGGGTAAGATGGTCCAACGACCCGTGGGTCGTCTTCCTCCTTGCGATGGTGCGCTGCGTCGCCCTAGCAGCGGCCCACACGGCTTCCTCCCTTGCTACACGGCCTGCAGCTTGCCGGAAATGGCCGCCCCACCTCTGACCTTCCCTGCCGCAGCCAACCAAGTTGCAACGCATGGCCGAAACGGCCAGTTCTAGGCACGACAAGCCTGTGTTTCCCTGCGGATATGCAGCCTTCTTGTCGGTGTTGTGCATGTACGGACGCAAGGGGATGATGGCCAATCGTTCCTCGGTTGTCGTGGGTACGTCCCGATTCCATCAAGGCTACAAGCAGATCCCCTCGTTGCTCTAGGGATAGAGGTACACCCCAGTTAGGGTTTGAACGAGTTTGAAGAAGAAGGAGGAGGAAAAGAGTGGGAGACAAGGGAAGCTCGAGTCTGTGGATCCGTTCCTTTTATAGAGATGGGTAGCAATATCCCACGAGGAGAGTAAGTCACATTGTCAATAGGAAAACTCCTTTCCTTGTTTACAAAGAAATTTTTCTCTTTCCTAATTATTCATATCCCTTAATTATTAGGAAAATCCGAATTTTATCTCCTTGATATTTCTTTATGCTCAAGATTTTGAAAATAGCTCCTTTTATCCTCTTAGTACTTTCCCCTTATTCTAAAGGCAAGAAATTCTATTTTCATTTCATAGAAAATACTTCCTTCTTTACAATCCATTAATTATGTATGCACATTATCTTCTTATTTAATAATTTTGGCATTTTATCTTTCTTTCCTCTTCATTGGGTTTCCTTAGATTCTAAGAAACTCAATGAATTCGAAATTCCTTTTAAAGGAATTCTCATCACCCTTAAATGCATCAATATGCATTATTCCACATTATCTTGTTTTATTTCTTATTAAAATAGTTCTTTTTGAGGAATTCTCTTTAGTTCTCTTTTATTTTCCTCATTGGTTTTCCTTCCTACATTAGGAATTCTTGGGATACGAAATCCCACCAAGAATAACTCAATTATACATCTTTTCACATATTTTCCACATTTCATCAATGTTTTCAATTTCTTTCTTAATAAAGAAATACTTATTGGATCTTTTCTTTTATTATTGCCCTTTCTTTGCAATATTGGATTCCTTGGCACCCAAGGAACCTAAAGGTACGAAATCCATCCTTGGATTCCATTCTTTTTCCTTCTAGAGGTTTCCACACTTTTCCTTTTTCTCTATTTTCTTATTTACTCGAAAATAGTGGAATTTCTTTTATCCTTTCTTGTTATTGGGCCCAATAGCCAATAAAGCCCACAAACAAATCAACAAGGCTATTTTAAACGAAAATCATGCATTCATTCACTATTTGTTCATTTATCTTTAATATGAGAAATTACATTTCTCCGCAATTGAACCCAAAATCAGGGTTGTAACATCCTTCCCCTCTTATGAGAATTTTGCCCTCAAAATTCCATCAAGCAAACAAACAAAACAGGTTAAGCCTTCTTATGTCCATCAGGGCTCCCATGTGGCTTCACCCTTTCCATGGTGTTTCCCAAGAACCTTCATCATCTCATTTTCTTCCATCTGAGTTCTTTCTTACCTTGGTATATCGTACCCTCATAGGTGACTCAGGACATTCCAGCCTCAAAAGCTGAATAGGTTCAGGGCTCAGCACATAGCTTGGGTACCTCACATAGTGCTCTAGATTAGACTCATGCAACACATCATTTTATCCTGAGGGGTAAGGTTAAACACAACCATCTCCACCAATCCATCTCAAATGGACCCATATATCGGGGACTCAGCTTTATCAGCTGTAGCTTAGAGGGGTTGGATTTTCACATCACATATTCTCCCATAGTGAACTACATGTCAGTCTGCTTTACATCATATTGTGACTCATGTCACCCTCGGGCTCTCTCTTTCGGCCATTGCACGATCAAGCGACTTCATCTGC
Organism: Alisma plantago-aquatica; assembly: GCA_963693085.1. Classification (NCBI taxonomy): domain Eukaryota; kingdom Viridiplantae; phylum Streptophyta; class Magnoliopsida; order Alismatales; family Alismataceae; genus Alisma; species Alisma plantago-aquatica. The sequence goes on along the minus strand of OY856413.1, from coordinate 117,553,767 downwards.
ACACACTGTGGTTCTTTTATGACCTTCACGAGGCCTCCTTCACCAACATCATCTTAATGAAGTGGTGACTGACACAACCTCCTTCTTGCATCCCGATAAAGGCTATGGTGGTTAACATCACATCTTAAGAATTGTCTCTATGTATCACCCTAAATGAGCACACATGCTCTCATCAGACCCTCTAGTCCAGATCATACTATCCATTAGTATGGGGTGATAAACTGTACAAACACTGAGCTCTTCATGTATCTACCTCCACCTCATGGGAGTGAACCTTTAGGTCACATCAAGAACTTTGAATTCGCATCATGTTGTAATTGAACCATCCCTTTTCATATGTAGTTCAACCAGATCTGTCCCTTGACAGAACTCTTCCTTTCTCATGTCATCTAGGTAAGGCGATCTACCATAACCCATATTGTATCTTGACCTTCTTGGTCTAGGTGAAACTCACATCATCCATTATGATGAACTCCCATTCCCTCTCGAGAACTCTTTATACTTTATATCCATGCACTGGGTTAATGGTGTTCGTCCTTCACCTCCTGGCTTGCATGGCCACATGCTACATGCAACTTTGTTTTAAGCATCCAGAATGCTGCCATCACTTACTATCTTTGTAGTACCAAGGTATATCATGTCCTCCTATATTGTTATGATTCCTCAAGCTTGATACCTCGGAAACCCTAAACCACTCTCAAAAGGGTTTTATTATCTTCCTATCCAAAGAAGTGTACTTGAGGTTCTATCACCATCCTTTTACTACATCAAGGACTAAACTGGCTACCCAAACAATGATTAACTTGTTCAACATATCTCATCCAGAGCATTCATTACCACTCCTTATCCTTAGGTGTTAGTTAATGTCGAAGACACACACCGCCATGCATTATACTTATCATCTCATCTCATACTCTAAGTTCGTCTTCATCAAGAAACTCTGAGCTCATCCTCATGGTGATCAAACTCAACCTTGTGATTCTGTGTAACACTTGTAAAAGAAAAAAAATCCACTTAGTTCAAGATAAAACGTCCTCACAAGATGATCTCCTTAATACTCTTAGTGTTTGTAAACCATCCATGTATTATTCCCTCCACAAAGGTATGTTATCATCTCTATCCTCATACCTTGTAGCAATGTTCCAACTTCCATCATCTTTATCCTTGGTGTAAGGCATGTGTATTGTCCTATCTCTCACTCCCATAACAAGAAGAAATAAGCATTTGGTTGCAGTCCAAATACAGAGTTCTTCCTGTTCCAAGAGTAGAGATGGTACAGCCCACCTTGCCCGTACACTTTCAAATCCAAGTTGAAACATGCAGCTTATGTCTCTATATCACAAACATCATGATATCCACACTACTTCCAGGGAAAACTGGTCTCAGACTTACTTGGTCCAAGCATAATCCTAGGTCATCTCCTCTAGGTCTATAGGGAGTCGGCACTCTTGGGGTCATCCCTTTTCCCTTATGCATCAAAGAGTGCCCTACTCATCTGTCCTTTGGGTCCCATGAGTTCATGAAGGTGATCAATCTCCTAACCCATGGCCCTCAGACAATGATAGTTGTTACCTCCCGACCCCATGGTCATGTGCAACTAGGGAATTAGGCGACTCCTTCTTCCATCGGTCTTATCCCTACCTGACCCTTGGATAGACTTAGGATTCTAACATAGTACATGTCCAACTTAGAACCTTACCCAAGCCTTCATCATCTCTTTCTACATTCACGACTGACTTTCATCCTTTCATAGGGATCATGGCGACTTGTCTTCCATGGTCAGGTCCCATACTGGTTACCTCCATGGTAACACATCCACATGCACTTTAGAGATGGCTATGTATGGGTCTATAGGTTCATTTTCACGCCATGTACTTTTCACTTAGCTTCTCAAGATCCTACAAAACCTCTTTAGGTCACCTCAAAACCAACAAAACCGGTATACACCCTACCAAAGGGTCCCTCTCCCAGGATGGGAGGAAACTACAACTTTTGACGACAAGGTCACAACTGTCCTTAGGGTTTACCTTCGCATGAGCATGTCTAACCCGACAGCTATTAAAGCACAAGTTGATCACCTAATAAACCATGCTAGGTCGTACTTGTTCTCATCCTCAACATTAGTTCAACTTAGTTGTGAGGGGGTTCATCAAACATACCCTCAACTTAAGGGGTTTCCTTTACATGAGGAGTACCATGCTCGGAACTATAGAGACTCAAATCTCATCATGAGCATTGGGTACACAGCTTCCCCTCTTAGGCCTAGGAACCTTAGGTTCTCCTTTGGATATCCAACTGCATGCTCAAACTCTTAACCACGAATCAAGCATGTCCAAGGTATGTCATGTACTCCCATGATCCTTTTATATGAGCAACACCTCAGAGTTGAGTCCTCCTCAAGGACATTCAACTAGGTATAAAACCTCACAACAGGGTACTTAAACCTCCTCAGGGTCTAAGGCACTCTTTATCTCATCCAGCAGGTAACCCCTTATACCCTGGGTACTAGAAGAATCGTCCTCTCTCTAGGGTTTGGTTCCTCTAAAGGCAACCAAGATATCATCATCCTTCAGGGATCAAGCAGAAGGCAACCACCATCATCCACTTAGGTCGCATCATTCTTGACTCCCCACTATTCCTCAAGTTTCGGGGTTTTAGGCTTCCAACCTCCCTATTGGGGTTCTGCTTCCTCTCTCTAGAGCTAATTCCACTTCCAACCATACTTACTAGATGTCCCTTCTCCATGAAGGCTCATACTCACAAGCATACCCCTAGGTGGTTGAAGCCTATTCTCCACTCATGTTTGGCTCAAGAGCATCCATACCCCTTTCATAAGCCATCCATCATGATATCTTAACCAGGGTTGGGTCACCAAAGGTACTAGATAATCTACCCTCTTATGGCATCCCAAAGGCATGACCAACCAAACACTCGGTCAATCATGACATCTAACTCATCATGTCATCTCTCTCTCTCTAACCTTCACTTAGGGTTAGGGTTACCAACATCCTCAAAGGATGAGCTAGGTCTCTACCTTTAATGGAGGTCTCTACCTCCAAGACTAACTCTCTCTACTCATCCTCCTACCAAGGAGGTCTATCCTCAGGTCTCTCCTGAGGGCAATGACAACTCGTGTCATATGACCCAAACATGTATCTATTCCTTTTACGCTTACTCTATTAAGCTTATGTCCATGACATCTTATTTACATGCTTTTTATTAATTTGGTGGAGGATTCCTTAATCCTTATCAACCTTACCCATACCTCAAGAGGGTGAGGAGAAGAGAGAAAACCCTAATCCTTAAGGTCCTTAATAGAATTTGAGTTGAGAAGGGATGAACAAGATGAGAGGGTCCTAAAGGTATCTTATTTTGATTCATATCCTAAGACTTTGGCCAGGCAGTCACACGGATCTGGGAGTCCTCGTATTCCGACTAGCGGTGCGGAGGAAAATATTGCCAGCCCCCAGTCGTGATCCTTTTCTAGACACCTCTGTCTTTCGGATAATCCTCTAATAACTCCCTTGGGTTCTACAGAATTTGTAAAATTTAATAATTATTAAAGATGACTTGAGGAACCTATGCTCTGATACCAATTGTAACGACCCCGCCTCTCGGTAACCCCCACTTAAGGGAGACCCGAAGGAAAGAGTCGTTAATCAATTAACATGATCAAAGGTTCGACAAATAATCGATAATAATTAATAAACTTACCAACTAAACTGAAAACTTGTATAAAATAAAACTTTGTTTACCTTTTTAAAATCTGGGATTCCTAAACTTCTATCCATGATGATACTAATCTAACTAACACTCTTGTACACGTTACTTCTCATTCAATTCCACATATGCCACTTTACTATTTGTTCTTTTCATTGTACCTAAAACGCCGACAAACAAAACGTCGGTCAGCCGAAGCTGGTATGTGGGGGAAACAATAATTGTGCAACTATGTTAACAATGTAATCAACCAAATATCCTTTAACAACCAAGATTACTTTTTAAGCAATACTACTCAATCCTTGCCTATTGCCTTTCTCTGTAACGTCCCTACAGTGGACATGGATACCACCTCTCTCATATGGTAGATCCTTACCCCCATGGCCCTACCACACAGGTAGCCAATACCTAGGGTTATGGAGTCGCATGGTCCTACCCAAAGGTAGACCAATCCCTGACTCATGATGACTTGATGGACCTACCCCATTGGTAGCCATTTACTAAGTCATTTAATGACCTGATGGACCTACCCTCATTGGTAGCCATTTACTAGGTCAATCTATAAAGGTACAGAGGGGACTAGGATCTGAGCTAGTAGGCACATATCTTAGATGATAGTCGTATTCACATTATAATTTGCAAGAATTAAATGCATCCAACAGTTTATTTCAAGCCACGATGGAAACATCGATAAAAGCCCGGAAAACTAATTCGGGTAGTCATAAGCATAACCACATACCTGTACATGCAGATTTGAGATAGAATAGTCCAATCAACAATAGGCAAGCAAGCATTCAATAAGATCCTAAAACAAACACCCAATATTTTCTATCATGGATCATGGTATCCAATTCTAATAGACCTTATTCAAGCCCTAGGGTTACTATTTCATTTTTAGGGTTTCTATTGCAATTAGGGTTTCCTTTAATCTTTCACTATTTTAAACCCTAATTATTCACAAAAGATATTAAGGTTATCCCTTAACAACATTTAACCTTATTTTCGAATTAAAGGCATCACTATCCATCAATTAAACACATTAAACTTATCTTACATTAAAACTGTCATTTTTATCCTTTTAATCCATGACAAGATCATTATGCTTATTTATCATCAATTTGTAATTCATTATGCTCTACTACTCATATGAACGTTATTAATAATTAATTCTACTTTGATTCATGAGAAACCCCTAATTACTATCTTTAGGGTATTTATTCACAAATTAATAACTTTTAATGTTCGAAGTAGATTATAACCCTGAAAACTTAGTTCTATTCATGAAATTGAACAATTAAAGACATTAGTAGTCCTAAGTACCAACATTAGGGTTTCAAGGACCATTAAAGTATATTCATGCATATGAAACTCTAAATTAACTAATTATATGCAAAGTTCGTCCTTTCTCTTCCTAATATTCCATTTTATCATTAACAGGCTAATATCAACATTAATCATCTATTAAACCCTACTAATCACTTTAATCATATCAAAATAGGGTTTCTTAATCATCATTACATTAAAGTTGATATCTTCCATTACTTTTCTAATTTCATAAGGAATCAGGCTTCAATTATATTTTATTTAGATTCCTCTCGATTTTCTGAGCAAGTTTCATATTTTATGCATACTCATCCGAGCTACCATTAGAGAGATATGAATTTAACAAATATTTACTTGATGGACCAATGGTTGTGCGCCACGTCACCCCTCTCATGCAAAGCGATTTCTTTAGGAAATATAACTAAATTACAGTTATACCCTTAGTTAAGTGGCTGCGCCTTCAGCCCGCGGAGGGGCAAGATGGTCCAACGACCCGTGGGTCGTCTTCCTCCTTGCGATGGCGCGCTGCGTCGCCCTAGCAACGGCCCACACGGCTTCCTCCCTTACTGCACGGCCTGCAGCTTGCCGGAAATGGCCGCCCCACCTCCGACCTTCCCTGTCGCAGCCAACCAAGCTGCAACGCATGGCCGAAATGGCCAGTTCTAGGCACGACAAGCCTATGTTTCCCTACGGATCTGCAGCCTTCTTGTTGGTGTTGTGAATGGATGAACGCAAGGGGATGATGGCCAATCGTTCCTCGGTTGTCGTGGGTACGTCCCGATTCCATCAAGGCTACAAGCAGATCCCCTCGTTGCTCTAGGGATAGAGGTACACCCCGGTTAGGGTTTGAACAAGTTTGAAGAAGGAGGAGGAAAAGAGTGGGATACAAGGGAAAGCTCGAGTCTGTGGATCCGTTCCTTTTATAGAGATGGGTAGCAGCATCCCACAAGGAGAGTAAGTCCCATTGTCAATAGGAAAACTCCTTTCCTTGTTTACAAAGAAATTCTTCTCTTTCCTAATTATTCATATCCCTTAATTATTAGGAAAATCCGAATTTTATCTCCTTGATATTTCTTTATGCTCAAGATTTTGAAAATAGCTCCTTTTATCCTCTTAGTACTTGCCCCTTATTCTAAAGGCAAGAAATTCTATTTTCATTTCATAGAAAATACTTCCTTCTTTACAATCCATTAATTATGTATGCACATTATCTTCTTATTTAATAATTTTGTCATTTTATCTTTCTTTCCTCTTCATTGGGTTTCCTTAGATTCTCAGAAACTCAAAGAATTCGAAATTCCTTTTAAAGGAATTCTCATCATCCTTAAATGCATCAATATGCATTATTCCACATTATCTTGTTTTATTTCTTATTAAAATAGTTCTTTTTGAGGAATTCTCTTTATTTCTCTTTTATTTTCCTCATTGGTTTTCCTTCCTACATTAGGAATGCTTGGGATACGAAATCCCACCAAGAATAACTCAATTATACATCTTTTCACATATTTTCCACATTTCATCAATGTTTTCAATTTCTTTCTTAATAAAGAAATACTTATTGGATCTTTTCTTTTATTATTGCCCTTTCTTTGCAATATTGGATTCCTTGGCACCCAAGGAACCTAAAGGTACGAAATCCATCCTTGGATTCCATTCTTTTTCCTTCTAGAGGTTTCCACACTTTTCCTTTTTCTCTATTTTCTTATTTACTCGAAAATAGTGGAATTTCTTTTATCCTTTCTTGTTATTGGGCCCAATAGCCAATAAAGCCCACAAACAAATCAACAAGGCTGTTTTAAATGAAAATCATCCATTCATTCACTATTTGTTCATTTATCTTTAATATGAGAAATTACATTTCTCCGCAATTGAACCCAAAATCAGGGTTGTAACAGCCTAGGTTGTTTCCTCCTAGAAAGGGCAGACGGAAACACACTATATTCAACAGTCAACTGCCCTAGTTGTCGTTGAAGTTGTGTTAGTTACAGATAGAGGGTGGAAGATAAGGACTTCCTGCTCCTAGATTCATGAAGTCCCGATGGGTTGGAGTGCAAGGCACAGTGAGGCCCGCTAGTATCAATGGCAAGATCTAGATGTTGAGTCCATTGATTTCACTGGTCAGCTTCATATGGTATATGATGGGGGCCTTCAATTTAATGCTTGGACCTCCTGAAATCCTGAAGAAAGAGAGGCATCGGGTGTTGGGTTTCCGGTGGCTAAACCCTCAAGGTAGATGAAGCTGATGTCGGGAGGAGGGCATGCCTTCCTCCTCTACTTCTCGATCTGCATCAGAAGGTGGACCAGCTATGTCTAAGTTAGAGAAGCATAGTAGGTGGTAGGAGAAGCAAGTTTGTTCATTCATCTTCAAGGGGGGTTGGGGGCTTCCAATTTGTTGTATAGAGGGTTTATTGTTGATGAGTTCAGGTGACGAGGAGGGAGTGGCTATAGGTTGTCATGGAGGATGGTGGGTGGAGGTTTCTTGCGGTCTAGCAGAGGTAGTGGGTGCAATCTGAGTATTACCCAGATTCTAGGGTGTTGTAGGTCTACAACCATGGTTTTATGAGATCGGTCCTTACGCTGTACGATTCTAAAGGTTCGGCCAGTCTGCGGGATTGTGGTCAGGGATTTGTTCGCGGAAAGATGAGGCAATTTCTGGCGAGGTCAGTAGAGGGGCCGAGACTTGGCTAGAGGGGCGAGCTGGATGCTACCGTTTCTAGGTTGAAGATGATTGATTTATAGATATGTTTAAGGAAAGGTTGGGTCGTAGGATTCATATGGGGTGAGAGGGGTTGTCATTTGGAGTTTCAGTGGATCAGGGTGGTGTTAATGGAGGTCTGGGTAGTCGTGATGAGGAGAGGGGGTAACGGACAATCTTCTTGTTTGTGGGAGGTGTAGGGTAGTTTGACGGCTGCATTGCCATTCGCCAAACATGATGGCGCCTTGTTGTTAGGATTTAGCATGGCACTAGGGTGAGTTGGGTAGGTGAGGAGATCCGAGGTGAGGTTGTCCATGACGGTTTCAAAACATGTGGAGCACAAAGGACTCTTGGGAGTTCTTTAGAAACTGCCAACCCTAGTAGCGTTACTCAAGGTTGGGGAGACGCTCCCCTTTCACGGCTCATTGAAGCGGATCCCAATTATCACAGGATTAACTATAGTAAACCATCAATCTCATTAACTTCAAGATTTTATATCTCCTAAAGTATGAATCCGATTTCCATGAAATTTTTAGTACAATTTGACAACATGTTTGTTGGTTTATGAAAATGTTAGTTCCTTATTTTATGGTTCCATCTTATCCTAATACATTTTCCATCATAACTCACTTAATACTTATGTATCCAATGTTATAGATGATATTTTAATTGGTTCCAAAGTCATTGGTTCTCAAATATATAGAATTCGATATATTTAGACTAATATATTTTCAATTGAAGAAAATGATACTACAATGGCAAGTTGAGGGACTAGATTGTAAACAATTTTTAAGTAAAGAGTAATAGCTCATTTAGGCACAAGATATTTTCAATGACGTCCAAGTAATGTCAAGAATCGTGATATTTGAATAAGATGAAAGAATAACTCTTAAATGGGTGGGTAATTTGGTAAATAGACTGAATTGAGTTCAATTGAAATTTGGGATCAAATTTTCAGTATGTTACACCTAATGTGTCCCTCTATAAGTTCCATGTAAATCTTTGCATATCATCACTGAACAATCTCACTTATCAGATGGAAGCTCCAAATAATATTATTGGAACACTGAAGCCATTTGGTTCCCTAGCTTTCTCAATAGCCCCATAAAGTTCTCAATATGTCTCTACTATGTTAGTACATAGAAATCCTAGGAATATGTATGAGTTTACTAATGAATTTATTGATATATAGAGCCTCCTTTTTTGCTTCTAATGCAGCATCTTATTTGGCTTCTACTTAAGAATAATTTGTTGACTTCTACTTGGAACTCTTCTAGATGACAACGCCACCATTAAGTAAAATCCAAAACTAGATTGGATCTAATCATCCTTATTAGTTTGAAAACTAGAATCAGTGTAACACATCAGAAACAATGTATCATTGCCTTTAAATTCTAGTAATACGTCATTTGTCATTTATAAGTATTTAAGTTCTCCTTAACTGCATTATAGTGACATTCACCTGAATATATTTGATATTATCTTACCACGCTCAATGAATTTAATTATTTAAACATGTACATAACAGCATGCACATGAGAGATGCTATTTCCCAAGAAAATGAAATCTTACTCATGCAGCCCCTCTCTTCCAAATATTTTGAATAATTGACCTCAATAAGACGTATCCCATTATACATAAGTAGTTCTCTTTCTTCAACTCTTGTGTTTTAAATTGTATCAATTACTTGTCAATTTATGTACTTTGATTCAAGCCAAGAAGCCTTCTATATATATGTCTATAGATCTTAATACTTAGAATATAGGTAGTTTATTGTTGGTTTATTACACTAACGAGTTTCAATCTTAAGGAAGATCTTTTACTCAACTAACTAATTTTCACAAGTATACGGAAGTAGATGTAGTTGAGATCGAACACAAGGAGCTTAAGCAATCAATTAACGCAGTAGTGCTAAGGTTCAACAATCTAGACTATTTTAAAGGTGATTTGGTTTTATTAGACTAGAATTTCAGAATTAAACAAACAGTAATGGATTACTAAAGGAGATTAAAAAAATTAGATATGGAAAAGATGGTCCAACGACTCGCGCCTTCAGCCCGCGGAGGGGCACGATGGTCCAACGACCCGTGGGTCGTCTTCCTCCTTGCGATGGTGCGCTGCGTCGCCCTAGCAGCGGCCCACACGGCTTCCTCCCTTGCTACACGGCCTGCAGCTTGCCGGAAATGGCCGCCCCACCTCTGACCTTCCCTGCCGCAGCCAACCAAGTTGCAACGCATGGCCGAAACGGCCAGTTCTAGGCACGACAAGCCTGTGTTTCCCTGCGGATATGCAGCCTTCTTATCGGTGTTGTGCATGGACGGACGCAAGGGGATGATGGCCAATCGTTCCTCGGTTGTCGTGGGTACGTCCCGATTCCATCAAGGCTACAAGCAGATCCCCTCGTTGCTCTAGGGATAGAGGTACACCCCGGTTAGGGTTTGAACGAGTTTGAAGAAGAAGAAGGAGGAAAAGAGTGGGAGACAAGGGAAGCTCGAGTCTGTGGATCCATTCCTTTTATAGAGATGGGTAGCAATATCCCACGAGGAGAGTAAGTCATATTGTCAATAGGAAAACTCCTTTCCTTGTTTACAAAGAAATTTTTCTCTTTCCTAATTATTCATATCCCTTAATTATTAGGAAAATCCGAATTTTATCTCCTTGATATTTCTTTATGCTCAAGATTTTGAAAATAGCTCCTTTTATCCTCTTAGTACTTTCCCCTTATTCTAAAGGCAAGAAATTCTATTTTCATTTCATAGAAAATACTTCCTTCTTTACAATCCATTAATTATGTATGCACATTATCTTCTTATTTAATAATTTTGGCATTTTATCTTTCTTTCCTCTTCATTGGGTTTCCTTAGATTCTAAGAAACTCAATGAATTCGAAATTCCTTTTAAAGGAATTCTCATCACCCTTAAATGCATCAATATGCATTATTCCACATTATCTTGTTTTATTTCTTATTAAAATAGTTCTTTTTGAGGAATTCTCTTTAGTTCTCTTTTATTTTCCTCATTGGTTTTCCTTCCTACATTAGGAATTCTTGGGATACGAAATCCCACCAAGAATAACTCAATTATACATCTTTTCACATATTTTCCACATTTCATCAATGTTTTCAATTTCTTTCTTAATAAAGAAATACTTATTGGATCTTTTCTTTTATTATTGCCCTTTCTTTGCAATATTGGATTCCTTGGCACCCAAGGAACCTAAAGGTACGAAATCCATCCTTGGATTCCATTCTTTTTCCTTCTAGAGGTTTCCACACTTTTCCTTTTTCTCTATTTTCTTATTTACTCGAAAATAGTGGAATTTCTTTTATCCTTTCTTGTTATTGGGCCCAATAGCCAATAAAGCCCACAAACAAATCAACAAGGCTATTTTAAACGAAAATCATGCATTCATTCACTATTTGTTCATTTATCTTTAATATGAGAAATTACATTTCTCCGCAATTGAACCCAAAATCAGGGTTGTAACATCCTTCCCCTCTTATGAGAATTTTGCCCTCAAAATTCCATCAAGCAAACAAACAAAATAGGATAAGCCTTCTTATGTCCATCAGGGCTCCCATGTGGCTTCACCCTTTCCATGGTGTTTCCCAAGAACCTTCATCATCTCATTTTCTTCCATCTGAGTTCTTTCTTACCTTGGTATATCGTACCCTCATAGGTGACTCAGGACATTCCAGCCTCAAAAGCTGAATAGGTTCAGGGCTCAGCACATGGCTTGGGTACCTCACATAGTGCTCTAGATTAGACTCATGCAACACATCATTTTATCCTGAGGGGTAAGGTTAAACACAACCATCTCCACCAATCCATCTCAAATGGACCCATATATCGGGGACTCAGCTTTATCAGCTGTAGCTTAGAGGGGTTGGATTTTCACATCACATATTCTCCCACAGTGAACTACATGTCAGTCTGCTTTGCATCATATTGTGACTCATGTCACCCTCGGGCTCTCTCTTTCGGCCATTGCACGATCAAGCGACTTCATCTGCACACACTGTGGTTCTTTTATGACCTTCACGAGGCCTCCTTCACCAACATCATCTTAATGAAGCGGTGACTGACACAACCTCCTTCTTGCATCCCGATAAAGGCTATGGTGGTTAACATCACATCTTAAGAATTGTCTCTATGTATCACCCTAAATGAGCACACATGCTCTCATCAGACCCTCTAGTCCGGATCATACTATCCATTAGTATGGGGTGATAAACTGTACAAACACTGAGCTCTTCATGTATCTACCTCCACCTCATGGGAGTGAACCTTTAGGTCACATCAAGAACTTTGAATTCGCATCATGTTGTAATTGAACCATCCCTTTTCATATGTAGTTCAACCAGATCTGTCCCTTGACAGAACTCTTCCTTTCTCATGTCATCTAGGTAAGGCGATCTACCATAACCCATATTGTATCTTGACCTTCTTGGTCTAGGTGAAACTCACATCATCCATTATGATGAACTCCCATTCCCTCTCGAGAACTCTTTATACTTTATATCCATGCACTGGGTTAATGGTGTTCGTCCTTCACCTCCTGGCTTGCATGGCCACATGCTACATGCAACTTTGTTTTAAGCATCCAGAATGCTGCCATCACTTACTATCTTTGTAGTACCAAGGTATATCATGTCCTCCTATATTGTTATGATTCCTCAAGCTTGATACCTCGGAAACCCTAAACCACTCTCAAAAGGGTTTTATTATCTTCCTATCCAAAGAAGTGTACTTGAGGTTCTATCACCATCCTTTTACTACATCAAGGACTAAACTGGCTACCCAAACAACGATTAACTTGTTCAACATATCTCATCCAGAGCATTCATTACCACTCCTTATCCTTAGGTGTTAGTTAATGTCGAAGACACACACCGCCATGCATTATACTTATCATCTCATCTCATACTCTAAGTTCGTCTTCATCAAGAAACTCTGAGCTCATCCTCATGGTGATCAAACTCAACCTTGTGATTCTGTGTAACACTTGTAAAAGAAAAAAAATCCACTTAGTTCAAGATAAAACGTCCTCACAAGATGATCTCCTTAATACTCTTAGTGTTTGTAAACCATCCATGTATTATTCCCTCCACAAAGGTATGTTATCATCTCTATCCTCATACCTTGTAGCAATGTTCCAACTTCCATCATCTTTATCCTTGGTGTAAGGCATGTGTATTGTCCTATCTCTCACTCCCATAACAAGAAGAAATAAGCATTTGGTTGCAGTCCAAATACAGAGTTCTTCCTGTTCCAAGAGTAGAGATGGTACAGCCCACCTTGCCCGTACACTTTCAAATCCAAGTTGAAACATGCAGCTTATGTCTCTATATCACAAACATCATGATATCCACACTACTTCCAGGGAAAACTGGTCTCGGACTTACTTGGTCCAAGCATAATCCTAGGTCATCTCCTCTAGGTCTATAGGGAGCCGGCACTCTTGGGGTCATCCCTTTTCCCTTATGCATCAAAGAGTGCCCTACTCATCTGTCCTTTGGGTCCCATGAGTTCATGAAGGTGATCAATCTCCTAACCCATGGCCCTCAGACAATGATAGTTGTTACCTCCCGACCCCATGGTCATGTGCAACTAGGGAATTAGGCGACTCCTTCTTCCATTGGTCTTATCCCTACCTGACCCTTGGATAGACTTAGGATTCTAACATAGTACATGTCCAACTTAGAACCTTACCCAAGCCTTCATCATCTCTTTCTACATTCACGACTGACTTTCATCCTTTCATAGGGATCATGGCGACTTGTCTTCCATGGTCAGGTCCCATACTGGTTACCTCCATGGTAACACATCCACATGCACTTTAGAGATGGCTATGTATGGGTCTACAGGTTCATTTTCACGCCATGTACTTTTCACTTAGCTTCTCAAGATCCTACAAAACCTCTTTAGGTCACCTCAAAACCAACAAAACTGGTATACACCCTACCAAAGGGTCCCTCTCCCAGGATGGGAGGAAACTACAACTTTTGACGACAAGGTCACAACTGTCCTTAGGGTTTACCTTCGCATGAGCATGTCTAACCCGACAGCTATTAAAGCACAAGTTGATCACCTAATAAACCATGCTAGGTCGTACTTGTTCTCATCCTCAACATTAGTTCAACTTAGTTGTGAGGGGGTTCATCAAACATACCCTCAACTTAAGGGGTTTCCTTTACATGAGGAGTACCATGCTCGGAACTATAGAGACTCAAATCTCATCATGAGCATTGGGTACACAGCTTCCCCTCTTAGGCCTAGGAACCTTAGGTTCTCCTTTGGATATCCAACTGCATGCTCAAACTCTTAACCACGAATCAAGCATGTCCAAGGTATGTCATGTACTCCCATGATCCTTTTATATGAGCAACACCTCAGAGTTGAGTCCTCCTCAAGAACATTCAACTAGGTATAAAACCTCACAACAGGGTACTTAAACCTCCTCAGGGTCTAAGGCACTCTTTATCTCATCCAGCAGGTCACCCCTTATACCCTGGGTACTAGAAGAATCGTCCTCTCTCTAGGGTTTGGTTCCTCTAAAGGCAACCAAGATATCATCAGCCTTCAGGGATCAAGCAGAAGGCAACCACCATCATCCACTTAGGTCGCATCATTCTTGACTCCCCACTATTCCTCAAGTTTCGGGGTTTTAGGCTTCCAACCTCCCTATTGGGGTTCTGCTTCCTCTCTCTAGAGCTAATTCCACTTCCAACCATACTTACTAGATGTCCCTTCTCCATGAAGGCTCATACTCACAAGCATACCCCTAGGTGGTTGAAGCCTATTCTCCACTCATGTTTGGCTCAAGAGCATCCATACCCCTTTCATAAGCCATCCATCATGATATCTTAACCAGGGTTGGGTCACCAAAGGTACTAGATAATCTACCCTCTTATGGCATCCCAAAGGCATGACCAACCAAACACTCGGTCAATCATGACATCTAACTCATCATGTCATCTCTCTCTCTCTAACCTTCACTTAGGGTTAGGGTTACCAACATCCTCAAAGGATGAGCTAGGTCTCTACCTTTAATGGAGGTCTCTACCTCCAAGACTAACTCTCTCTACTCATCCTCCTACCAAGGAGGTCTATCCTCAGGTCTCTCCTGAGGGCAATGACAACTCGTGTCATATGACCCAAACATGTATCTATTCCTTTTACGCTTACTCTATTAAGCTTATGTCCATGACATCTTATTTACATGCTTTTTATTAATTTGGTGGAGGATTCCTTAATCCTTATCAACCTTACCCATACCTCAAGAGGGTGAGGAGAAGAGAGAAAACCCTAATCCTTAAGGTCCTTAATAGAATTTGAGTTGAGAAGGGATGAACAAGATGAGAGGGTCCTAAAGGTATCTTATTTTGATTCATATCCTAAGACTTTGGCCAGGCAGTCACACGGATCTGGGAGTCCTCGTATTCCGACTAGCGGTGCGGAGGAAAATATTGCCAGCCCCCAGTCGTGATCCTTTTCTAGACACCTCTGTCTTTCGGATAATCCTCTAATAACTCCCTTGGGTTCTACAGAATTTGTAAAATTTAATAATTATTAAAGATTACTTGAGGAACCTATGCTCTGATACCAATTGT
This sequence comes from Alisma plantago-aquatica, assembly GCA_963693085.1. Classification (NCBI taxonomy): domain Eukaryota; kingdom Viridiplantae; phylum Streptophyta; class Magnoliopsida; order Alismatales; family Alismataceae; genus Alisma; species Alisma plantago-aquatica. Next base: position 117,538,416 of record OY856413.1, on the reverse strand, counting down.
AACGACCCCGCCTCTCGGTAACCCCCACTTAAGGGAGACCCGAAGGAAAGAGTCGTTAATCAATTAACATGATCAAAGGTTCGACAAATAATCGATAATAATTAATAAACTTACCAACTAAACTGAAAACTTGTATAAAATAAAACTTTGTTTACCTTTTTAAAATCTGGGATTCCTAAACTTCTATCCATGATGATACTAATCTAACTAACACTCTTGTACACATTACTTCTCATTCAATTCCACATATGACACTTTACTATTTGTTCTTTTCATTGTACCTAAAACGCCGACAAACAAAACGTCGGTCAGCCGAAGCTGGTATGTGGGGGAAACAATAATTGTGCAACTATGTTAACAATGTAATCAACCAAATATCGTTTAACAACCAAGATTACTTTTTAAGCAATACTACTCAATCCTTGCCTATTGCCTTTCTCTGTAACGTCCCTACAGTGGACATGGATACCACCTCTCTCATATGGTAGATCCTTACCCCCATGGCCCTACCACACAGGTAGCCAATACCTAGGGTTATGGAGTCACATGGTCCTACCCAAAGGTAGACCAATCCCTAACTCATGATGACTTGATGGACCTACCCCATTGGTAGCCATTTACTAAGTCATTTAATGACCTGATGGACCTACCCTCATTGGTAGCCATTTACTAGGTCAATCTATAAAGCTACAGAGGGGACTAGGATCTGAGCTAGTAGGCACATATCTTAGATGATAGTCATATTCACATTATAATTTGCAAGAATTAAATGCATCCAACAGTTTATTTCAAGCCACGATGGAAACATCGATAAAAGCCCGGAAAACTAATTCGGGTAGTCATAAGCATAACCACATACCTGTACATGCAGATTTGAGATAGAATAGTCCAATCAACAATAGGCAAGCAAGCATTCAATAAGATCCTAAAACAAACACCCAATATTTTCTATCATGGATCATGGTATCCAATTCTAATAGACCTTATTCAAGCCCTAGGGTTACTATTTCATTTTTAGGGTTTCTATTGCAATTAGGGTTTCCTTTAATCTTTCACTATTTTAAACCCTAATTATTCACAAAAGATATTAAGGTTATCCCTTAACAACATTTAACCTTATTTTCGAATTAAAGGCATCACTATCCATCAATTAAACACATCAAACTTATCTTACATTAAAACTGTCATTTTTATCCTTTTAATCCATGACAAGATCATTATGCTTATTTATCATCAATTTGTAATTCATTATGCTCTACTACTCATATGAACGTTATTAATCATTAATTCTACTTTGATTCATGAGAAACCCCTAATTACTATCTTTAGGGTATTTATTCACAAATTAATAACTTTTAATGTTCGAAGTAGATTATAACCCTGAAAACTTAGTTCTATTCATGAAATTGAACAATTAAAGACATTAGTAGTCCTAAGTACCAACATTAGGGTTTCAAGGCCCATTAAAGTATATTCATGCATATGAAACTCTAAATTAACTAATTATATGCAAAGTTCGTCCTTTCTCTTCCTAATATTCCATTTTATCATTATCAGGCTAATATCAACATTAATCATCTATTAAACCCTACTAATCACTTTAATCATATCAAAATAGGGTTTCTTAATCATCATTACATTAAAGTTGATATCTTCCATTACTTTTCAAATTGCATAAGGAATCAGGCTTCAATTATATTTTATTTAGATTCCTCTCGATTTTCTGAGCAAGTTTCATATTTTATGCATACTCATCCGAGCTACCATTAGAGAGATATGAATTTAACAAATATTTACTTGATGGACCAATGGTTGTGCGCCACGTCACCCCTCTCATGCAAAGTGATTTCTTTAGGAAATATAACTGAATTACAGTTATACCCTTATTTAAGTGGCTGCGCCTTCATCCCGCGGAGGGGCAAGATGGTCCAACGACCCGTGGGTCATCTTCCTCCTTGAGATGGCGCGCTGCGTCGCCCTAGCAACGGCCCACACGGCTTCCTCCCTTGCTGCACGGCCTGCAGCTTGCCGGAAATGGCCGCCCCACCTCTGACCTTCCCTGTCGCAGCCAACCAAGCTGCAACGCATGGCCGAAATGGCCAGTTCTAGGCACGACAAGCCTGTGTTTCCCTACGGATCTGCAGCCTTCTTGTTGGTGTTGTGAATGGATGAACGCAAGGGGATGATGGCCAATCGTTCCTCGGTTGTCGTGGGTACGTCCCGATTCCATCAAGGCTACAAGCAGATCCCCTCATTGCTCTAGGGATAGAGGTACACCCCGGTTAGGGTTTGAACAAGTTTGAAGAAGGAGGAGGAAAAGAGTGGGATACAAGGGAAAGATCGAGTCTGTGGATCCGTTCCTTTTATAGAGATGGGTAGCAGCATCCCACAAGGAGAGTAAGTCCCATTGTCAATAGGAAAACTCCTTTCCTTGTTTACAAAGAAATTCTTCTCTTTCCTAATTATTCATATCCCTTAATTATTAGGAAAATCCGAATTTTATCTCCTTGATATTTCTTTATGCTCAAGATTTTGAAAATAGCTCCTTTTATCCTCTTAGTACTTGCCCCTTATTCTAAAGGCAAGAAATTCTATTTTCATTTCATAGAAAATACTTCCTTCTTTACAATCCATTAATTATGTATGCACATTATCTTCTTATTTAATAATTTTGTCATTTTATCTTTCTTTCCTCTTCATTGGGTTTCCTTAGATTCTCAGAAACTCAAAGAATTCGAAATTCCTTTTAAAGGAATTCTCATCATCCTTAAATGCATCAATATGCATTATTCCACATTATCTTGTTTTATTTCTTATTAAAATAGTTCTTTTTGAGGAATTCTCTTTATTTCTATTTTATTTTCCTCATTGGTTTTCCTTCCTACATTAGGAATGCTTGGGATACGAAATCCCACCAAGAATAACTCAATTATACATCTTTTCACATATTTTCCACATTTCATCAATGTTTTCAATTTCTTTCTTAATAAAGAAATACTTATTGGATCTTTTCTTTTATTATTGCCCTTTCTTTGCAATATTGGATTCCTTGGCACCCAAGGAACCTAAAGGTACGAAATCCATCCTTGGATTCCATTCTTTTTCCTTCTAGAGGTTTCCACACTTTTCCTTTTTCTCTATTTTCTTATTTACTCGAAAATAGTGGAATTTCTTTTATCCTTTCTTGTTATTGGGCCCAATAGCCAATAAAGCCCACAAACAAATCAACAAGGCTGTTTTAAATGAAAATCATGCATTCATTCACTATTTGTTCATTTATCTTTAATATGAGAAATTACATTTCTCCGCAATTGAACCCAAAATCAGGGTTGTAACAGCCTAGGTTGTTTCCTCCTGGAAAGGGCAGACGGAAACACACTATATTCAACAGTCAACTGCCCTAGTTGTCGTTGAAGTTGTGTTAGTTACAGATAGAGGGTGGAAGATAAGGACTTCCTGCTCCTAGATTCATGAAGTCCCGATGGGTTGGAGTGCAAGGCACAGTGAGGCCCGCTAGTATCAATGGCAAGATCTAGATGTTGAGTCCATTGATTTCACTGGTCAGCTTCATATGGTATATGATGGGGGCCTTCAATTTAATGCTTGGACCTCCTGAAATCCTGAAGAAAGAGAGGCATCGGGTGTTGGGTTTCCGGTGGCTAAACCCTCAAGGTAGATGAAGGTGATGTCGGGAGGAGGGCATGCCTTCCTCCTCTACTTCTCGATCTACATCAGAAGGTGGACCAGCTATGTCTAAGTTAGAGAAGCATAGTAGGTGGCAGGAGAAGCAAGTTTGTTCATTCATCTTCAAGGGGGTCAGGGGCTTCCAATTTGTTGTATAGAGGGTTTATTGTTAATGAGTTCAGGTGACGAGGAGGGAGTGGCTATAGGTTTTCATGGAGGATGGTGGGTGGAGGTTTCTTGCGGTCTAGCAGAGGTAGTGGGTGCAATCTGAGTATTACCCAGATTCTAGGGTGTTGTAGGTCTACAACCATGGTTTTATGAGATCGGTCCTTACGCTGTACGATTCTAAAGGTTTGGCCAGTCTGCGGGATTGTGGTCAGGGATTTGTTCGCGGAAAGATGAGGCAATTTCTGGCGAGGTCAGTAGAGGGGCCGAGACTTGGCTAGAGGGGCGAGCTGGCTGCTACCGTTTCTAGGTTGAAGATGATTGATTTATAGATATGTTTAAGGAAAGGTTGGGTCGTAGGATTCATATGGGGTGAGAGGGGTTGTCATTTGGAGTTTCAGTGGATCAGGGTGGTGTTAATGGAGGTCTGGGTAGTCGTGATGAGGAGAGGGGGTAACGGACAATCTTCTTGTTTGTGGGAGGTGTAGGGTAGTTTGACGGCTGCATTGCCATTCGCCAAACATGATGGCGCCTTGTTGTTAGGATTTAGCATGGCACTAGGGTGAGTTGGGTAGGTGAGGAGATCCGAGGTGAGGTTGTCCATGACGGTTTCAAAACATGTGGAGCACAAAGGACTCTTGGGAGTTCTTTAGAAACTGCCAACCCTAGTAGCGTTACACAAGGTTGGGGAGACGCTCCCCTTTCACGGCTCATTGAAGCGGATCCCAATTATCACAGGATTAACTATAGTAGACCATCAATCTCATTAACTTCAAGATTTTATATCTCCTAAAGTATGAATCTGATTTCCATGAAATTTTTAGTACAATTTGACAACATGTTTGTTGATTTATGAAAATGTTAGTTCCTTATTTTATGGTTCCATCTTATCCTAATACATTTTCCATCATAACTCACTTAATACTTATGTATCCAATGTTATAGATGATATTTTAATTGGTTCCAATGTCATTGGTTCTCAAATATAGAGAATTCGATATATTTAGACTAATATATTTTCAATTGAAGAAAATGATACTACAATGGCAAGTTGAGGGACTAGATTGTAAACAATTTTTAAGTAAAGAGTAATAGCTCATTTAGGCACAAGATATTTTCAATGACGTCCAAGTAATGTCAAGAATCATGATATTTGAATAAGATGAAAGAATAACTCTTAAATGGGTGGGTAATTTGGTAAATAGACTGAATTGAGTTCAATTGAAATTTGGGATCAAATTTTCAGTATGTTACACCTAATGTGTCCCTCTATAAGTTCCATGTAAATCTTTGCATATCATCACTAAACAATCTCACTTATCAGATGGAAGCTCCAAATAATATTATTGGAACACTGAAGCCATTTGGTTCCCTAGCTTTCTCAATAGCCCCATAAAGTTCTCAATATGTCTCTACTATGTTAGTACATAGAAATCCTAGGAATATGTATGAGTTTACTAATGAATTTATTGATATATAGAGCCTCCTTTGTTGCTTCTAATGCAGCATCTTATTTGGCTTCTACTTAAGAATAATTTGTTGACTTCTACTTGGAACTCTTCTAGATGACAACGCCACCATTAAGTAAAATCCAAAACTAGATTGGATCTAATCATCCTTATTAGTTTGAAAACTAGAATCAGTGTAACACATCAGAAACAATGTATCATTGCCTTTAAATTCTAGTAATACGTCATTTGTCATTTATAAGTATTTAAGTTCTCCTTAACTGCATTATAGTGACATTCACCTGAATATATTTGATATTATCTTACCACGCTCAATGAATTTAATTATTTAAACATGTACATAACAGCATGCACATGAGAGATGCTATTTCCCAAGAAAATGAAATCTTACTCATGCAGCCCCTCTCTTCCAAATATTTTGAATAATTGACCTCAATAAGATGTATCCCATTATACATAAGTAGTTCTCTTTCTTCAACTCTTGTGTTTTAAATTGTATCAATTACTTGTCAATTTATGTACTTTGATTCAAGCCAAGAAGCCTTCTATATATATGTCTATATTTCTTAATACTTAGAATATAGGTAGTTTATTGTTGGTTTATTACACTAACGAGTTTCAATCTTAAGGAAGATCTTTTACTCAACTAACTAATTTTCACAAGTATACGGAAGTAGATGTAGTTGAGATCGAACACAAGGAGCTTAAGCAATCAATTAACGCAGTAGTGCTAAGGTTCAACAATCTAGACTATTTTAAAGGTGATTTGGTTTGATTAGACTAGAATTTCAGAATTAAACAAACGGTAATGGATTACTAAAGGAGATTAAAAAAATTAGATATGGAAAAAATCTTGGACTTAGGATTTCATCCACATATCATAGCATACAATAGGAGCATGAAATTTAAACATACTAAGCACTTATTTTAAAGGAGAGTTGTATGTTGTACTTCACCTCTCGGTGCAAGTACAACAATCCTAACTCAATTCAACATTCTCATGTATGAATTTCATTTTGGATCACAAACCTACTCCTCAACTCTATAATTTCCACTCTCGTGGTAAAGAAGGAGTTGCCAAGAGAGTACCTCCTTACTCTCCCACCTATCTTCTTCGATCAAGCAAAAGAGCATAAAACATACACATAAGGTGGCCAGCCATACATGCAGAAAAGAAGAAATTGGTACTCACAAGGTGGAAAAAACAGCAACATAGCATTTAGTACGAAATTGTCATGTTCCATAAAAGGAAACTACTCGTCCATGATAGTGTTCAGTAGAAAATGTGCAGAATTTTCAGAATTCAACATAATTTAGAGAAGGAAAAGCTAAGTAATCCCAAGGTGAAACCAAAGAAAGGTAGAATTCCGACTTGAGGATGAAATCCCACTTTTACAGCTGCTCCAAATTGGACAAACCTCTCTCCCAAGAAGCTTGGTGGAGTAAAGAAGCTCTGTTGTACCTTGGAGAAGAAGTTTGGAGAAGAAAAGAAGAAAAATGGAGTTCTTTTACCAGAAACCACCCTCTTCTACCTCCAAAATCGCCCTCCTTGCTCTAGTCTTACTCTGGGATGAAAGATTTTTTAATAATGACCAAAGATAACTGCTCCTTTGAGTAGTTTCTTCTTTTAAAATGAAAGGAATTGTATTTGAAAATTTTCTGAAACTGACAGGCACACGTCGTGTCTTTCTTCGAACACGGCGTGTCCCATCTCCGGTAGTTGCTTCTATGTTAAGTACACATCGTGTATGATTTAATACACGCCGTGTACTTTTCCAGAAAGGTTGAACTCTTTAAATAAGACACGGTGACACAGCGTGTGCATTACTGTTTCAACAATTTTAAAAATCTGGATGTTGCAAGGCTTGGAGAAATCATGAATAAGATGAAATTGAGTTAGAAAATATCCAATTTGATTCCTTTGATGCAAATTTGCAATACACATCATGTGATAAGTAAAATAACAAAAAAGTAGCAAGAATGATATGAATAGAGGCTAAATGAGAACAAAATGAACTGAAATTGTGTGTGAAAACATGTGAAAAGTTGATGTGGAAACCACACAACATTTATCTTGTGTGTTTCCCTGGGAACTAATTCCCAATCATGTCTTTACATTTTTAGGGTGGAATGCCATCCCCAATTGGTAGTATATCATACATCTATACTAAAATGCTCCCTCTAAACTTATAAAAAGCATGTGGTTCATCTTCATTCTTGGTAGATATAAAATCTTTCATTCATTAATAGAAACAAAAACTAGCTTTTGATGCTTTCTTAAGTCCATATATTGACCTTTGCGATTTTCAAACCTTTCTATCCTCACCTAGATATTTGAAACCCCTATGTATTATCTTGAACACATCCTCGAGAAGAGTCTCATTATGGAATGTAGTTTTGACATCCATATACAAGTTCTTATAGTCATGACAAGTTGTAATGGAAAGAATGATCTTGATAGAATTTGGGAATAGAAATTTGTGAAAAAAACTTCATCACAGTCAACACTTTGAAATTGTTTGAAACCATTTTCAACTAATCAATACACAATGTTAGACTTCTTCTTGAAAATTGATTGCACCTATGGGTTTTGTCCCTTCATGTGGTACCACCAAGGTCCTTTCCTTGTTGGGATATATTAATTCTACATAATCTCTTATTGCCTCAATTAATTTACCATAGTGTAGTCCCTCGATATCTTCCTTTTATATGTATGGCCAATCTTGACTCATGACTGATACATCACCATATTGAGTGATGAGAAACTATATTATCTCTTCCTGATGGTAAGTCCTATTATATTTGTGAGGTGCCTATGACTCTTGATGAGATACCCAAACCACAATAGCTTCTGATGATGACTCACGTTCCTACTCATTTTTTTGTGTTACTTTGTGTAACTCAAACCTCTTTAAGATTTATTTCCCTCTCAGTGATTTTGAAGGAATGTTGTCAGGTGCAACCATGGTGGTTTCAAGATCATATGCCCACTATAAATTAATAAGTTTAGCTTCACTCATCATGGATCACACTAAGTCCAACAAAGTGTGGCTTGCTTCTCTCTAAGACACCAATATATTATGATGTTCCAAGTGAAGTTAATTGTGATACAATACAATGCCCCTTGAGAAGACCATCAAACACTTGGCTCAAATATGCTCCACCTGTTGGTATGTATGCCCTGAGAGCCAATCATGGGATGATTGGTGGGATACATTAAGATTGATTTGATAAACATCAAAGGCAAGCTTCCAATTCTTTCTGGTTCAGTCATTTGAGATAGTGATAGAATAGATTGAATGTCTACAGAATGACAGTACTCAATGACGTATGCTTTTAGGTTAAGGACCTGAATGATGAGATCATACAGATGCTAAGAATTTGTACATTCTTGTTTTGTCCCTAGTCGGATGTCATTGTGGAAGGCAGATAGACAGCAATGACACACAAGACTAGATTGTGGTGTTGGTTGATGACAGAATCTCATTAGTCATGATATAGAGATATCAAACCAAACACATAGGTACTTGTTAGAGAACAAGTGTACCGGACAGACCCACTGTGAGTTTGACACATGGAACCATGACATGGTAGTCACAGTCAGTACTCGCAGTGATGGTGGTGAGTGTGATTCTTTGACCTGAAATCACTGCACTCAACACATGTCGTTGGGCACACTTTGACATCATCAAACGCAATCCTGAAACATGGGTTGTTATAAAGGTGATTATTGGGTGGCTTTGACACATGGGGCTTTTGAGGGGTGAGTGATAGATATGGGATTTGTCCCTCCTGAGGGAGTTTGATATCCAAGGCCACTTGATGAGTAGGTTTGAGATAGGCATGTGCACGCATGTGTGAATCAGTATGTGATATTGATGTCTTACATATCTCGTTCAATCTACTCTGAGATCAAGAAAGTGAATGAACGTTGACAGGATGACTGTTCCATGCCTTGAGTTCATTCGGGATATCAGTGACAAAGGAATTATACATTCACTGTAACACCATTCACGGATTGTAGGATTGAAAGTTTTTCTCCAACTTTCTACTTTCACTTGGGTAGCACTGATGTGTGACTAGGCACCGCTCTTTGCTTGTGAAGTCATAAGTGTTATGGACTTTCACTGCCAACGTGAAATGGACCTACAGGGTCACACACATAGGATTTAACCTGGAAGAGGAGTTTTGTCCACAAGCAACGTTTAGATTGATTACTAAATGAGTTTAGTAGTTCAATTAAACACTCAATCAGTTGATAGCTCAATATCATATGGTTCAAGGTGTTAGACACATTGATTGGAGTATCGGATTGATTGAAATCAAAATTGACTGATTCTGCACAACCTGCACTCCCAACCGATCGGTTCAAGTGTTGAACCAGTCGGCTGAGGTTGTTGAACCGGTCGGCTCAAGTGTTGAGTCGTTCGGCTCATGTACAGAGTGAAAAGAGCGGTTCAAGTGTTGAACTGATCGGTTCAACTGGTGCAACCGAGCAAGTTGGGAAAGTCAGGTCGGTGAGAATTTTCCTTGAATTTCACTTGCCCAATTTGATTGGAACAAGGATTGGTATTCGATACCAATTAGAATCGAAAGAAGGACAGTCAATCGGGAACTGACCAAGACCACGAACGGACCGGTTCAGAAGTGAACCGATCGGCTCATGGGTCCCAACCGACCAGTTCAGGTCCCCAACCGACCGGTTCACTTGTGAACCGATCGGTTCAGGTTGCGACTTGGTTGCTTTTTCTGGAAAATCTCGAACCCTTCTACTCCTGCTTTTAGTTCCGCATTGCCCGGGATAGAGAACCCTGCCACATGACCCTCCTATATATAGGGGTATTGGGGGCTTCTCAAAGTACCGCTCAGTGCAACCAGTTGCTCTGCAAAGTTGTCGTTCTCTCTGGTTTTGGTAACCGAGAGAGAGCCCGAGCAAGTGCTTCCCGCAAAGGGAGGCGCAGCAAGGGAAGGACAACTGCAGTTGCAACTGGAGGCAGGAGAGTGTGTTGGCGACTAGTACGTCAACAGAAGGGTGTGACTCCTTCCACTTCCTTGTAGGACAAGGAGTGTGGAGTTCCAGGTGGTCTGTGTGGACTACTTTAGAGGCGGGAGGTTTCTTCCGCTCAGGAGGACAACTGTCAATCCTGACAGTCTCGGTGAGAGGAGGAGTCATCAGTCCCGGTGCGATCAGGAGCTGCACAAACGCCGTCCAAGACCGGAGTTGAAGACCGCGCATAGCGCGAGGTATTGTCGCCGAGCAAGCCTTGGGACAAGGTATGATTCCACAAACCATCATTTCCTATTATATAGACGTTGACGCGTTTCCTCGTGCTGGGTTTGGGGGAGAAATTTTTTGTTTCCGCTGCCTTCTCTGCCTCCCCTAAAACCCAACAGTGGTATCAGAGCCACGTCAACTGTTCTATATTTTAGGAATATTGATATGATCGATTTTGGTTTGTCGCCTTTATTTATTGCATACGATGCGAATAATATCGTCTTTATGCATGTCCAATCCTAAATCCACAAATCCCAATTTACATATATGATATGTATTATTAATGCACTCAATACGCGTCGCCCTTAAACGAGTTTTGTGGTGGATGTGTGTAGCATGATTATGGCCTATAAACCCCTATCTGTGTGTGGTTGTTTGTGGTTGCTTGCATCTCGGTCTGCGCACCGATCCTCCCTCTCTTATTCCTAATGTAACTTGAAATAATTCGAGATTCTTTCCTACCTTTGCTCCCCCCGAATGTAACTCGGGGTTTCCCTTTTTAAAAGCAATGTAATAAATAGGATAGATTTTTATTTCTTGTTATGTCGAAGACCGGCGGACATCAAGACGACAGCTGAAACGATCGGTTCAAGGCATGAACCGATCGGTTGACGTTCCAGACGGTCGGTTCAAGGAGTGAACCGATCGGATGATGACCGGTTCGAGGAGCGAGACGAGCGGGTGGCGGACATGACGAGATGCATGACGTCCAGGCGAACCGATCGGTTGGAGGAGCCAACCGATCGGCTGGTGGCACCTAGACGACCGGCTGGAGAGTAAAGATCATTCATGTGATGAGTTGATCAACTCGGATGGCAAGGCACAGATATTCATCTTGTACAGGTTGCATGTGATGTTGACCTAGATGACTGTGATTCCTCTTGGCTCGAGGAATCACATTAGGATGGCCATAATCATCGCTTTTTATCATTTGTGCATGTTGTCTGTGGGATATAGCATGTATATGATATGTACTATGTATTGTGGTGATTGGATATGTATATGTATATAAAAACCAAATCCCTCATTAAAATAGTAAGTCTTATATGCCTTCCATTAGCGGCACACATGAAAATCTCGATCGACCAAGCGTAGGTTACGCCAAAGCATGGTGCGCCGTCTATCTTGTGGAAGTGTGAAGAGTAGACATGTAGGTTCTGCCAAAGTAGGGTGCATGTTTACCGTGTCGGCTTTTGGGCCAGACTTAACTGGTGATTCTTAGAGTGTCTAAGCCCAGAGGCAAGGAATGTTCATGGCAAGGTGTTGTGCATGTTCATTCAACAAGAGTTGCATATGATGCAATTGGCAAGAGTTGCCTACCTGAGAGATCTAAGTTGTGGGCGATCAGCCAAAGCTGACTCATGACTTAGAGGATTTCAAGATCTTGCCCACTAGAAGGTTGTACGCTGCAATCTTCCGAATTGATGGTGAGGGCTATCAATTTGAAGTAAAATAGTGGGAGCGATAATTAATTAAAGGCCTAATTATATTGTCAAACTTTCAAATCAATCAAATAAGTCAAAATGAGTTTTGGACTAAAATTGCATATTTCCTTTTGTAGTTCAAATGGCAACAAACAACAACAACTTTTCTTTGCGATCGGTCCTTGACAAGGACAAGCTAAACGGGACTAACTTCCACGACTGGTATCAGGCATTGAGAATTGTTCTCACTCAAGAGTGTAAGCTCTATGTCCTTGATACTCCAATTCCAGAGGAACCCGCTCCTAATGCACCAAAGGCAGAAAGGGATGCTTACAAGAAGCATGTTGATGATGCCATTGATGCTAAGTGCTTGATGCTATGTTCAATGAACCATGAGTTGCAGAGACAACATGAGAACATGGGTGTCATAGAGATGATTCAGCATCTCAGGAACATGTATGAAGATCAGGCACGGCAAGAGAGATACAATGTTTCTAGGGTGCTGTTCAAGTGCGTCATGACAGAAGGAGATCCAGTTGGTCCTCACACACTCAAGATGATTCGGTATGTGGAGAACCTACAAAGACTGGGATTTCCACTGAGCCAAGAGTTGGCTACTGACGTGATACTGCAATCGTTGCCAGAATCTTACAGTCAGTTTGTGATGAACTACGACATGAACAACTTTGATAGGCCACTGTCAGAGTTGTTGGGCATGTTGAGGACATCCGAGATACAGATGAAGAAGGACAAGCCCAAGTTTGTGATGGTGATCACGGGCAAGAAAGGCAAGTCGAAGCGCAAGGGAAAGGGAAAAGCTAAGAAAGGTTCTAATGCTATCCAGGAGCCCAAGACGACTTCAGCTCTCAAGGCCAAGGGAGGCGTGACCAAGAAAGGAAATTGCCACCACTGTCAAAAGCCAGGACATTGGAAAAGGAATTGTCCTCTCTATCTGGAAGAACAAAAGAAGAAGGAGGCAACTGAAGCCTCTACTTAAAGGTGTCATGAAAGTAAACTTGTAACACTTTTTGAGGTATATGATACCAAGATGTAAAGTGTAAAGCACTCATAATTGGGGCAAGTTTTGCCGCCATAGATAGAGTACTTTAGTTTATTTTCAGCCTACAAGGCATGTAATACAGTTATGAACTGCTATTTCATATATTGCCAAAAGATAGAAACACTTTATTTTGCATACTGTATGACAATGATGGCAATTAATAAAGTTGAGTTTTCAATCTTTTAAAGATATGATCTTTGTGGCAATGCCTTGTTCATCTTGTGGTATTCGATATGCATAAGATAAAATGATACCTAAAAGTTATTAGATAACTCAAACAATCAAATTAGCATCAATCATGAGAAATTCATTTCTAGTTTCCATGTGATGGATAAATCTAGACTCTTTTGGTTAGAGAACCAGTAAGAGACATGAATATCTTGGACATGATTAATCAATCTTCACTAATGGTAGTGAGAGAATGATTATCCTATTAGGTATAATACATGTGATGTATTTACATACCTATTGGAATGAGTGCTAATACTTCAAATGGTGTTTAGAGAAATACCAATATGAGTATCTTGAAGTGTTCAAGATTATCATAGATGAAGTACAAATTTGGTAAAGTGTTAATTCTTGATGAGATCAATGAATGAAATACTTGGACCAAATGTTTGAGATCCTTTTGAGTGATTATGATAGTGTATCATAGTGAACTCATGATTAAGGCATGGTGATGTCTAAATCAAGAAGGAATCATACTCTAAGGAGTTAGAGAATGATTATCAAATAACTGAATTCTTCTTAATAAATGAATACCCCACACTAATAAAAGAAATTAAGAATCACAAGGGTTGTGAGTTCTTATATCTTTAACAGATACACCTCAATTATCTATGTGATAAGTTGTTCATGTGATGAGTCAACTATCTAGATGAATATGAGGAATCGAATTCTGAATTATGGTTTATGACCATTACATCCAAAATGACATCCATGTCAACCATAAGGTATGACCTTGATGGTAGCACTCATTGGATGAAATCCATAATTGCAAATAAGTCTTAAGTGTTAAGACACATGGATAACATTTTGAGAAGGATGATGCTTGTTGATTGCAACTTAATGACTAAGACATTTGGCATATGGATACTAAAACCGCATTCCTATGAGGAATAAAACAAGGATGTGTACATGTCACAACCTATAAGGTTTATGAATCCACTAATGCAAATGAAGTCTATAAGTTACAATGGACTAATCAATATGATTGATTAAGTACAAGCAACTCAGAATTGGATCTTTACTTTAATGATATAGTCAAAGGGTTTGACTGATATGTCAAAGATAAAGAAGGGATCTGTGATTTAGTGGGAGCGTATTCACATTCCACATGTTGATGTGAAATGGAAATGTTCTAGAATGGAAATCCAAAAGTGGAAATTATCTTTAAGGAAGATAGAGATGTTTCCTATATGATAGGAATAGAGATCTATAGAGATAGTTCTCGAAAACCTCTTGACCTGAAAAGAGAAAGCATACATTGGAAATCTGTACTGAAGGGTTCAGTATGCACAGATTTAGTGGGAGAAAACTTGTCCATGTTACATGGAGTTAGTATCACAAGGCCAAGTGTCCAATTCTTATGAAGAATGGGAACACTAAGAATAGATATGGATCTATCATGTATGTAATCATCCCATTATCTTGCATGTATGGACATGGCAAGAACAAAATGCATTCATCATTTTGTATGTATGACATGACAATATGATATGCTCATCTTGATAACTCGTATGTGGGACATGATGAGTGGATGTCTGTCTACTTCCAGTAAGGGTTACTGGAACACCATGAGAACTTGATAAGTACTTGGGAAGTACTAGTTCTATGGAGATAAGGAAGAGTTAAATGTAAAGAGTTACATTGATGCGAACTTTCGAAAGGACAGAAAATAAATTGCAAAATATATATAGGATATATAAAAGTGAAAGTTTGTTGATAATTGGAAGTGTTCCAATAAAACCATTTAAAAGGAATGCCGAGTATCTATGTGTTAAAGAACAACAGTGGATACTATATGGATCTGGAAGTTCATGAGATGAACTTATAGATATTCTGCTCATTGATGACAAGTCTGGAATCCTTGATCATGCAATGTGGCTAAAGGTTAGCAAAGGAATACTAGATTGCATATTACGGCAACTCCATCTCATACGTGTGACGTACAGTGAAGAGATGAGAGACATGAAATTAATACTGACTTTGGCAAGGTGTTGTCATTACTCACTATGTTAGCACTAGAGCACAGTAACATGTGGGACATGTTTGGAGATCACTATGAATATGATTCAAGGGTGATTGGATCGCAGTGCAAGTGGGAGTCTGTTGGTATGTATGCCCTGAGAGCCAATCATGGGATGATTGGTGGGATACATTAAGATTTATTTGATAAACATCAAAGGCAAGCTTCCAATTCTTTCTGGTTCAGTCATTTGAGATAGTTATAGAACATATTGAATGTCTAGAGAATGACAGTACTCAATGACGTATGCTTTTAGGTTAAGGACCTGGACGATGAGATCATACGGATGCTAAGAGTTTGTACATTCTTGTTTTGTCCCTAGTCGGATGTCATTGTGGAAGGCAGATAGACAGCAATGACATACAAGACTAGATTGTGGTGTTGGCTGATGACAGAATCTCATTAGTCATGATATAGAGATATTAAACCAAACACATAGGTACTTGTTAGAGAACAAGTGTACCGGACAGATCCACTATGAGTTTGACACATGGAACCATGACATGGTAGTCACAGTCAGTACTTGCAGTGATGGTGGTGAGTGTGATTCTTTGACCTGAAATCACTGCACTCAACACATGTTGTTGGGCACACTTTGACATCATCAAACGCAGTCTTGAAACATGGGTTGTTATAAAGGTGATTATTGGGTGGCTTTGACACATGGGGATTTTGAGGGGTGAGTGATAGATATGGGATTTGTCCCTCCTGAGGGAGTTTGATATCCAAGGCCACTTGATGAGTAGGATTGAGATAGGTGTGTGCACGCATGTGTGAATCAGTATGTGATATTGATGTCATACATATCTTGTTCAATCTACTCTGAGATCAAGAAAGTGAATGAATGTTGACAGGATGACTGTTCCATGCCTTGAGTTCATTTGGGATATCAGTGACAAAGGAATTATACATTCACTGTAACACCATTCACGGATTGTAGGATTGAAAGTTGTTCTCCAACTTTCTACTTTCACTTGGGTAGCACTGATGTGTGACTAGGCACCGCTCTTTGCTTGTGAAGTCATAAGTGTTATGTACTTTCACTGCCAACGTATAATGGACCTGCAGGGTCACACACATAGGATTTAACCTGGAAGAGGAGTTTTGTCCACAAGCAATGTTTAGATTGATTACTAAATGAGTTTAGTAGTTCAATTAAACACTCAATCAGTTTATAGCTCAATATCATATGGTTCAAGGTGTTGGACACATTGATTGGAGTATCGGATTGATTGAAATCACAATTGACTGATTCTGCACAACCTGCACTCCCAACTGATCGGTTCAAGTATTGAACCGGTCGACTGAGGTTGCTGAACCGGTAGGCTCAAGTGTTGAGTCGATCGGCTCATGTACAGAGTGAAACGAGCGGTTCAAGTGTTGAACTGATCGGTTCAACTGGTGCAACCGAGCAAGTTGGGAAAGTCAGGTCGGTGAGAATTTTCCTTGTGTTTCACTTGCCCAATTTGATTGGAACAAGGATTGGTATTTGATACCAATTAGAAACGAAAGAAGGAAAGTAATTCGGGAACCGACCAGGACCACGAACCGACCGGTTCAGAAGTGAACCGATCGGCTCATGGGTCCCAACCGATCGGTTGGTGCTCCAACCGACCGGTTCAGGTCCCCAACCGACTAGTTCACTTGTGAACCGATCGGTTCAGGTTGCGAGTTGGTTACTTTTTGTGGAAAATCTCGAACCCTTCTACTCCTGCTTTTAGTCCCGCATTGCCTGGGATAGAGAACCCTGTCCCATGACCCTCCTATATATATGGGTATTGGGGGCTTCTCAAAGTACATCTCAGTGCAACCAGTTTCTCTGCAAAGTTGTCATTCTCTCTTGTTTTGGTAACCGAGAGAGAGCCCGAGCAAGTGCTTCCCGCAAAGGGAGGTGCAGCAAGGGAAGGACAACTGCAGTTGCAACTGGAGGTAGGAGAGTGTGTTGGCGACTAGTACGTCAATAGGAGGGTGCGACTCCTTCCACTTCCTTGTAGGATAAGGAATGTGGAGTTCCAGGTGGTCTGTGTGGACTACTTCAGAGGCGGGAGGTTTCTGCCGCTCAGGAGGACAACTGTCAATCCCGACAGTCCCGGTGAGAGGAGGAGTCGTCAGTCCCGGTGCGACCAGGAGCTACACAGACGCCGTCCAAGACCGGAGTTGAAGACCGCGCATAGCGCGAGGTATTGTCGCCGAGCAAGCCTTGGGACAAGGTATGATTCCACAAACCATCATTTCCTATTATATAGACGTTGACGTGTTTCCTCGTGCTGGGTTTGGGGGAGAAATTTTTTGTTTCCGCTGCCTTCTCTGCCTCCCCTAAAACCCAACACCACCCAGATATGATGAGGTGCTCAAATGATCTTATCAAGTTGGTTCTTACTTAATTTTTATTTTTTTTCTTGAACTTTATAAGAATATTTTTGTCTTATAAGGCATATAATTCCAAATATATCAAAAGAATCCATAAATGTGATGAAGTACTAATACCCAGCTCTGGTCATTGAAAGAAAAGGTCCAGAAAGTCAATATGTATGAGTTATGATACTCCATTTTCCCTTTCAAATTTTCCATCTTGCAAATATTTAGAATCTAAGGAGTCTAAGTATCCCTTCTTATGGAGATGTGTAATGTGTTTCTTATATACATGGACCAAGCATCATTACCAAAGGTATGACACATTAGAGAGTGTTGTTTAATCCATTTGGTATATGGGTTATAACTACATGTCAAGATGAAAAATACATAGACCATAAGACATTATATCATAGCCATAAAACATAACATCCACAAATATAGAGAAGACTTTTTGTATTTGTAAAAAAAATGAATTCCTATTGTAACAAGATACATAAATCATACTTTTACTTATGGAAGGCAAGAAAATATAAGTTTTCTACATCTATTTCAAACCTCAAGGATATAGGGAAACAATGTATTCCTATATATGCAACATTTACCTTGGTCCCACCAGCAACTTGTAGTCACTTAGATCCCATATTCAAGGATCTACTACATTTTCAAAGCATGAACATGAAAACATAGGTGAGATCCACATCTGGCATCTAATACCCATGATGAATGAGTAGATAACTTTATATCAATAACTTAATTACTTGAATATAGATCCTTATTAACTTTTTAAGATCTTCAAGTAGAGTGCAAAATATCTCACTTCTAAAATCTAGTCTTGTGATAGTGGTGTACATGTCTACCGTCTGCTTCACATTAAAAGAATGGGATTTATACCTAATACCTGGTTTACTATTTTTTGTCACTCGGTCTTCCCTTTCACTATATTAACCACAAAATAGTGTATGTCATTACCGTCTTCATATTGAACTTGGTTCTTAGCAACATAGTGATGATTTTTGGTATAGGTACAAGCTATATTAATTATTTTAACTAATGATGACTTGGTTATATGATTTTAGAGATGATTGCACAATAAAATTTACAACCAACTCATAGCCCATGGGAAAACATATCCTTTCATGTTATTCAATTAAACATCTTGATCATGTAAGTGTCATTGGATCTACCTTTTCTAGCTTGCTCTAAATAATACCTTTGTCATGTTAAACCTTTCTAGTCTATCTTGGCCTTTAAATATTTACTTCATATTCTCAAACATTCTGAAGGTTGTGATGATCTTGAGATGCTTTTTAGGTCAGATGGTGTGGATTATAATGTGTTGCATGCCACATAATTTGAGTTTTTTATATATATGTATATATATGTGTGTATATATGTATATGCATCCCTCTTAGTCTACATCATAGTGGGAGCAATCTCTTTAGGGAAACCATATTCTACTGAATTGGGACTTTTCTCATGCTTGAGAATAGTTTTTAAGACCTCATAATAATCTAAAAAGTCATCACACTTATTGTTTCTTGGCAGGGACATTTTTGTATAAAACATTATCGGTGTTTCATATATAATCTAAATACCAAATTTGAAGGAGTTTTTTATAATTTTTTATTTAGAGAAATTTAACTAAAGATTTATCTCACTAATTTATTCTTATTAATATCTAATTATATTAACATGGTAGGTTACAATGGATAGATTACTAGTGGTTCAAGGTCCATATTCAATTGATCCATGAGTTAGCATTGGTTGATTGCCCAAAAGTGAACCATTTTAGTTGGCAGCATTTGCTAATTGCACATATGCAACTTATAAGTGGATGGGGAACAACAATTTCTAAATTTCAACATATGTAATACACCTATGCATGCTTCTAGCCGTTTATTCCTAAGGTTACCTACTCAACAAGAACCTTTCTACATTGCAATATGTGTGATCTTCTTAGGAGGACCCACACATTAGCCTCACACCTCATCAAGATGGCCAATGACCCCTTTTTGGTAACTCGGGAATGCTTTTCTTTTTGTATTTTTGTAAAGTATCTATATAATGTTAGTAAGTATAGGTTTTTAACTAATAGTAAATATAGAAGGTTAAGAAAAAATATAAATAGAGAAAGAAGAGAAACCCTCATAGAAATAGGAACTTGTATTCTCACTTAGGCTTTGACCTAAGGATATCACTGTTAGTGAAATCCCGTAACATGTTGTACTGTCTCTGTGGCATGGTGAGCCTAGTATTTCTTTCCTTGTAGATCTAAGGAAGAATGAACAGAATTGAAAGATTTTTTTATCTACTACTAATCTTTGGTAGATCGTCAACTTTTTCAAGAATATTCATATTCTCACGCTTTACCATATATATAATTATCATATGTACATCTAAAAATTACAATATTATGTGCATTCATGGTTGTCATTGCATAAGAAAATAAGTGGGAGTCCAAATACACCTTCTAATGGTGTAACTAGTTTATTATGCCCAATCTTCCATCCAATAATTATGGTACTCCTCAAGATTCTACGTACCTCCAAGAACACTTAAAGAACATATAGAAAGTGTTTCTGGCCCTCATCTAAAACCATGCACTTTTGGTTTAATCTATGCTTTCCCTACAAATAAGGTAGCATCCCTACCCTAGGCATGCTACCAAGAAGTTAAATCAACTACTCAAGTATACTATTCCCCAACCTTCCATTCCTTTTTGTAATCCATGCAATTAATGTTATTATTGGCTGGTAAGCTTAATTGTACTTTATTTTGTAATAACATCCACCAGAAAGTCATCTTTGGGGAGCCAAGGGTAAGACGTTGAATTACTAAAACCATCTTCAATGAAAAAAAAATATTCTTGTTCAAGATCTATCTTTCCTTAATAATATGTTTGAAATAACTAATGTTAGTTGCACATCACTATATAATATTATATGAGTTTGTAATATGATTTGTTTAATTAATATTCATATAAGGCTCAATTTTTAATTAAAATACCCCAAATTAAAACATTGGAGGCATCTCTAACACTACTATTGGGTTTTTAGGAGCGTACACAAAATAAGAAATACATTTTC
The DNA here is from genome assembly GCA_963693085.1 of Alisma plantago-aquatica. Lineage (NCBI taxonomy): Eukaryota > Viridiplantae > Streptophyta > Magnoliopsida > Alismatales > Alismataceae > Alisma > Alisma plantago-aquatica. Next base: position 117,517,650 of record OY856413.1, on the reverse strand, counting down.
TCAAAACTTACTCAACTAAGATCAACTTAATTTGCACAAAATCTAGGGTTAGGCTTTAAATTTAAACTTGTCATGAAAGTAGTTCCAAAGATCAACTTGAATATGATGTAGTATATGAGAGACATTGGATCTAATTGGCATTTATAAACTCATTGTATTAGCAACTAACATTATCTTTGAGATATTCCTAGACATCTAGATGTCATATAGGGATTTTCACAGCAATCCAAACATTGTTACTTGTAAATTGTTTGTTCTGTTAAAGAAGCTTCTCGCAAAATACCTAGTTAAATGAGGGTGAGGTATGGCCTATGCATGCATAACTCATGTCACCTTCGTGATTTTTTGTATTGCTCCATCCTGATTTTTTTTATGCAACCATTTTTGAGACCATATGTCACGGAACATGTTGCTTGGCGGTGTTTTTTTTTGTTCTCAAATGTTGTTTTTTGATGATGTCGCTCTTCATAAATAATTTCTAGATATAATTATCTCTATATCCATTTGAGGGCTCAAAATTACTGCTAAAGATGTTATCTCTCTCTCTCCCTATTCAATTTATTTTGGGTCAAACCTTGGAAGAAACAATGAGAAATGATATGGTATTTCTTGAAGGAATCCCCTCATTTCACATATGTAGGGCTCCCAGAATAATAACCAAACGAAGTTAGTACTCCCTAGACAAATATAATGTTCTTCCACCTAGACACTTTTGGAAATTAAGATTTCTATGCTTCCTAGTGGGACTAAGTTTCCATTTACATTAAGATGGGTCGTGGTGAATGGAATTAGCGAGTTCTAACCTCGTGTTTGAGAGTTGATTTTGGGCCCTTAAAACTTACTTTTAGGTCACAGAACATAGTACTGTTACAATGTAGTACTTAAGAACCTTTATTTGAGTTGACTTTATGGATCCCATGTACCCTACTATATTACATTGGTAATTAAATTAGTAATCACTATTATAATCCATACGCAATGAGTGTGGCTTATAACACTTCATTTATATAAAGTATTAGGACTATTTGTACAGAATAAACCACAATGGATAACATTTTGATGTTGTATAATCCCTTTGTCATAGATATCTTGGTAGAGTTAGAGTTATAGATAAGGTATCAACCTAAAATGTGATCTTAGTCCCTGGATCTCCAAGTAGATTAGCAAGATACATATGATTTTAGTGCCATATAGTATACTAGCAAGATACATATGATTTTAGTACCATATATAGACACACAAGAGCATGATCATGCATTTCTCCAATCTCACTTATCAAGAGACGTAGTCTATCATGTTAATCAAGAAGGAAAATTTTCTTCTACATCACTCGTGATCAGTAGAATGAGTCTCTTCACACCCAATTACTATCTTTATGGAAATCCTCCTCAAGATTACTTTGCATAGTGTCAGAGTTGATGATTATCATGTGAGCAATCTAGTAACTTCAAGTCTAAGGATAAATGTTGTTGTACTGACAGTTGATTGTGAAATCATAAAAAATTTCGTGTGTGATTCTCAAGGTGGGCCAATTTTTGAAACTCGTTCTCTTAGAGTACCTATGTACTTCACTTGGTACCCTATATCTATGACCCATGAGGTATGATCATCAATGATCATACATATTAGTCTCACACATATTTGTATTGTCCAAACTATAATAATACTCAACTAGGGATATTAAAAAAGACTGCCTTGGCAACTATTGGGATTTCATATTCATGTCATGTACTTGAAGTCCTATGACTTTGAACAAGTCATTTTAACGATATTTATCATGTTCATTAGTATCGAAGTATGGAAATGAACATAAATAGGTAAAAAATGTCTTCATGAATTAAATCAAAAGTAAAAAATTACATCGATTACAATCATTCAGTGATTAGAATCTAGGGCATATACACCAATTATTAGAGCCATCTTTTGCACCTAATTTTTGTGGGTGCTGCCATGTGTTGAGAATTACTGCCTAGCAACTCAAAGCCACATTTTTTTGTACACTATATACTAATCAACTAGAAAAGAAGAACCAATGAGCCAACGCTACATTGCTGGGCTGATGATAAGCTTTGAAGATTCATCAAAATTCCAACAAAAGGACATATTTTATAAGTTTGAAATGATACATTGAAATAGCCCTTGTTGTTTGTTGAAAATTATCGTTCCATGTAATGAATATCTTTTTGGTGTAAAAGCTTCGACTTTTGTTATTTATTTCTACAAGTAATACAAGTGTCGGTGTCTGTAAACAGTTTATCCGACAGGAAAACAGAGAGAGAGAGAGAGAGAGAGAGATGTCGTTCTAGCCTCAATTTACCTGCCTAGGAAAAAAGAAGTCACTTCTGAAAGAAGTCGCATCGATGCATGTTTTGTCATACAAATTCATGTTTTACCTTCTCTATATCATCATTTATCTATACTAGTATAAAAAGAACAAGTTCATGTTGTGCTCTTCTTGATTATCTCTCTTATCACAATTTTTCTCAAATTTTTTATATTTATTTTAATTTATTTATTTTTTCTTTCATGATAAAATCAGTTGTCGCAAACCTCTTAACTTCTCCGGCATATTCCTTCCTTCAAAGTGCGTTTTGGAGTCAATAAACAACACATTTTTAAATTTTCTACAAAACAGTTACAAGAATTATCATTATACTTTTAGAAAAAAATATTTTTTAAATATTTAATATAAAATAAATACGTTCGATGGGGCATAACTAGTCTCATAAAAAGGGCACGAGCTAATCCAACGACGAAGGTAAGGGGTGATCGTGCAACTTTTGCAGCATCAGCGCAGAAACATAATTGAATCTATGTACACTAAGGGGCCGTTTGGCTACAGTATTCTAAGGGGGGGATTTTATTTAAATCCAGTATTCCAAATAGCAGTCATCATGAAAAAGGTGGTTTGGATTGATGATTACATATTCAGAAGTGATATTTTGACATGGATAAATGCGGCCTCCCAATCACGCCTACGACAGCCGTTTACCGAGGATCCTCTCCCCCGCACCATTCTTTTACATCCGTCTTCCCCACCGTCTCCTCTCTCTGCCGCTCTATATTCCGCCTGTCCGGACCATTCAGAAGCATGGCCAGCCAGCATGTAGGATGCCCAATTTCCCGCACCGGTTTCACGCACAAGCCCGTCGGCACGTCCACTACCTACCTCCCCTTCGTCGAAAGCGGGAGTGGCGCCGCACCGCTCAGGGAGTCGACGAGGAGTAGCAACTGAGCTAATGCCGCGGTGGGTGGCACAGGTGCCGCATTTTTGCCTTTGTAGAAGCAAAGCCGCGTGGCGGCGAGGAGTATTCATGTGGGCATCCTGTGTCGTCGCCAGTGTGAGGAAGGATCATCACCGGTGATTTTTTTATGCCTGTAGAGTTGCAAAATTGGGCTCTCGTGGTTCTTCATTGAGGAAATACCTGCAACCTACCCAAACAAAACGGTCCTGAACATCAGCAGTCCCATCTGATGCAGTTAGACTCTCAATCTTCGCAAATGAAGATGTACATGCGAATGAGGCATCCAAACGGGACCTAAGGGGCCGTTCAGCTTGGGACATTTGAAGTTTCAGTGTGAGCTCTCAGGCATGAGTGTAGAAGAGATTAACAAGTTGTCAAGAGAGTATTCGTGTGGGCGTCATGTGTCGTCGCCAGTGTGGGGGAGGTGTTAGATATAAGGGTGCTACGGTCAAGCCCAATATAGTGCGAACACCTGAGAGAAGTAGTTTTATCTGCTCACTTCTAGAACATGGCCCTTATACGTAGAATCACATGGGACACTATAGTCCAAAGATTGTAGGATGAGGGTATGCTCACCTCCTTGGTGGGTATGGTGACCACAACACGTACGTGCGCACGTCACGTCTCGCCTCGTCGGGCCGGGCCGGGTACGTGCATGTGGCTTGTAGATTGTGGAGAATGTCTTCTGTCTTCTTTTTGTACTAGGATACAACTACGTAATTAATTATTCATTTATTTAATTGTTTCTTTCCTATTCGGGTTTATTATTCTTAACTGAAAAGTATCTCTTTTGCGGAATATTATGTAATGTATACAAGAGCAACCGAGTGGTCGCGTCTTAACAGGAATAGGATTACTGGGGCATGTAAGGCTATAAATATGCCTCCGGTCGTTAGGGTTAAACACGTCTTTCGAACACACAGCTGTTAACCGTTCGAGTGCGTGTTTACAAACCCTAAAAGCTAAAGTCTCTCTGTCGTCGTCGCTTTCGTGGTGCTACGTGAAGATTTTCTCCTAGACGTAGTAAAAATGCGTTCATCCTTTCCTTCCAAGGCGCAACCTGTCAGGCGGTGATTCATGCGGTTGCTGAGCTGTACTGGTGGTGCGCTGGTTTGTCTGCAACGTTTGTCGTCAACACGAGTGGGACGTCTCTTCTTCAGGTTCGTACCGGGCATGGTATTAAACATCCTCGACATCTGGCGATATATCCTCGATGTTACATGTGTCTACGCTTGTCGATGTCGAAACCTAGTAAACTTCCTCGACATCAATGTTGCCTACTTGTTGACATGTGTCAATGAATTCATCCTACTTGGTGATGAAATTGACTTAGCTAGGTCAAAGCCTCCCATCTTCTCGATGATCTTTGTAGTTATTATTGTTGCACACATAGTGAAGGCATAAAGAACTTGTAGGAAACCATTCTTCACATTGAGATGACTATTTCTTTGGTTTCTAACTAAAGAGTAATGATAAGTTTATTCCTCTACTAGATTTCCACAAGTTTTGGAAAATTTGGTGTAGACCTATTAAAATTCCACCTATGTTATTTTTTTCCCTCTTGACAAATTGATGTATTTGAAAATAAGCTCATGTTTTTTAATTCTAGAATGTGATCCAATTGGGATTTCTGTACATACAGAGCACATATATAGAACAAATCTAAGTTCTAAACATTTCATATAGAAGATTATAGACGGGGTATGTGTTTACTAAAAATATGATGTTTTATGCCAAATTCCCTCACAATCTCACTATTTTTTAGCTTATTTTGCGTCGAAGTGTTAGTCCAAAACCTCCTCAAAGTTTCCTTACATGTTCCACAAACTTCCACTTTCTTGCATGTCGAAGTTGGCACTAAGATGACATCTTTTACATTTGCACATGACTATGTTTTTCTTTATATGTAAACATGTATGGATGGCTACATATATACATATATTTAGTTTTTAAGATAGATTTGATGAAATCTATAAAATTTCATCATGAAATCACTACTTTGAGATTAATTTTTGTCAAAGGTGTCAAAATTTGGTTATAAAAATCCTCAAAGTTTCCTCGATGTTTCCACAAACTTCCACTTCCACACCTATCGAAGTCAACTTGAAGTCGAAGTCATGTTCCATGGTACCGGGTCCACTGGGAAAATGGCGCATATCCAGAAGGGTTGCAAGGTGTTGATTTCTTTAAGTGTATCACGTTCATTTTTTAGTAAACGACCTGGTTTGGTTCATGATCTTATTTACTTTTGCTCTCCTGTATTGGTTTATTCTACGTTTTCTTATGTGGATCGGCCTAAATTGTTAACTTAATTGCACCTGTCGTTGTTGCATGTAACGACGTAATTCAAAATTCTCAACAGTCATAAAGAAATCAATATCAGTCGTTAGTGAAATATGGCTGGTTTTGGCATAAAAATTGATAGTCTAGTATGCCTGAAAAATTTACTGGAATTTATTTTGCTCGTTGGTAAAGTAGGATGTAAATTTGGCTTAACATGGTAGGGTATGATCAGTATTTAGAAGAAGACGAACCCAAAATATATGAAATTGTTCCGGATAATGCTAATATAATTGTAACCTAGAAGAAGGGTGACAAGACATGATGAGGGTTGATTTTGTTTGCGTTAAACAACAAATTGTATGACTCATACTCTAAGCCACTTGTTACTACATCTAAGGCTTTGTGGAAAGCATTAGAAAAGAAACACAATAGTGAGAATCAGGGAACTGAAAAATATTGTGTCTCTAAATTTCTTAAGTTTCATATGCCTGAGGGAAAGTCTGTTTCTGATCAAACACATGATTTTCAACTCTTGGTGCAATAGCTCACTGATGAGGGTATGACACTTCCTGAAAAGTTTGTTGCTATGTCAATCATTGAGAAATTCTCAAAATCTTGGGAGTCGTTTGGCATGACTCTTAAGCACGGTAAAGGAGACATGTCAATGAATGATCTCATGATGGACATCAATATTCAGGAAGAGCATCTGAAAGAGAAGACTATCAAAGTATCAATTGATGTTAATGTGACTGTTAACTTTACTACTGCTAAGAACAAGGATAAGAAATCTAAAAATTCACTTAAACCTAAGCCCAAGATCCAAAAGAAACTGAAGAACAAACCTTGTTAGACTTGTGGCCAGGTTGGCTACTGGAACAAGGATTGTCCTTCAAAGAAGGCCAAGAAAGATGTCGCATCTGCAACTGAGGAGGATGTGGTTAACATGATGATTGCATCTTTGAACCTCAATGAAGGGTACATATCTATAAAACATGAAGTTCTTTCTATTTTTGAACTACTATATTGGATTAGAGACACTAGGGCTAATGTGCATGTGTGTACTGACAAGTCCATGTTTGTGTCTTATCAGGCCTCTAAAGGTCGATCCGTGACTTTGGACAATTCCAGCACTATAGAAGTCAAAGGTGAAGGACAGGTGGACTTGAAGTTTCTTTTGAAAAGGTTCTAACGCTCCATAGAGTCAGACATGTTTCATCAATACGACGTAATATTATTAGTGACACAATTTTAGTTAGAGGTGGTTTTAGAATAGATTGTAAATGTAATAAATTTATTATTACTCACCTTTGAGATTCTTTATTTTTTGGCAAGGAGGATCTTTGTGATATAGAGAACTTGTTTTAAGATTCTTATAGAACATATTTCAAAGTCTGTTTTAAATTTGAATGATAATAGTTCTTTATGATTGAATCTTATATCATATGATGTTTGGCATGCACATTTGGGACATGTGAATGTTGGCTCAATGAAATGTATGATGAATCTGGATTTAATCCCTAAATCTGAAATTAGTAATAATAAATGTGAAATCTGTGTGCAAGCTAAATTACCTAGGAAACTTTTTCATTCTTTAAATAGGAATTTGGAAATATTGGATTTAGTGCATACGATATTTGTGAATTTAATGGTATTGCTACAAGGGATCAAAAGAGTTATTTTATAACTTTTATTGATGATGCTAGTAGTATATGTTATGTCTTTTTCCTTAAAAGTAAAGATGAGGCATTGGATAAATTTAAAATTTATAAGAAAGAAGCTAAAACTCAACCCGGCAAAGTACTTAAACAATTAAGGTCTGATAGGGGAGGAGAGTATACCTCAAATTTGTTTTTGGAATTTTGCCAATTACATGGTATAATTCATGAGGGCACTGCTCTGTATTCACCACAATCTAATGGGATAGCTGAATGTAAAACCGAACCTTTATAGATATGGTAAATTCTTTACTCCAAACCTCAGGTCTACCCAACTTCATGTAGGGGAAGCTTTGAATATGGCTTGCCATATTCTGAATAGAGTTCCCCACAAACATGTGGAGAGTAGTCTGTTTGAGTTATGGAGAGGAAGAAAATCGAGTCTCAAATACCTTCAAGTGGGGGTGCCTTGCTAAGGTACTAGTCTTGAACACAAACGGAAGAAATTGTGACCGAAAACGATTGATGTCATATTCTTGGGGTATGTAGAGACAAGTTATGCCTACAAATTCTTGATTCTAAAATCTGATATCTTAGGCATTGAGGTCAATACAATTGTGGAATTATGTGATGCTACATTCTTTGAGGATGTGTTTCCCATGAAATCTGATGTGTCAAATGAAGTATCTCAAGAGGATGCATTCACCACAGGTTCCATTCCCAAGCACGTGGAAAGGATGACAAATGTTAAGGGTGACTCAAAACAAGATATCTCTGAATCTAGTGATTCTGAATAAATAGTTGAACCAAGGAGAAGTAAATGGTCTAGGAATCCAAGGACTTTGGAAGTGAGTTTCTCACTTACAATGTTGAGGATGATCCTATAACTTTCAAACAAGCTATGTAATCTCTAGAAGCTAAGTTTTGGAAAGAAGTCGTTAATGATGAAATCCAATCAAATCTCTTGAATGGAACTTGGGAATTAGTGGATTTGCCTCCCGATTGTTCTGTAGTTGGTTGCAAATGGATCTTTAAGAAGAAACTTAATGCAGATGGGACAATCAATAAGTATAAGGCTAGGTTAGTTGCTAAGGCTTACACATAGAGGGAAGGAATAGATTATTTTGATACATATTCTCCTGTTTCCCGTATGACCACAATTCGAGTGCTTATAGCATTGGCTTCCATTTATAATCTCTATATCCATCAGATGGATGTGAAGATTACGTTCTTACACGGTGATCTTCAGGAAGAGATATATATAGAACAACCTGAGGGATTTGTGGGTCATGGGAATGAATCTAAAGTGTGTAAACTTGTTAAGTCATTATATGGCTTGAAATAAGCCCCTAAGCAATGGCATGAGAAGTTTGATTTTGTGATATCATCGTTTGTCTTTGTTTCTAATGAATTTGATAAGTGTCTCTACTGTAAAATTGTCAATAATGGATTCATATTATCATGCATGTATGTCGATGATATCCTACTTTTTGGTTCCAAAATGAAAGTAGTAAATGATACAAAGACATTCTTGTGTAGAAAGTTTGAGATGAAAGATATGGGAGTTGTTGATGTGATTTTAGGGCTTAAAATCATAAGGTCTACTGATGGTATAACTCTCTCTCAATCTCACTATGTTGAGAAGATACTGGAGAGGTTTGAGTACACATCATGTAAACCTATTAAGACTCCATATGATTCATCCAAGGCCTTGTTCAAGAATGAGATTGGGGTTCCATTGTCTCAATTATGATACTCTCATATTATCAGAAGTTTGATGTATCTTATGAATTGCACATGTCCAGACATTGCATTTGTTGTGAGCAAGTTAAGTAGATACACCAGTTGTCCCGACAAGACCCATTGGAAATATCTTAACATAGTTTTGAGGTATATCAAGGAAACTTGTTCCCTTGGGCTGCATTATGGCAAATATCCTAATGTAGTCGAAAGATATAGTGATGCAAGATGGATTTCCATCAACTTTGGGAGCAATGGTGTCTTAGGATATGTATTCCTGTTGAGAGGAGGAGTTATTTCCTGGAGGTCTAAGAAAGAGACCATATTGTCTCGGTCTACTTTTGAGGCAGAGTTGTATGCTTTAGATGAAACTGGATTGGAATTTGAATGGCTACATGGACTTACGTCCACTTTACCTATGGTAAAGAATCCGCTTCTTGCAATTTCAATTCACTGTGACAGCACTACAACTATTTCCAAGATAAAGAGTCACAAGTATAATCAAAAATAGCGTAGACACATCCAAGTCAGACTCAAGTCTGTAAGAGAGTTAGTGTCTAATGGGGTCGTAGATGTGGACTACATCAGTGTCAAAGAAAATATAGCTAACCCTTTCACTAAAGGTATCACCTTAGCTTTGGTGGGAAAATCCAGGTTGGGGATGGGACTAAAATCCCTCATTATTCGCAAGAAGTAGCAACCCAACACAATAGAGTGGAGATCCCACAAATTTGGTTCAATGTGGTAATAACAACCTATCAGGTGAATACCCAGCCAGTGTGGCTCAGGTGGTTTGGTCCGGCTTGTCCTCCCTAGGGGACCCGGGTTCGAATCCCCTTGAGTGCACTGTATTTACCAACTCCTTGGATCATTCGGGCTCTGGCACCTGTTTGAGGAGGAGGGGGCGGGGTCTCCCTAAGACTCAAAAAAAGATGTTGGGTTAATTGGATGGCACTATGTATACTTTGATGCTCCACGCATATGTTTGTCTATCCCATGGGAAACATGTTAGTGTCATGACTGCAAGTTAGTAAAAGATTAGTCTCTGAATGGTGTCAAGTCTTAGGATAGGATGTTAGCAGTACATCCTTGGAGATTCCAACTAAATGATTGATGTTGTGTAGGCTCCAACAGGAGAATTGGGTTGTTCTCTGTTATGAATCATGACATAAAATTTTGTATGCATTGCCTTAATGCATTTTTTTCTTTTCTACCATGTATTTATTGTGTTGTTACCAACCTATACTCTTACACCCAAGGTTCAGGTTCAAGACTTTTGTTCACCTAGTTCCTATGAGGGTCATAGTTGGATAACTCGAGTAGATTTAAACCGGAAGGTATCCGCTGAAAGCACAGTATGAAGGATTGAATGGTAGAGCACACTGCACGTTGGACTTTGTGGGGGATTGTTAGATATATGGCTGCTACAGCCATGCTTCTAGAATGGGTTAAGCCCAATTTAGTGCAGCTAGTATATGTAAGAGAGGTAGTTTTGTCTCTAGTGCAAATGACAAAGAAGTTTTATCCCATATTGCTCACTCCTAGAACATTTATGGTTCTTATATATAGGATCACGTGGGATACTATTGTCCAAAGGTCCTAAGAGGAGGGTATGCTCACCTCCTTGGTGGGTATGGTGATCACAACACTCACACACACACACGCACGTGCGCGCCACACCACGCCTCGCTTCACCTGGCCTGGCCTGGCCTAGCCGGGCCGGGCACGAGCTCGGGCTTGTGGCTTATTGGTTGTGGCTTGTGGATTGTGGAGAATGTCTTCTGTCTGTCATCTTCTTTTTGTACTAGGATACAATTACGTAATTAATGTTGGATCCTAGATGGGTGATTAGATGCTCTAGAGGGGGGGTGAATAGAGTTGAATGTACTTAAACAAAATTCATTAGACCTTCAAGATATATTACAAGATAAGGTTGCTAAATAGGAAATTTGTGTGCAATTAAAACATACATAGTAAGGGAGAGAGAGATTGAACATGCACCAATTAGACAAGCTATTTAGAGTGGTTCCACACTTCAAACTAGAAGTGTGTCAGTCCACTTGCCTAAAGAGGTCAACCTCTAGGACTTCCAAACTATTGCATTCTTATATTCACTTATAAGGCATACAATGCATGACCAAACAAAAGACTTACCCATCCAATACAAAGAGTCTTAAACCTTACCAAGGACTTACCCACTTTGCAAGAGTCTTCGGCCTTCTCCAAGGACTTACCCACTCTTGCACAAGTCTTCGGCCTTGCAGGGATTACCTACTCTTCTTGGATCTTCAGCTTTTAACTTCACATTCACTTGGAGAAGCTTCCACCACCAAGGTCTTTCCCACTTGAGCTTGAGTCTTCTACCTTCTCCAAGGGCTTACGCACTCTATCTCCAAGTCTTCAGCCTTGATCTTCACCAAGGGACGCCTTCCCTTGTTCTTCTTCACCTCTCTTGGCTAAGAGAGAGAACATTCATCTTCATGATTGCAAAATAGAGATGGGGAGGTTGTGGAAGTGAGAGCCTCACAAGATACAAATAGGACTAGCTCTCTTATAGATTTCTTACTCACTCTAATGAATGTAGCAAGTGATTGGGCTTAGAGAGAGAGAGGAGGTTGTAGGAAGTACTCAACTATAGAATAGGAACCTCACAAAGAGTTTGCAATGAATGCTCAACCTTAGAATGAAGCCCAATGGGTCCTATTTATAGTTGGGGATGCCTCTTAGCCTTTGGGAACACTTATGAACGAAAACTAGCTGTTTTGTGGCTTGCAACGGATCTATTTTCACTTGTTGCAACTCCACAACGGCTAGAAGCACTTTTCTGCACTTTTCCGTACAGTGCAATCGGTCGAGTTTTAATGGGTGTAATTCGACCGATCAAGTAGGAGGCAAACCGATGTTCAAAGGATCGGTCGAGTTTGTCCTGAGGAAACTCGACCGATGCAATCTTCAGAAAATCGACCAAGTGCCTGTAATTGATTTTCAAAGATGCATCTAAAGTGCTCTAATATTCTATCTAAGTGCTCCTGATATTTTTCTAAGCTTAATTACAAGTCATACAATCATTACAAGTGATTTATAACATGATTCTAATGGATATACATCATATTACAAAAATGTGCACTTGTATGACTTTGACTTGTCTTTTCTCCAATTTGAGATGCGCAAGTTAGGGCAATTGGAGTGTGTCTATACCTAATCTGAAATCACTCAAGTAGAGACATTAGACGCCAATATGTGGAATGGTTAGTCATCATCAAAACACGGGTTTAGTCAATTTAGACGTGAGTCAACTTTGACCTAATTGACCTTGAGTCAACAATTAATTATTCATTTAATTAATTATTTCTTTCCTATTCAGATTTAATAATCCTAAGTGGAAAGTGTCTCTTTTGTGAAATATTCTGCAATGTGTACAAGAGCAATCGAGTGGTCGCGTCTTAACAAGAATAGGATTACTGGGGCGTGTAAGGCTATAAATATGCCTCCGGACATTAGGGTTAAACACATCTTTCAAACACACAGTTGTCAGTCGTTCAAGTGCGTGTTTGTAAACCCTAAAAGCCGAAGTCTCTCTGTCGTCGTCGCTTCTATGGTGCTACATGGAGATCTTCTCATGGATGTAGTAAATTCGTCCATCTTTTCCTTCCAAGGCACAATCCGTCAGGCGGTGGATCATGCGGTTGCTGAGTTGCACTGGTGGTGCACTAGTTCGTCTGTAACGTTCGTCGTCAACACGAGCAGGACATCTCTTCTTCAGGTTTGTACCGGGTCGACTGGGAAAACGGCGCCTATCCAGAAGGGTTGCAAGGTGTTGATTTCTTTAAGTATATAAATTCATTTTTCAACAAATGACCTGGTTTGGTTCCTGGTCTTATTTACTTTTGTTCTCCTACATTGGTTTATTCTATGTTTTCTTATCTGGATCGGCCTAAATTGTTAACTTAATTGCAATTGTCGTTGTTGGATGTAACGACATAATTCAAAATTAACAAAAGAATGATCATCACCCGTGTTTTTTTATGCCTGTAGAGTTGCAAAATTGTGCTCTCCTGGTTCTTCATTGAAGAAATACCTGCAACCTACCCAAACAAAACGGTCCTGAACATCAGCAGTCCCATCCGATGCAGTTAGACTCCCAATCTTCGAAAATGAAGATGTACTTGCGAATGAGGCATCCAAACGGGACCTAAGGGGTCGTTCAGCTTGGGACATTTGAAGTTTCAGTGTGAGCTCTCAGGCATGAGTGTAGAAGAGATCAACAAGTTGTCAAGAGAGTATTCGTGTGGGCGTCCTGTATCGTCGTCAGTGTGGGGAAGGATCATCACCGGTGTTTTTTTTACGCCTGTAGAGTTGTAAAATTGTGTTCTCCTGGCTCTTCATTGAAGAAATACATGCAACCTACCCAAACAAAATGGTCTTGAACATCAGCAGTCATATATGATGCAGTTAGACTCCCAATCTTCGCAAATGAAGATGTACTTGCGAATGAGACATCCACGAGACCTAAGGGGCCGTTCGGCTTGGGACATTTGAAGTTTCAGTGTGAGCTCTCAGGCATGAGTGTAGAATAGGTCAACAAGTTGTCAAGAGAGTATTCGTGTGGGTGTCATGTGTCATCGCCGGTGTGGGGAAGGATCATCACCGGTGTTTTTTAATGCCTGTAGAGTTGCAGAATTGTGCTCTCCTGGTCCTTCATTGAAAAAATACGTACAACCTACCCAAACAAAACGGTCCTGAACATCAGCAGTCCCATCTGATGTTGTTAAACTCCCAATCTTAGCAAATGAAGATGTACTTGCGAATGAGGCATCCAAACGGGACCTAAGGGGCCGTTCAGCTTGGGACATTTGAAGTTTCGGTAGTTGAACACTGAAAATTCGTCAATGTGAGCTCTCAGGCACGAGTGTAGAAGAGGTCAACAAGTAGTCAAGAGAGCATGTGACCATCGCAAACGTTTTAATCTAGCAAACGGCTCCTCATAGAAAAATATTTGTCCCATGAGGTTTGTACTCATTGCCTAGTCTTCAAATGTGCTCGTATTTCATATTTCAACCAGAATGATGGTCAGAAGACAATACCCGGACTTGAAATGATATACAGGGAATCTGAGCCTATGAAGAGGACAAAGAGTGATGTCTTTACTGCCTATTGGAGAACTTAAATTGTATTGCTGAAAACTGTCACGACATCTTAGCGATGAACATTGAAGCGTTCCAGGGTGCCAGAATTGACCTTTGATCTTAATGAATAAATGCTTGGGGACATAGCATAAACTTGGGCTTTGAAGGAGAGCTCAGAAGGTACACAGTTCAAAATAGGAAATATATTGTGGTTGATACAGAGGCAGAGTTGGTGTAGACAAATTGACAGATTGTAGTTTTACGTTCAGTGTGTTTAATTTCATACTAACCCAGGTTAAAGTGATATAATCCCTGTTATCTTCCAGTATAAATCCCACTATACAAGTGAAAACGATCCATCGACAAACGACAACAGAAAATTTTCATCCAGTTTGGACACACTTGGTTCGGCGACAACTAAAATACAATTATATTTTTTGTTGCAATTTAATTCGTATGTGTAGAAGTAACTCTCAACTTGAATCAGCGACGTCTGGACTGTTTGAATTGAGAGCCTCGCATAAACGATAGTTCACCCCCAAACAATCAGTCCTCAGGTCCAACTATACTTCACTTGACATGTATCTTACCCCGCAAAAGTATAACTGCATTCGTTTGTTTTCAATTTCATCCGTTCCGAGTATGTATAGAATTGACTCGCGGTGCAAACCAAGGTAGACCGTATTTGCCTGGTGTGAAAAACATCATAATCAACTAAGACAAAGTCGGAACAGTTTGTTCTGAAACCTCACTTTTTAGCGAATATCATACTCAGAACAAACGGCCGTTTATGCAGAGTTTGTTAGAAGTTTCATCATCACGAACATGAATATAAATTCCAGGAAACACACATAAACACAACAATATTTTTTAGAATTTTATGTTGGTTCGTATGCTCATGCTCTTCCCCTCGCTCTGATTAAATTATAATTTTGGCCAGCCGTGTTGAAAGTTCATTTTGCAAAAGAAAATCCTGACAAGACTACATATCCATCCAAATTTATAAAAAAAATCATAAAAGCGAGCACACTAGTTCTGCAACTTTTTTTTTAAGTCGCACTGATTCTACATTGAAGACATAATATAAATATGCATGTTAATAATAAGTTTTTCTTAACTACAAGTTCATATTACAAGATGCGTAGTACCAAGTCCTTTATAGTAGGGACTTGAGAATGTGCAATGTCAACAAAGCAGTTTTCCGTCGCAACTCAAGTTGATCATTCCCAAGTGAGAGAAAGCATGGAGTTTGAAAGTCCAGACTCAGCAAAGGTCGCCTTGAGACCATATTGTAGGGATTTTGATGCCCCAGGAATGGCTTGCGTAAATCTGAAAGCCCGTGTTTTTGCCTCCTCGAGCTCCGAGCAGCAGAATGACCACAATAACTAGAAAAGAGAGAGAAAATATATAAGCGTAACTCACACCTCCATCATATTTTGAACAAGCAAGTTTACCTCTATAGAATCTGAAAGCAAGAAACTTCTCTGCAGTCTGCGACCATCTGGGAGACGGACTCCCACTCTACAAAGCATAGCTCTGTCACCTCTGGGTTCCTCGGGAAGTGGTGGATAAACTGGTTTATCAATAAGGCTTGCTTCATCATCGGACTTGATTGCTGGTTCTTTATTGGATATATCAGTGTCCCTCGGGTTTTCTAACGAAGCAGCTATAGCACGCATCAGTTCCTCATCCTCATCGGTAGTCTCATCTGTAGTGACAGTACAGGCGCTTATTAAAGTACTAAACGTAATAGCAAGTATATAGGTAGGAGTTTGCTATTTTCGGAGGGAAATACTCTGCCATGAAACACCACGTTAAGAGTTTTTCTCTCTGTTTGATCGCTTATTTGAATTTTATTTTAGATAGTATAGTTCATGAAAATGACCAGACATACTCATTCAGTGAGAATACATCTGATCCCTACCGATTTATCTTGATGCTAATTAGTTCTCGAGCTGCAGTACAAACTACGGCGGTGCCCCAGCCCCATATAGTTTTTTCTTTATGCTAACTCGGTTATTAGCGTTTCTTATACATGAAATAGTTTGCCAATTAGTTTTAGAACCGCATTACTAATTATGTGTTTGCTTCATATAGGGAGGAGTGCATGTGGTGTGTAGGTGGTGGCAGGGCCAGAAAATGTCATGGATGAGCACTGTATAATATAATTATCTTAATATAAAAGATCAAAGGGAAGAGGAAACGAATGATCAAGGAGGGTGCAGAAGGAGTTTATAACTACAATGTATGGATGATATGAAGCTATTGATATATAGTTGAATTTAGGGTGGGACACAGGCCCACCCTTTGCTAAACGTGACTACGCCACTGGGTGTAGGAACATAAGAGGAACAAATGCACTTTTTTGATATTAATTTATTAATTGCATATTCAGGGTAATAGTTCAATTATTACACATCATATATGTAGCACAAATATACATATTGAAAGCAACAAGGTGACCCACAACCTATGCGGTCATTAGTAGCACAGTGAGCGCACACACACAGTCGTTAAAAACAGCAGGGTACATCTCTGATTTTCAGCACTTTTGCACATGAAAACAATATAAATTGTAACAACTTCCTAATCAATTTGAAATAAGATTATGCAGAACCACATTCTTGAGTTTCGTGCTTCTTTCCTCAATCACGGTCCCCTATATCAGACACATTGCCTCATATACTGATCAAAACGGGGAGATATACTGCAGCAACAGAGTATTACCTCTGTTTTCTTTTATGTAAGATCATGATGCATATTGGTACCAGATCCAAAAGAAAACAGAACAAATGTATAAACGGCTAGTGTTTTATATCCTGGCAAGATACTTAATCATGAATTGAACGGATATATAAGAAAAAACGGAAAAAGATAATGTTGCATATATGCAGATTGGAAAACGAGCAAAAGAGTTTTAACAATGAAACACTCGCTTTACTAATTTAAGACCAACAAGAATACCAGAGGCAATGGTACATGGAGCAAGAGGTGGCCATTTCGAAGCAACAGTCTTCTCATCTGGATATAATAGACAAGAAAATTTCTAAAATTGTTATTCAGACAACTAACTGATAATTAAAGACATTTAAAAAACCAACACTCTGTGTGAATGCTTGATCCACCAACAAAACAAGAATTAACAAGAGCATAAACACAAACCATGTAAAGCTAAAACATATCCTAGGGATTAAAAAGAGGAACACTTAATACATTTCCAAACTTGAGTTTAAATGGCTTAGATGTGCATGTGATCCGTTTTGTTGTAAATGTCAGTGTGCAAACTGCTACATCATGTTAGGTAACTCGGCTTCCTACTACCATACAAGACGGCTTTAGACTTGCTGTTGATGTATAGATATACAACAGGATACCAGGGGGGTGTTTTTTTAATTCTGGATCCATTTTCTCAAATTGTCAATCGTATCTGAGAAAAAGTTTTAAGTCGGTGAAACTTCAGTTGCTCACTTAACGGGGAAATATTTGTAAAGTTTAGAAAATGAATTCGAGTTTTAAACTCGAGTTAGTTATGACAAACCAGTCAGCACTTATGTAATATGAACACTAACCATAGCTATATGAATCTAAATATATTAAGAATTATCTAGGGTGCACTTTTAACTAACCAAAATATGGTTAGGATCGACATTTAGATCGAATAACACATGAATAAGCAAGTACAATCAACACGAACCAACTGTAAAGTCCAAAAAAACATGAGCTCTGCATACCATGACAGTTAACAAACTGTTCGAGATAATCTATAATCATTACGGATATACTTTCAAATAAGATAAACACGAGTGGACTGTGGGCCCAATGGGCTTCCATATGGATAGAGTAAAGGGGGTGACAATTAGTTATCAAGACAGGCACCTAGTGGTCATAGGTGAGTTGATCAAACAAGCCGGGCTGAGCGGACTGGGCGGGGGCCTAGGCGCTCCTGCTGCAACTGTTGCAATCAGGTCAGTCCTTATACTGATGTCTGTTTAGTTTTTTTTTGTACTTCCTCCTTTGCCCCCTATTCTTGCTTCTTTTCTTTTTTTTCTTTTTCTGACAATTTCTCCTGCATTTCCTGTTCGTATTACTGTTGTCTTAATTTTCTTTGAATTTCTCCTATGTCCATGTTTCTTATTTCAGAGCGTAAAATTCCGACATGTCTTACAACTCCTGCTCCCATATCAATTATAGTAGTACTACTTCTAATTGCATATATCTTCTTTTTCTGACTTCTTGCTCCTACATCTCCAACAGCTACCGCTGTTTGCATGTCTGCATTAAAATTTCCTGATCTCTTCTTCCTCCCCGTAAGTCTCCTTCCACACCTCTTGCACTGTTGTTTTCTACTTCATTTTTCAAACTTCGTCTTCGTAGTACACATCTCCTCTCCTGCTGTTGTGTTTTTACCTTTCTGATTTTTTGTACGTCATTTGCATTTTTCCTGATTTCTTACTCCTTCAATTCCTAATTATCTTCCTCTCACTGTTGTTTCTTTTCTCTTCCTCTTGATTCTCCTGTTGATCCTCCCAACAGTTATCAATGCAAGATAAGCATATAACACAATTTAATGAATATATAGTTACAAGTAGCATGTAGTGTCATATGTATAAATATACAAATATGGAACTGAAAAAATAAAAATAATAAAAAATGCCCAGAAAAGCGTCCGCCTAGGCCTGATGGGACTGACCGCCTCGACAAGTATATTATATAGTAACTGAAAATAGTTGCTTAGAGACTGTGGATCATCACTGACAAAAATGTGCATTTACCCAACCTCAACATGGTTGAAACTGATGGGAAGGCTGTGATGATTAGAATGATTATAATTAGAACTTATAATTCATTGCTTCCTTTGGATAATCTATTAAGGCCCCACCACACCAAGTTCTGAATGAAGTTTCTAAAATGCAATGTGCATGTCTTATTTCTGCCTATTCATGGTTACTGATGTTTTTAAAATGTGTAAAATTGTTCAAATTTTAGAACGATTTTTATGCTCCACATTCTAATAGCCTTACTATAAGGCTGTGTTTATTACATGGTGAATCATGGTGATAGGGAATGATGGTGAAACAAAAATGTTGTTTGTTTGCTATGCTGATAGGGAATCATAGTGAATCCATGGTGAATTCGTGGTGAATTTCGATCTGTTATTGTCCCCCTGAAAAAGCATGGTGAATCATGGTGAAAGAAGTTTCTTTCAAGACTCCACTACTTATTTAGACAAATGTGCAAAAAAAAGTTCTAATAAATATGATTCTAATTTGTGTAGGGTGCTTTTTATAAAGAATTCTCCCCGCCCCATCCCTACTATAACCATGTAACAAACAATATTTTTTTAAGTTTTTCACCATCCATATTCCTATCACCATACACATGTTACCAAACAACATATTCTAATAATTTTCCCATCACTATCACCGTCCCCTTCCCCATCACCGTCCCCATCCCCATCCCCATCACCATTATTTTTTTTTCACCACGTACCAAACACAACCTAAGGGATTAACACCCTTCAAGTAAGTTTTCTGATTTGCTAAAATTTTTGCTTTGAATTCAACATGTTCTAACAAGAGTTACTTTCTTATCCCCACCTTGATGTCTTCCTTTCTCTCCCTCTACTCATCCTCCTCCTATTGTCTTCTCCACTATATCTCTCCCTTACACTACCATGAAGAGACCCAAAACAGTGATTAGGAGCCAAAGAGGTGACTGCATTAGGCAAAACCCTACTTGCATATATAGAAGAGAGGGCTAATACTAAAATCAATGTTCAAAATTTCGACAAAATGGTCGAAATTTTGACCGAAATTTCTGTTTCTGTGGCAATCGGACGTCGAAATTGACTGACGAAACTCGCAAAAGAGGCAGATCATCAACTTTTTTATTCTACTTTTTCATATACTATGTACTACCTAGAGCATTTTTTTTGCACAGTTTTGTGTCTTTAAGTCTGCATATTGTGCTTGCAAACTATAATGACTTAATTCATTGATTTCACCATCAAAAATCCCCATCGAAATGCCCATCGAAACAGTTCAGGGTCATTCACTCAAAAATGACGAGACCCCATCCCCCACGTATCCAATATGAAATATTATTACATATTTGAGTAGGTCTACACCAGTAGATCATTCTAGTAAATTTTCATAAATTAATTCATTTATTTTGTCGTCGAAACCCCAGGAACGCATTTATCGAAATTTCTGTTGAAATTTATGTTTCTGTGGCCACCGAAACGACATCGAAATCGGACATTTTCTTCCTTGACTAATATTGACTCAAACCCAAATGGGCCAAACATACTTGGGCACATGTTACAATAGAACCGAATTAATTAATATCTAATTCTCTTAATAGCCCATTTATATATATACATAAGCCCATATTATTAGAGTAGCAAGAGAGCAAATGCTTATACAGATACATGTCGTCTCATCCACTGGTTAAGTTAAAAACTAAGTCTATTTCGGAATTTACACCAATTTGGCTATAATGTGGGGTCTAACCGGACGACTTGAGGAGAAACCAGCAACAAGAGGGGTCGTTGATCAACCACCTCCTTGTCTGTTTGACAAAACTTGTTGCTACAATAATGACTAGAGAAGCTCCATATATGAGGGAGAGCATCATGATCGACAAGATGATAGGTCATCATACATGACCACGAGGGAGGTGGCTTGAAAAGTGACAATATTAGACCCAAATAGGGATAAGTCTTCCTCCAACTACCTCACCCCTTCTCTCCTAAAAGAAACCTAAGCATTAATAGGATCAATGCTACTACCTACTGGACAAGTGTTTGTGATGAGTCAACTCTGACACAAAGTGAACCTACACTAGATAATCAAACATGGCGGTGTGTGTGTCTATATGTATGTATAGATACATACTCACACACATATATATGGGATAAAGAGAGGCATTCTCTCCCCCATTCCCACGCTAGTGTCGAAGGCCAAACGCCCTGGAAGGTGGTAAACTAAGGTGGCAACTGGGATTCGAACAGGATCCCTTTGTTAGGGGACATTGTGCCTGACCGCTTGAACCACTCCTTGTGGGCATGTGTGTGTGTGTGTTTGTGTGTTTGTGCATGCAAATGTGTATGCACTGTGTATGTGTGTGTGTGTCTGTGTGTGTGCGTTTGTGCTTATGTGGTTGTGTGCGCGCACGTGTGTGCGTGTGCGTGTGTACGTGCACGGGTGTGTGTGGATGTGTGTGTGTGCATGCGTGGGTGTATGTGGTTGCGCATGAGCGCGCTCGCGCATGTGTGTGTGTGTGTTTGTATGTGTCTGTGTGTGTATGTCTGTTTCATACATATATGCATATTTATGTGATATATATACAAATAAATACTAGGGGGAAAAACCTATAGGCCGCCTAGGCGCCCTTGCCATGGAGGGTGTTGCCTAGTTGCCTAGACAACCTTGAGTAGAAACATAACAGCTTCAATTTGTTAACGTGTAGTATGAGGGTGTACGCATGCATAAAGATATGTACATGACTCTTACATGGAAGAATCATATGACTAGATGGAATATAACTTAAGTATTGGACTACTGGTCCAAGTCAACAACTAATATATTTGTAAGGACTAACCCCAATAATTAATTGTGCAAACCTAGAGAACAAGAAGCATCTCGTTTTAAAGCTTGAATTACAAAGTCCATCATTTGAGTTCTCATTCTAGGCATTACACCGTTGTTTAGACAGGAACTTCCAACTCTATTATCGACGTTATTATGGAGATCTTCTCCAAAAGTAAATTACAATTCTCTAGGATGGTACTCAGTTGTTACCTTTTTAAGATGACATAGGAGGTTCAACAGTGTAACCCGCTCTCACATTATCTCTTAACCTTTGTCCTTTGCATGGTCTACTTGAGTCAAACTATACAGTGTTAGGTTCATCTTCACATCTGGAAATTGATCAGGATCACTGAAGACGACATGAACCTAATATATGCACACATGTTGACTAGTGTGTTGTCCTTATCAAAGACACTTCTAATAGAACTTTGGTTCTATGAGATGTTCAACGAACATTAGCCACCTCAAGTGAGACTAGGGATAAAGCAAAAGCAGGCAAAGACATGGTTTTTTACTCTGCTCTTTATGCAAAGCATGAGACCTCATATTAATACAACCAAGCATTGTCTTTATTCTTTAACAAGACATATATCATTATTTGTTATGTCAGCAATGTCATTTTTTATTCTATAGCCAACCACAAACTAGAATTGATAGCGACTACAACTTGCTCACAGTACCCCGTGATTATCTTTAGTATATTTTCATTTAGTTCTTTGATTGCAACTACTGATTATATTATAGTTATTTTGACTGCATAAAGAGAGTATGATCAATGAGACTGACCCTCAAAATATAGGCTGATAGCCCTCATATCATATGATTATGTTCACAAAGTATAAAGTCCATCAGTTGTTCTGTAAACTCCTTTCTAAGCAAGCAGAATATACCTTCTTAATGTTCATAATTTAGATACGAAAAAGTCAAGCAAAGGAGAAAATGATAATACTCAACCAACATCTTTTATATATCATTTCATGTGTGTACTCAGTGAGTGCATCAGATTTCTAAATACTACTAATCACTTAATACACAACAAGGATGCATAATATTGAACTTGCCATACCAGATACATTGTTTACAGATGCCTGAGAATGATCTCTAGGCCGTTTATGAGGAAGAACAACATGGTGTTCCTTAGGTCCTCTCTCCATATATGGCAAAAGGTCCTGCACAAAGAAATATCATTGAATTAGAGTTAAAATTACAAAACCAATACTTTCTCGAGGGGTGGGGGACTTAAATAAAGCCCTATGCCAAAAACAATAGCCAAAACACATAAATATTAGGAAAGATATTGAGAACCACATCAACAAACAGAGAACCCAGTATCATCGTCTTTGGCCACATTAACTATTATTTAGACAGTTTGGCAGTAAAAACACTAATGTCATTTAATAATAAAAATAGAGATGATTATCATCATCATCTAAGCCTCAACCCCAACCATGTTGGCTCAGCTACATGGATCCTTCTTTAACATTCAGCCCTCATCTAGGTCATATTCTCATCAAGATCTAAGGATAATGAATCTCTCCTTATAAGCTCTCCCCAGTTAGATTTAACTATGTTCGACTCAATACCATTACTTCACATTGGTGCATTTGTTTGTTTGTGTTGTAGATGCTTATATCATCTCAAGAAATCCTCGTGTAATTTGTCCTCCATATATGTCAACCCCACTTTAGTCCTTAGTTTTTCCTGAAGTGATCTTTCCTTGGCTTCCCACATCCATCAGAAAATATACGTTTTAGGGCACATTTGTCTTGTTAACACCTTGCTTCTTCACTGCCCAACATTGACTCCCATACAATATGGTTTGTTGTATAGTTGTTCTATAAAAATTTAATTTTTCATCTACAGGATCTTCCAGTCAAATACTTTTCTGAATGTGGTCGTCCATTTCAACCATATTGTTGTGATCATATGACAAACATCACCATTCTTTTGGATGACAGAGCCCAGTTAAACTAAACTTGTCACATTTTGTTATATCCACTCCATCCAATTCGACACCACCATCCACAAATCTGGAGTGGTTGAAATTGCAATGCATATCTCCATTTTGCTTCTACTGATTTTAAAATCAGTATAGATCTCAATGCATTCCTCTAAAGTTTAAATCAATCATTCAAACTTTCTTTAGTTTCATCAATCAGGACACATTTAACAGTAGATAACATACACCAAGAGATATTATCCTAAACATGCTTTGCAAACTCAACTATAACAAGAACGAATAGATATGGGCTCAGAGTCAACCCTTGAATGTACCCCTATGCTTAGTTATCAATGTGCCCGCCTAGGCGTTGCCTAGGCACTAGGCAAGGCGCCTCAAACTAGGCGCCCGGCCTATTAAGTGCATTAGTGGTTGTCTAAGGCCTTTTAGGCCCAAATTAAGCCATTTAAAGGAAAAATTAGCATGACTCGAGTCTAGATTTGGTCAAATTAGAACACGTTGAGTCATTTTATGGTTGAAATATGTCTGCTTTAGGCCAAATCAGGTCAGATTTCGGCAAATTAGGTCTGATCTGGGCGAAAACAGGTTTGATTGCAGGAAATTAGGTCTGATCTGGGCGAAATTGGTAAGTTCTTATAGTTTTTTTGTTGAACTCCTTTTTCTATTCTTTTTTTTATTCTTTTGTCCTACGTTTTATTCCTAAATCCTACTGCTGCATTTTTTTTGCGAGTTTTCCTCCTATATCGCCACTACTATGTGACTATGTGCATATTTCTTATTTCAGATTTGTCCTATATCTCCTGCTCCCAAATTTACTACTATTTGCATATATTTGTTTCTTTTTCTGGTTTCTTCCTCCTAAATCTCCTCTCACAACTACTGTTGTTTGCATTCTTCCTCCTGTTTAAATCTCCTTTTACTGCCCTTGTGTTTGTCTTATTCTGACTTCTTCCTGCACAACTCCTACCATTTGCATGTTTCTTTTTATCACATTTTTTCTCTCCAATTCCTACCTATCTTCCTCTTACTGTTGTTTCTTTTTCTTCTTGTTAATTCTCTTGTCCTTGATTCTCGTATAGTTATCAATTCAAATTAGACCTATAATATCATTTAATGAATAAACAATTACATTATCACATTTAGTATCATGTGTATAAACATTTCAATATGTATCTGAAGAAAAAAAATAAAAAAAAACGCCCACAAAAGCTCAGGTGGGCTAGGTGCCCCTTGGCTTAAACCCACCGCCTAGACGCCTGACAAGTAAGCGGATCTACGTAGGAAATGTTGGTGTTTCTGCTCCAGGAATCCTGACAGTTGAAGTATAATGCATATCTTTGAATAATTCAATATATTGGATTGCCACACCCTTTTTCAAACCCACCAAAGCCCTTCCCTTAGTACTCCAGTAACTACACTGAAAGATCTTCTCTAAAATTTAAAACAAAAACTATATGAAGATCTCTTCTCTTTTCTCACTTCTCCATAAGCCTCATTATCATAAAAAGTCCTAATAATTACAGTTGAAGTATAATACATATCTTTAAATAATTCAATATATTGAATTGGCACACCCTTTTCCAAACCCACCAAAGCACTTCTCTTTGTACTCCACTGAAAGGTCTTCTCTAAAATTAAACAAAACTATATGAAAATGTCTTTTATTTTCTCACTTCTCCATAAGCCTCCTTATCATAAAATACATGTTGTAGATCTTCGACATGAGACCAAACTGGTTGTCCGAAATCTACATTATAGATATGTCTTTTCTCAATAATCCTCTCCCAAAGCTTCATAGTGTGACTCGTCCACAATCACAAATTTGACAACCAGGATTCATTCGGCAGGGTTGAAAATCTCAAGCATTTGGGACCTATGCGGAAATTTTGAAGGAAAAAGGTCAAAGATTTGGTACCACGTGCAGCTATTACACATATATACATATTTCAATGTGCGCGCGTGTGTGCCTGTGTGTGTCTGTCTTTTTTCGGAATCGTTGACCGTACTTTTACCTACATTGATTGTTTTTTACCCAAATAACCCGCATAATTCCCAAATTCCAAAATTTTTTTAGCTCGGACAAATGCATCATGGATACCAAATTTATCACTATGTTTATTAACCTAATATTTCTATAGTCTATGGAGCTATACGCATCTCTGTCATTCTTATAGATGGAGACTATGGTAATATTTCTAATAGATGGAGACTGTTAATATGATGTTGATTGTTGAATGATGATGGGTTTGAAAAATTCTCTCCATTTCCATGGGGATGACATATGAATCGACCGGCCTCTTGATAGGTCATGATGTCGACAGAAATTTCAATTTCCTATACACAAATTGAACACACCAAAAGAAACACTTTGTCGATACAAGTGTTAGAATTATTAGGTATTGACTTTATTGTGTATATAGGCTTAAGTGTGTTTGTTCCATTAGGGTTGATCCCAAGTTTTGTACTAATTCCCTCTCCTATATATAAGAGCAGGATTTTTGTCTTATTTCAAAGTGGTATTAGAGCATAACGCTCTTGGGGAACCCTAAACCTAGTTGTCACCAGTTGTCTTCTTCATCCACCCCCCTAGGGCGCTGCCACACTTCCCCTGGAGAAGAAAAAGAAAACAAGATATAATCCAGCGAGCAGCTGTGGCCATCCCTTCCTCTCTAGGTTGCAGCAAGCATTAACTTCTTGTTCATGTCATCTTAGCAATAATTGTCGACATCGGGCTGACATTCAGTCACCGTTGGACCCATCCAGCAATAGTCATCTCAAGGTCATCAGCAATCCGTTGACTCTAGCATCTCCCCTTCATTTGTTAACACCACCGAGAAGGGCAGCAACATGGCCTCTGGCTGCTATGAAGCACGGATACTCCAAAACATGTGCCGTACCCGTATCCGATACATATTGGATACCAATACTCTTTGGATACTCCTGGATACGTATCGAATACTCCTAATCCGTATCCAGGCTGTATCCAGTCAGTAAAAACTAGAAAAAAAAATTTGGGCATGACATTACTTGATTAGCATTTGACACCAGCTCATGTCTCAACCCTCTGCTAAGTAGTAGCTTGCAGCAAGGCTGTCATAGTTGCTTCCTTGAAGTAGTTCAAGGTTAGTCACCATTCCTCTTGCTAAATGCCAGTCTTCCTTCTCTTTATTGTTTCTACCTCCTATGTTTTTTGGGATTTCACTTTTTAAAGAACTTGAATATGTAATCTGGATTTTTGTTTGTTCTTTATTGCAAACCAATTCATTCACCTTTACATGGTACTTCCGGATGCTTTCCCTACTAAGGTGCAAGTTTTATGCACGTTGATGTCCTCCATATTCTATGAAATGCTTCAATTTAGTATCGTTGGGTTAACATGCCTCTTGTTTTGGTGACTAAATCCATTGTGATTTATTCTGGATTTCTATCTAGACAATATCTATTTCATCTCCTTTGAAGATAATCATTGCATCCCCATCCTTATGTCTCCCCCTATGAAGCACCGATACTCCAAAATAGGTGTCCTACCAGTATTAAATACATATTTGATACTAATACTCCCTAGATACTCTCTAAGACATACCAAATACTTCTTAAGTCGTACTCCTTTTTTTATTAGCATGAAATGACCTCAATGCAGCCAGGATACAACTAACCCATTTAGCAGCCAAGAGAGCACCCCACTCGTGTGATCCCTTAAAATCCCAAAACCATGTGACTTCCAACTCTAGACTCCCCCTATTGTATTGTGATTTGAGAATGAAATTGGTATATTCTGTTAAAATTTCAAAATAAACATTAAAAAAACTGTTGTATCCATGTACCCGTATCTTATATTTTTGAAAATTGTCGTATCCCCGTACCGCAGCCGTACTCGTATCCATTTATGTATCTATATCCATGCTTCATAGTAGCTAGCTATACATGAGAGAAGATAGTTTGGTATCACAGATGACACAACTCACTTTACAACACAACATTACATGATACATGAAATTTGAAAGGTTTATAATATGATATTATCATGTCTTTTTGAAACTTGTCTCACATTAATATGAATGAAAGACCCCTTTTTAAATCATTGTTTGATATTATAGTATTGGTTTCCATTTTCTTTAGAAATATTGTGATTTTTGAATGAAATTTGAATGTCTTCATCTATTTTTAAAATAAATATATTGGTTATTTTTAAAAATATTAAAATAAATATTAAAAAAATTGTCGTATCCATGACATACCCGTATCCTATATTTTCAAAAATTGTCGTATCCGCGTACCCGTACCCGTACCCGTATCCGATATGTATCTGTATCCGTGCTTCTTAGTCTGGCTCTCCCCAAGGATTAGTCGATCGTTGACTCCCGCCTGTTGAGGGGCAGCGCACCCTAGCAATCCTACGACCAATTTTTATGAAGTGGTGTTGTGATTCTTCGACGTGAATTCTTTTCTTCTGGATTCCACTTTAGCCATGTCCACCCCCGATCACTCTTGTTGTCCTTGGCTGGTGAGAGAGGGAGATCATTGATCCCACCAGTATTATCTAGTACTCGAATATTCATTCATTGCTCTAATAAAACATGTTGCAGTGCATCTTTCATGTAGCAGTGCATGCCACAAGCATGTTGATCACTTGCTATGGTACAATATTCATGTAACAGTGCTCTTATCCAGACTATCATGCATCATTCCAGTGGTGGTGCTTCATATGAGGAACTACTTCAATAACAATGGCGGCTCAATGGCTTCTGAAAATGATTCCTGATATATGTTTTGTGTTATCTTTGCCAAAGGAGAAGAGTGATTTGTTACCTAGCATGTGTTATCTTCTTCAAGGGGGAGTGCAATTTAGGGGGAGATCAAATTCCTGCATTGCAATTGTTATCTGTTTTTTATATTCGCAAGTTCGACACTTGTTTCACCCATGCTCCAACTTGAAGAGTCTTGCAGTATTAGTTTTGCATTTTATTATGTATATGGGCCTAAGTATGTTTGGCCTATTAGGGTTTATCCCATCTTACCCCCTCTCCTATAAATAGGAGCAAGGATTTGTCTGATAGAATCATGTCGTTTTTTTATTTCCACAATAGGCGAAATCGCTAAAATTGGCAAAATTCAAAATGTCAACACAATCATTGTGGGATTATATTTTGCATCGATTGGGTGCATTTTTGTATAATGTTGTATTTTGTACTCTAGTAACTAAATACCTTAATTATACTTGTTAGAACGCCAAGGTTCCTGTTACTTTTTTCAATTATAGGCTTTCCAAAATATATATACACGTATTTTATAGTTATCAACCGTATTTTACCCATAACGGACATTATATCAGTCACATGCATTGAATATTCATATATTTATGGTTAAGTCCCCAAATAAATCCCAAACTATGCATAGAACACATAAAAGTGCATTTCTGTTCGTTTCTAATAAAATCTAGTGGCATAAGCAAGTAGAAAATATGACATTAGAGAAAAAACAAAGAGAAACCTAATTAATGGCATAACTTGTCTCAACTCTCAAACATAATGAGTTTGTCACATTACTTCATATAATAGTCCCTAAGACCACCTAGGCGGTTTAATACTTTATATTAGCATAGTTTTAGCCTTGTATACATATATTCAATAGGCAGCATATGCATCTACTATTCATTTAATATGCAAGAGGCCTCTAATGTAGGTGTCAATAAGAATAACCAAATCCTTACAAAGCACAAATGAGTAAATCTTTTATTATAGGTTATTTGCTTCACCCTTAGAAGTCTATGTACATATATTATATGGCTGGGGTTCCTATGCTATGTGTAGTATGTTTTTCTATTTGCAATTATTAAAGGGGCCCTAATACATATAGAGTTCAAAATATAAAAGGGATTTTTTTTTTAGTTTGTTGGGGGAAACCCACCCCCCTAGGCGGAGGCCCAGATAGCAGGGATGGTAAACCCGGGAGACCCGTGCGTCCGCACACCGGTATCTCAATAAGTCGCATCAAGCATATTAAAAAAAAAACAATATAAAAGGGATTCAAAAGCATAATAATAATAATAATAATAATAATTAGAAAATGTGTGCTTCAAGCATAATCCCTATAATATTATTGTTAGGCACCTAATATGGACGAAAATATTTAATTGGAACATTAGTAGAAAAGAATGTGAATATACACTAATATGTCCCAACGACCAACAAATACGGCCCAAGCCAACAAAGGCACACCAACCTGATCGACAACTTGATGGGCTATGCAAGCACCTTAACAAGAATGACTTAAATTATATAACTTGTTGTAGGCTTCAAGCAACATGAAATTGTTGTTGGTACCATTTTCAGTGGTTACTATGAATGGTATAGACTGACTAGATGTAAGTAACGATGTCTAACACTTCCTCTCAAATTTTAAAATTGTTCTTCAGCTCGCATGTTATCTATGACATGCAAAAATTCATCACTTGCCGTCAAAAATTTGAGACTTCCCAAAATTACCTTAAATTTCTATTTTCATGGGCAATGAAATGTTGTCAAAACCTGCATGTCGTTCTTGGCTAATATTATTATCACATTGCTTACTCCTAGCACAAATATTAATGGCTCTTGATAATGCCATATACTCATCAACCAAAAATTTCTCAAAAATCTGAAAATCAAGATAACAAACAAGCCAAAAACAAATTCAAAAAGAAAAAAATTAGTCTGCACACTCCTCTCAGTTAGATTAGATATACACAAAAAACAGATTTATATCAAGTTTAACCCATCAAGTTCAATCAAGGTAATGCCAAAAATGAAATGAGCGAGCCATTCCTCTAAAAAGAAGCCTATATACAAAATAATGAGCCCGGAATTACAGCAATGTACATGATGCTAAATCAGGTGAGATGGGTACCTCTAGCAATCGCTCTGGTTGTACCATACCGTTCCAT
This sequence comes from Alisma plantago-aquatica, assembly GCA_963693085.1. Taxonomy (NCBI): domain Eukaryota; kingdom Viridiplantae; phylum Streptophyta; class Magnoliopsida; order Alismatales; family Alismataceae; genus Alisma; species Alisma plantago-aquatica. The sequence continues at coordinate 117,487,127 of OY856413.1, read as the reverse complement.
CCCCGCATTTTTTGCCCAGTAATGGGATCGATTATAAGTATAGCAGGAACTTTAACCAAGTTATAGTAGGTGCAGACTTTCTTTCCCTCGCTAGTATCATGATAAACCTGGGATATGCAGCATATATGACGTAGCAAAATATGAGTACAAAATACACCATTCAAGATAAGACGAACGTTGTTAGATTATGATAAATTTATTGGATCCAATACCAAACATGGCAACTATAATTACTTTATCAACAAGGATTTCAATTAAAGTTCATACTTTTTCCCCATAACACCAATATGAAAATTTTCCATACACAGACTACACATTTTTGCAGAATATTAAAGATAAATTCATATTAAGCAATTTGATGTCTTTGCAGAACTGATCCTAATCCGTGAATCACTAATGGTTTCTGTAGCAGAAGTGCTAGAATAAAAGGTTCAAAACCCTGGCAATCCTGATGGTTCAACCGGTTGATCTGAGACCACCAAGGGAAACAAGATCCAGTAACTTGAAAATCCACTAGCTATGCTATAACCAGCCAAACATTGTAACCAACCCGGTTCGACTATTATCCTGCTTGATTGCGGGCCAGGTTTTAATGAAGTGGTTGCCTGGTTAAAGACTTTACTTCATTTCAGCTTCAATGATTTGATAGATTCATGAGCTTCAACATATTTTATAATAAATCTCAATAAGAGTATTATGCACATTATTGTTTCATGACTTCTACCACGACGGTACTGTTGAAATCAGTTAAAATGTGTGCACAGAAACATTCATATGGGGCATTAGGTGATATACTCATAAATCTTTGTATGCGCGACGATATATCTATAGTTCCAGCACACCATTTTGCAAACTGTGGTATCTCCTATTAAACCACCCAGTTACATAATGCACAGAACTTTAAGAAGAGCAGATAAATAAGACAAAGCAAAAACGGAAGCAAAATTTTATTGAGACGTTCTCCTTACGTTTCCACTTTTTTTAGTAAAATTTCATGAAAACTTCATTTCTAAACTTCTTTTAAGGTTTCTTTAAAAAAAATTCAACCTTTGTTCAGCATATTTCATGACCTCTGACATCTCATATTCAGTCTACCAGAAAAGAGTGTGCGGTACTTGTATAAGAGCGGGAAAAAAAGGAAGTGAAAAAATGGATTCCTAATCTAAACAGAACTTTTTATCGCATTTCCACTATTTTGGTAAGATTATATGAAAAAATTCACTCCTGAACTTCTTTTCTAGTTTCCTCTCAGGTTCCTCCAAACACTTCGCTTAACACACACAAAGTCAAACATGTTATATCATAATGTGTAGGGCAAACTCAAGCTTAGCCATCCTTAGGGGCTTGTTTACTCAAGCCTGTACTAATTCGAGTGGACTCCTTGGGAGTAAATAAACAGTCAATCATGATAAATGATAAACCCAATATTATTGTTAGTTAGCAGGAGTCTACTCATTCTATAATGTATAAGCACGACTCAATCTTAGCCATCAGTAAGGGCTCGCCACTCAAGCCTTTGAGCTAACCACAGAGAACACTATTGATTCAAATTGACTCCTTGGAGCAGATAAACAATCAATCATGATAAAACAAAAACCAAATGCCGTTGTTAGAGTGTATGAGTTTAACCATTATATCATATGGTTGTACTTCAGTTGCCCAATACTGCTTGATTCAACCAAGTTTTGCATATGTCCATTATATATTACTGGCAATCTAGGAATTGGCTCCACAGTCTGTAACAATCCTGAAAATATTATTACTTCATCTCCTTAATTTCTAATCATGAATTTATTAATATCCCTAACTTCTCCAAAAGCATCAATTAAGCCAAGGAAGATGGTGACCATCGACAATATGCAGAAAAGTCTATGACGGTCCACCCACGCACATCAGCATAAACCTTGGCTTGTATTATAGCCAAATGTCTTTTTGCTAGTAAATCCATATTTGGAATCTAGGATATCCTTTGGTTGAGGTTGATATTTGTTCATCAATTCAAAAGCAATGGGGGGTTTCACATTTCTAAAAGATTTCCCTTTACATTTATAATATGCTACTCTACTGATAAGGCTGAAAAGCAACATTTTCTGGAATTTTGTGAGCAAAGAATAATTTACCAATTCCCTTCCCTAGATTTTCCTCTATGCAAGTAAATGCTTGCTAGAGTGTTTTTATCACTCTATGAACAGCATAACCAGATTCCATGCATGGTATTGATCTCAAACAAGAGAGAAGCTGCAGATAAGCTCAAGACAGTGCATCAGCACTGCGTAGCAAGTAGTAGCATCTAATCCATAGTCGATGGATCTGTTTCAAGTATCAAAATTGTCACAATCACCGTACCAACTACCAGATCCCTCTGACAATATTGATCCCAAACATGTCATGGGTCACAATGTGAAACAAAATCATATATAGGTAGTAATTAGTAATCTAATATCTTATTGGAAAATTTAGATTAAACAATCATAAATAAAGGCTGTGAAAACAATAGTCCTAAAATTATAATGCTCTGTAATCCAATAGTTGTACCTGCCAGAAAATAAAATTAGTACGGATAGTCTGTGCCACAGCTTCATTTGCCCATGTATCCCGGTTCAACTGAAATGTAATAAAATATCAAATGTTTGTCAACTATGTATTTAAATAAAATTGATGTTGGAAATCATGACATCGAACATATTTACCATGTGTGAACTGAATTCATTGGTGGACTGCAAATTAACCAATAGCCACTTGTCTTGAAGTGAAGCTTCAATTTTTGCCTTCGGTTACCACATAGAAACCAAAACCGTTTTAAATGTCTAAATTTACAAAAAGAAAACACAAAAGGATAGATCTATAGTAGGATGCCAGGCGTATTATTCTATGAAACCCATAAACAATTTGTACTGTTGTGTCGGCAAAGAAATTTTATTGTAGCCAGAATGTGAAATGTATAAATCACGCAACTCCTACTAATGTAACATAATTGTAGATCTCCCAAAAAAATTATTTAGCAGTAGTAAGGAATTTAGGAGCACATTTCATCTTCAGATTTTTATATCAAATATAAACACCTTATCACTAGATAAATAAACTATCTGCATAAATGGAAGCCGAGCTAAGCAGAAAACCATGTTTATAAGACAATTAGAGCTTAGACAAATAGGCCTTAAAGAACAGTACACGGATCATGCTGCTACTACACATAATAACAAAAAAAGTCGAGTTTTATAACTCCAAATAAAATCACTCTTCTGAAAGAAAACTGTGGAAGCCGTATCTTCTAATCTCCTTGATGTGAGACCACAAACTCATAACTGGTGTAGAAGAACCCTAGTTTCCATAAATGATAGTCTCTCTTTTTCCCTCCGTTCTACGTAGTTATGTTATTTACATGCCCTGATGGTTTCGTCATTGACCAGGACAAGAATAGCAGAGCAAAAGAGAAGGAAGCAAACAATGGGAGATGACATTAGTAGTGTGTTAATTAGTTGTCCAATAACTCTCAACTGCTGCCATATTTTAGATGCTACGGCCTCAGCCATCGGGGCCAGGGTAACTTCTAGCTCTAGCAATGTCGTGAAAGTGGAATGGGGGGCAATTTGGAGGTAAGTTACAGATCTTCTTGTTGTGAACGTATGACCGCACTAGTACAGTGTAGAAAGACCATGCCACTTGATGAATAAGGAGGAGAGATATAAGGATGGAGCTTACCTTGACATGGTGAGGGGACATGTTGTAAATGTATATGGAGAAGATGCTGTACACAAGTCTTATTGATTCTTCTTGAGTTGAACTCAATCAAAAGCTGCCATCCTCAAAAAGGAAGACACCTGGAGAAATTCTGTGTGCAGCCTTAACAAGATAGGAGCTAGTTGAAATACCAACAAAAACATTTGTTGTTTGGAGAAGGGACTTTGTGTGGACAAAGATGAGATCTCAAACAATGGTTTTGTCATTGGGCTGGAGACTAGACGAAGGGTCATCTAAACCTGGGAAATGGAAAACAAACAAGAGAGTGAAGTATCAACCCCTCTACTATGACTGTGATCGACAACATGGAAGGCTTCTGCAGCTCATTTAGGGTATTGAAAGATGCCTAGGGCCTAGAGAACACAATGATCTATCCTACTTCATCTTCTTGGTGGAAGCAGCCCAAAATCAACACAGATTTTTGGTTGAAGTCTGGAGTTCTGCACTATAGTGGAGTTGGAAACTACAAAGAAACTCAAGGAAGATGGATGAATAGTGCTACCAGAGACTACCATTATGATAAGGCAACATAGTGGGGAGAGGAAGCATACCTACAAAAAATGTCTCCCTCCCGTTGAAAGTAGGGGAATCCAATGAAGTTGTGAAAGAAAGGAAACAAGGGAAGTTTTTGTCTGATAATAGCAATGAAAAAGACAAGGACAAAAAACTAAGTTTCAAGGTTGTACCTAGATGATGCAATTGGACAAAATTCCTTAACAACCAGCAAAAATATATTTCACAACAATGTTGTTTGTGTGGCATACCAATGAGCTCCTCAATGACTTCTCAGCCACAACAGCATGACCACGGTGCAGGACTTCGACTTTGTGTTGATTTCGCCAGGTGTAGAAGTGGAAGTTTGTGGAAACTTTGAGGAACTTTAGATCACAAACTTCGATAAACTTAGATGCCGTTTATTGAAGAAAATGATGTGAAATTAAAAGAAACTTTGATTGAAAACCTCTAATTATGTCGTACCTCTATCTTATATATGTTGATTTAAACAAAAACACGATTCACGACTCTCTAGCCCTAGATATGTTGATAATACAATGTGTTGTTTGCAAGGGTCAAATGTGAAATACACATATACAAATACAGTTCACCATATGTATTCTATACAATATACAATCAACTAATAGTTATAACTCCGTCTTTAGGAAAGAGTGGCAACCAACAAACATAGGAGTTGATATTAAAAGTTGTGGCGAAGGTTGGAGGGAACACTTATGTGTAATATGGCATTTCAAGCACTATTTAGGATTAATGTAGTGGGCAATCTCAACTTCTCTCCAACTTGGCCAACTTCGAGAAAACATCGAGAACTTTGGAGATGTTGGGAAGAAAATACACACAAAATGTCAACTTTGTCGACAATGGTGAAACTTCGCCCCGAAGTTTGGACAAGGCCAAAGTATTGGGGATTCGACATCGCCCATGGTCGAAGTTCGAAGTTTCAGCAAAACTTCGCCCAACTTTGTCAAAGTTTAGTTCCATGAGTGTGACATTCTCACTCCTATATGTATCTGAGAACTTCTATGAGGAAGTTCCATAGTGCATTGGGGATTCGGCATTGCCCATGGTTGAAGTTTGAAGTTTCGTTGAAACTTCACCCAACTCTGTCGAAGTTTAGTTCCATGAATGTGACATTCTCACTCCTACTATGTATCTGAGAACTTCTATGAGGGAGTTTCATAGTGCATTATATCAATCACCACACAGCAACAATCACAACAAGACGACATTCTCATTCCTACCTATACAAGAGGAACTATAAAAAGGAAGGTCATTTAACCTTTGACTCACATATTGAGTTGTGTTTGATCCTCTAGGTTGGGCCCTTCCGCATCAACAATTGCTACCTCCTTGTTCTACAGCATTACATATCAAGCTTGTTAAACCAACATCCCAGTGCTCTTCGCCCCAAAGTTTGGACAAGGCTGAAGTATTGAGGATTCAACATCGCTCATGGTCAAAGTTCAAAGTTTCGACAAAACTTCACCCAACTTCGTCGAAGTTTAGTTCCATGAGTGTGAATTCTCACTCCTATATGTATCTGAGAACTTATATGAGGAAGTTCAATAGTGCATCATATCAATCACCACAGAACAACAACAACAAGACTACATTCTCATCCTTACAAGAGGAATTATAAGAAGGAAGTTCAATTGACCTTTGATGCGCATATGGACTAGTGTTTAATCCTCTAGGTTGGCCCTTCCACATCCACAATTGCAGCCTCCTTGTTGTTTTACAACGTTACGGATCAAGCTTGTTAAACCAGCATCACAGTGCTCCCATGGAAAACTATACCTAGTTAGATCTGTCTCATCTGGTCCTATCATCATGACACTCATTGGGTATGGCTCTGGGCTAGCAAAAACTTCCAATGAGCACAATTCTGAAATTATAGAAAGGAATGTCATTGGATTATTGATTTAGATATGGACTTCTATTTGTCCCTCTGAACCCTTCCACATCTACAATCGCAACCTCCTTAATGTTATACAACATCACATACCCAACTTGTTAAACCAGCATCTCAATGCTCCCTTGGCAAACTATACCCAATTGTGTTTGTACTCTGCTACTATCTGATTCTTTCATCAAGAAACTAAATGTGGCTCTATGCTAGTAACAATTGTTAGTGAGGATGCTTCATGACAATGACGTGACTCCTAATGCAACACAAGGCATGTAAATTTTTGCTAGAGGTCATGACAGGAGATAGGCCTCTACATCCCTAAGAGTCATGGAGATGGGGAACTGGGGAATGAATTGAAGCTGGATCATGAAGGTATCATGGTATAGTCTTCGTGGCTACAATTACTTGGAACTCTGGTTGTTGAAGAAGTTTTGGCATTACAATGATGGAGGAAATGGAGATCCCTTTTGTAAAGAACATCAAAGAATCAAATCAATATCCAATAGCTTCATGTGGTTTGGTTCTACTGTGGCATTAATATCTACATTTAGCTCCAGCCAAGGATTTTGGAGGCATTCATTTGGTCGAAGTTGGCTTTTCACTCTTTAAGGGTGAAAGTAGAAATTATTTTGTTCTTGCTTTCAGTTTTTAAACTTTGCATGAAAAAAAATTAGTATTTCATGTGATTGTTAATGGTTGTTGATGGCTCCTTTCTTAAAGGCCTAAATGTAGGCAATCTAAGTATATCTTATTAATATTAGCTAAGTAAATTAAATTATAAGATAAAAAATAACTACAAAATGGTATTCTAGAACTTAAAGCTTCAAGATGGCATGCCATGCTATAAACTTTGGAAGAGGATATTGAGCAAAGACGTAGATCTCAACAACCAACTTGGTTTCATGCCTAGAAGATTCACAACATATGTTACAACATATTAAGCTTGCGGAGAGCTATAAAAACAACTAGGGAAATCTCCATATGGTGTTTGTTGATTTCATACCAAAGGCTTTTGATCATACCAAAGAATTGCTTTAGTGGGTTTGTAAGAAAAGGGCGTCCTAGTCCACTACTTTAATTAAAGATGTGTATGATATACCAACTCAAAGATTTTTAGTTATAAGTTGCATACATCAAAGATTGGCTTTGAGCCAGTTTTGCTTTGTCATGAATGAGTTGACAAAGCATGTGCAAGATGATATCCCTTGCAAGGAATGAAGTTTCCTTGAAATCGTCAAAATTTCGTCGAAAGTTTCGATTTCGATGCCATCTACTACAAAACCTTGCCATTGTGCCGCTATGTCATAATCAGCAAATAATTTGACCAAAATTCAAAATTCTTCCAGGGAACAGGAAAGTCTCCTTTTCTCCCACATGAAGGACCTCCCCACCTATCCCCATATCAAATAATATTGCATAAAACGATGCATTTAGGTGTAGCTATCACGTCTGTGAAAATTCATGGCTTAATTCTTTTTGGCATCGAAACGGGCACAGTTGCGTTTATCGAAATTTCTGTCAAAACTTCAATAAATTTTGATTTCCATGCTTGTCAAAACGGCATCGAAATCGGATACCTCATTCCTTGATCCCTTATGTGTAATATGTTGAGGAAATTATGTTGATTGATGAAACTACAATAATATTGAATTACAAAGTCAAAGTTTGTATATCAGTAGAAGCAAAATGGACTATATACATTGCATTGTCGCAATGTCAACTGATCTACTATTCTGATTGATGTTGTCAAATAGATGGGAGTAAAATGTGATAAGTTTTGTCACTTGGGTTCTATTGTTCGTATGGATAGTGATGTTCAATGTGATGTATGTCATAAGAACAAAGCAAGATGGATGAAATTGAGGAATTCAACCATAGTATTCGACCAAAAGATCCCACTCATATTGAAAAATTATTTAAAAGAACAGCTATAGCAACCATTTTGGACAAGCTAGGGTTCCTCGTCTTGAATAGGTGTGAGTAAAGAAGCTAGTACCTTTGCATCGTGCCCATATGTAGTGATATATTATGTACAAGGATTCTCACATCAATTTGGATGGAAGTGGCTGAAGAAGCAAGTCCAAGATAACAAATATTATTTGAATCCCCAAATAGTGGATACTATGTTTAGAAGAGATTCAATACAGCTTGCTTTAGGAATTGGGTGACTACAGAAAGACGTAGAGAGATTGGGGACACACGATACGAAACCCGATATACATGTACTAAACAACATAGAAATGGTGTGGGAATTATTGTTAAGAAGATGTTGAAAGATGATGTTGTCACGCTTACAAGGATGGGTGTTAACATGTCTTTTATTATGTTATTTATTTGTTTTGTTATTCTCTTATTACTGTTGTACCTCTATGTAATTTGCCCACATCTATAATAGAAGTGAGACGGTTGTTTGCCCTCTCATGTACGCTGCTCACGCAGCCACAATTCTCAAGCCGCCGATCGTCTTCTCGCCGTCTCCTTTCCGTTGCTCCCTTTCACATGGTATCAGAGCGGACCCCACGAGACAAGTGTGAGGACCACACCCTACCTAAAAAAACAAGTGCAAGCACACAAAAGTGGCTGCACTTGAGGGGGGATGTTAGAATAGTCCCATACCGCTGAGCTCTGGGGAGGTCCTGGAGCATATAAGTTGTATGGTCCCTTCACCCATTACCAATTGGTTTTGGGTTGAATACCACACATTCTAATGTGGTATCAGAGCCAAGTTAACACTCCCCTCACTAGAGGAGTACTTTGGAGCGATTCAGGCCCTTTCTCGAGAGCTGAGCTTCTATCATCCTGTGACAATTGATGAACAGGTCAAAGACAGAGATGAACTGATTACTGCTAAGTTCTTGTCTGGACTTAATCCCGCTTGCAGTTCTGCCCGGAGTGTCATTCTGGCTTCTAATAAATTGCCTAGTTTTGAGGAAGCCTATTCGAGAATTCAGCAATCCAGTTTTGAGTCTGTTGATCCTGTTTCTGTTGTATCTGTTGGGGAGTCTCATGCATCTATAGCTGTTGCAGTGAGAGGAGGACGATCTGGTATGGGCAGAGGACGTGGGACACGTCCTAAGTGCACCTTCTGTGACAAACCAGGACATACAGTGGATAAATGTTGGAAGAAACATGGGAGACCTGCTGCACCACCTGTGGGGGCAGCACATTATGCCACTACAACTGATTCTTCTCTGTCTTCAGCTGTGGGCACTAGTTCTGGCACATGCATCACTCTTACTTAGGAGTATGATCGGTTCATTCAAGCTACACAACACATGAGTATGGGATCGTCATCCTCAGCAAACCTGGCATCTACTGCGGGTAGCGTCACAGCACATGACTAGTATGAGGAGATTGCTCCACTCTATTGACTCGTATATCTCTCACTAATTTGTTACACTGGCAGATGGTTCAGTGAGGAGAGTGTTAGCTAGTGGATCTATTTCTCTAACACCCAAGATTGATCTTAAATCTGTACATTTTGTGCCTGAGTTTCCATTTAATCTTCTTTCTGTTGCAAAATTGATTGACACTGTAAAATGTACAGTAACATTTGGGCCTTCTTGTTTTGTATTACAGGATCTCAAGAGTATGAGGACGATTGGTGGGGGGCCTAGGAAAGGTGATCTCTACCTTTTCCATGGTGACAGTCTGCCTCGCCCAGTATCTGCTCCTGCTCCATCCGTCCTGTTGAGTGGTTCCCCCTTACTATGGCATTGCAGATATGGACATCCTTCTTTAGAGAGCCTGCGGAAGTTGGAACCAGAGTTGTCCCAAGTGTCATCATTAGAATGTCAGTCATGTCAATTGGGAAAGCATCATAGATTATCTTATCCCAGTCGTGTCAATAAACGAGCATCTTGTCCTTTTGAGTTGGTTCATAGTGATGTATGGGGTCCTGTTAAAGACCAGAGTTATAATGGTTTTCGTTATTTTATTTCCTTTTGTGGATGATTTTTCCCGCATGACATGGATTTATTTACTCAAAAGCCGAGAGTCTGCGCTATCTATTGTGAAACATTTTCATAAAGAAATAAAGGTTCAATTTGACTGCAATATAAAAACTCTTCAATCTGATAATGCTTTAGAGTATGTTCAAAAGGCCATGTCTGAATTTTGCAGTTCTGTAGGCAAGATCCATCGCACGTCCTGTCCTCACACCCCTCAGCAAAATGGGGTAGCTAAGAGGAAAAATCGCCATCTTCTTGATGTTGCTCGGTCTATCATGTTTCAATCTAATGTGCCTAAGAAATTCTGGTCTGAAGCCCTTTTAACTGTCTGCTTCTTAATTAATAGACAACCATCCTCTGTTCTTAAAGGGCAGACCCCTTTCTCTGTGCTACGTCCCACGGATCAGCCCTTCTTTGTCCCCCTTAGAGTGTTTGGTTGCACTTCTTTTGTCCATAATTTTGACCCTAAGGCCGACAAACTTTCTCCTAAGTCTATTAAAACCTTGTTCCTTGGGTACTCTAGTACCAGCAAAGGATACAAGTGTTATTGTCCTAGTCTTCGTCGCATGCTTGTGTCTAGGGATGTTACCTTCCATGAGACCACTCCATATTTTGTCGATGCTATGAGTAAAGGGGAGCAGTTGAGAGGAGTGCCACCAGCTTTTCAGAGTGAGAGAGTGGCACCATTTGTGCAGAGTGAGGGAGCGCCACCCATCATTCCTGATTATATGTTTATTCAGGAAGAGCAGGCAGCAGATGGGCCTGTTATTGAGCACTACCCACATGTTTATAGTAGGCGAGGCTGACAAGATCCAGAAGAGGTAGTGACACCAGTCTCTGAGCCTTTCTCATCGTCTTCTACTCACGAGATTCCTGCAGAAGCATCAGATCTTGATCTTCCTATTGCTGTCCGGAAAGGTACTCGTTCTTGTACTATTAAACATCCTATTACAAATGTGTGTTGTCTGTCCCACCTATCTAAACAGGCTCGCGCATTTGCTATTGGGATTGATTTTGTGGATATACCGAGATATCACTGTGACGCTATGAAGGACAGTGGCTGGAAACAGGCAATGCAGGTTGAGATGTCGGCTTTATTGAATAATGGCACCTGGGATCTTGTTGACTTACCTGCTGAGAAGCAAGCAGTGGGCTGCCGATGGGTTTTCACCATCAAACACAATCTGGATGGGTCAGTTGAGAGGTTGAAGGCCAGATTGGTAGCTAAAGGCTACACACAAACTTATGGTGTTGATTTCTTTGAGACTTTTTCTCCAGTTGCTCGTCTCAATTCTGTGCGGATTATTATTTCTCTGGCTACTACTTTTGATTGGCCCCTGTTTCAGCTTGATGTTAAGAATGCATTTCTTCATGATGACCTACAGGAAGAGGTTTATATGGAGCAACGTCCTGGTTTTTATGCTCAGGGGGAGTGTCAGAAGGTGTGTAAACTGAAGAAAGTCCATATATGGACTAAAACAGTCTCCTCGAGCTTGGTTTGACAAGTTCAGTGATGTTGTACTACAGATGGGCTTCTCTCACTCAATGATTGATCACTCCTTATTCTATTCTAACTCTTCTTGTGGTTCAATCATTATTGATGTATATGTTGATGACATAGTGATTACTGGCAGTGATTCTACAGGCATATCACGTGTGAAGGAAGGATTACAAAGACACTTCCAAACGAAGGATCTGGGTAAACTGAGATACTTCTGGGCATTGAGGTGCTTAGATCTCATGCAAGTATCAATCTATCTCAGAGGAAATATGTGCTTGACTTACTACAGGAGACAGGCATGATTGAATCGAAACCGGTATCTACTCATATGGATTATCACATCAAGGAGACGGTTGATGATGTTGAGTACTCAGATCCAGGACATTACAGGAGGATAGTTGGTAAGTTGATATATCTGACTGTTACACGACCTGACATTTCTTTTGCTGTAGGCGTAGTGAGTCAGCACATGAACTCACCACGACAGTCACACTGGACAACAGTTTGCAGGATTCTGAGATATCTGAAAAGTGCTCCTGGAAAGGGGATCACATATTATAGACCTAAGGTGCCTCCATCTACTTTGGCTCTTACAGGGTATGCAGATGCAGACTGGGCTGGTAATCATATTGATAGAAGGTCTACATCAGGCTATTGTACCTTCCTAGGTGATCATTTGATTACTTGGAAAAGCAAAAAGCAGCATTTGGTAGCAAGATCCAGCACTGAGGCTGAATACTGTGCTATGGCTCATGCATGTTGTGAACTACAATGGGTCAAATCTGTTCTTTCTGAGTTAAAGATCCCTATTTTATCTTCTATGGAGCTCAAGTGTGACAACCAATCAGCCATACACATTGCCAGGAATCCTGTCTTTCATGAGCGCACAAAGCATATAGAAGTTGATTGCCATTTTATTCGAGATCAGATCAAGGATGGTACTATTGTGACGCCATACGTCAAGTCTGAAGAACAATTGGCAGATATCTTGACAAAGCCATTGGGTCCAGCAGCTTTTCAAAATCTGTGGCAAGTTGGGCATACACGACGTGTACTCTCCAGCTTGTGGGGGAGTGTTAACATGTCTTTTATTATGTTATTTATTTGTTTTGTTATTCTCTTATTACTGTTGTACCTCTATGTAATTTGCCCACATCTATAATAGAAGTGAGACGGTTGTTTGCCCTCTCATGTACGCTGCTCACACAGCCATAATTCTCAAGCCGCCGATCGTCTTCTCGTCGTCTCCTTTCCGCTGCTCCCTTTCACAATAGGTAACATAAATGTATCTATCAAGTGTGTTCTTTGGGAAAGACGACTAACATTATTAGTGCTTATGCCCCCTAAATTGACATTAGTGAGAAGGCAAAAAAGGATTTTTGGGATAATATGGATGAACTTATAATTCAAGGGATGTCGAGAGAGGAAAGTAATATTACTTTGAACGGTCATGTAGGAAGCAGAAATTTTGGTTATGAGAGAGTCTAAGTTGGTTTTTGACGTCACAGTGTGAATGGAGAGAGGATATTAGATTTTGCAATTGCCTATAACATAAATTGGCAAACACATATTCAAAGAAAAGAGATTCTCATCTAATTACTTTCAAGAATAGGCACATTTTTCAGCCAAATTAGTTACTTCCTTACAAGGAAACTAAATCAAAAGTATGCAGGGCATGTAAAGCAGTCCATAGATAAAACTTCTCCACGCAACATAAGTTGATGGTTTTGGATATAAAGATGAAGATTACCAAAAGTCAGAAAAGATGGAAGAATCAAGTTGTTAAACCTTAAAGGAGGGCAGAAAGTGACTTTTTACAATAAACATATCAAGGAGAGCACTTGGAGCTTGAGTTCAACCCAAAGCAAGGATTGAACTTAGACTAATAGAATTTGTCAATCCAGTTTGACATTTGTGTTGCCAAGCACCAGGTCGCAGTCACATCAATGCATTTATTAGCATGAGATTGACTTGAATAAAGTCTGGATCCGAGTTCAATCCCGCAAAACTTCCAATTACAGACTTGCAGTTGAGGTCATCAAGGATCAGCATGCAGTTAGGGATGAGCATTGCGTCGGGCTATATCGGGTTTTGTTCGTCCCAAACCCACATTTTAAAGTGGGTCGTGGGCCGTGTTTGGGCCCGAATAAAATTTAAAAATGTCAACTCGTACCCGGCCCATATAAGAATGTTAGGTTTCAGGCTGGGTTCGGGTTTGCCCATATAACATCGGATGAGCATGCCAAATTTTGCTAGATCTAACTTGCTAACATGAAAACTAAATTAGTACGATATATAATTTGTGATCAACCTTCATATATATATATATATATATATATATATATATATATATATATAGAGTCAGGCTAGAATACACTCGAGTGTACGGATCGCACGAATACACTCAAGTGTGTTTGTATATCGAGACTACTTTTTGCAAAATGTAAACCGTTGATCTTCACCGTCATACTATAACTAGGATACATACAAATTTTGAGCCCATTTGGATGAGTGTAAGTCACTCATCCAAGGGCAACAAGATCGACGCGCGAAACTAATTTTAAATGCATAATTTTTGCGGTCTTCATAACATGAGCTATACATATCCAAATGTGCTCAAATTTTGCGTATGAGTTGTTCACGAGATGTTTAAGAAGATCAACGGATTAGATTTTCAAAAAATATATTGCATCATGAAAAACTACTTGAGTGTATTCCGCTCCGGATACACTCGAGTGTATTCTAGCCTGACTCTATATATATATATATATATATATATATATATATATAATTCTTTATCTCACCGTGAACCCCGGTTAGATTCAGGCATGATACACTTTTTCGGAGAAATCAAAAGAAAAGAAAGTTTTATCAGTTTGATCCAAAAAAAGTGGTGAATGTACATTAATTAATGTAGGATTGATGTAGAAGGGATTTCTATATTTTCTTTCGACCATCCTTCGATTGTTAATACGAGATATATATATATATATATATATATATACACACACACATATATATATACATATATATATACACACTTTGTGATCTATGCAGCCGGAATATGTATACCTTAGTTACGTGATACCCTATAGCAATGACATGGATGTTGAAAGAGCAACAATTCATTTTCTCGTACATGTGAATGCATGAAACTTAAAAAATCAGTGGAATCTACAATGTTGAGGTTTTTTCTTCCTCATCCTATATTTATATACAATGAAAAGGGTGTTAAAAGTGAAAAAGATCATTTCTCTCCTACATGTGGGCATATGAGCAAAAAAATGAGCAGAATCTACTAAGCACTGAGCTAGTTGCTTCTTTATTTTTCTTTAATGAGATAATGACATGAATTTTCCGAGTGTCATATACATTGTAAATCAAAGTAGGAATATCATATTTTATTCAGTTGTTAAAATATAAATAACTAAACAACAAAAGGTTCCATCTGAATGACACAATGAGATCAAAACAAAGAAATCAAGTACGTCTATCCATGTCAATGATGGTTATCTTACTAGTATCAATTCACTAATCATGTTGATTGATTACGGATTATCCATGTTGCCATTGGTTGGGTACGTACTACATACTGCATCAAAACATTTGTATATTTTTCTTTCAGGACAAACATAGATGTACACATATACAATGTACATAAAATCTAATCTAGGCAATCGGGTTTTCGGGCCATGGTTAGCCTAATAAAATATGGGTTTGAATTTTAGGTCCGGCCCACCCATATTATAAATCGGATTCGAGTCTGGATCGGATTATGAGGCCTGGGTTGTGGGTCGGATTAGGCCAGCCCGACCCGATGCTCATCCCTACATGCAGCCCATATGTTGTCAATCTTGTTACGAATGAGTTAGCAAAGCATGTCTAAAATGATATACCGTAGTGTATGTTTTTTGCCAATGAAATTGTGCTAGTTGATGAAACTAAAAAAAGATTGAATGGCAAAGTTGAACTTTGGAGAAATACGTTGACTCTGATTGATTAAAGATCAAGTGAAGTAAAATAAAGAATATCCATTGCAATTTCAACCAACCTAGAATTGTGCATGGTGGTCTCAAGTTGGATGGAGTGGATATACAAAAAATATGATAAGTGTTATTAATCATGTTCTATCATTCAAACAAACAATGATGTTCAAGATGAAGTTTATCACATGATAACTACATGTCGATCGAAACGGAGGAGTGAAAATGAGAAGTATGTGCATGGAAGATCCCACTCAGTTTAAAAGTTTTATAGAATAGCTATATTGACTTCCAAGTTATGTGGCATTAAATGTTGGGTGATGACTGATGAAGGAACAAGATGTCAACAAGATAAATGTGGCAGGATTGTGTACGCGAAGATGGATGTGCACGAAAACAAGGAAAGATTATTTAAGAAATAACTATATAAGGAATTATATAGGGGTGGGGAGACAAGTAGCATGACAGTCGCATGAGATGGTATGACACGTGCAAGCAGACTAAGAAATGCAGCAATTCAAAGCAATGCTATTGATTCAAGCACAGTTAAAAGGAGATAAAGCGACTTAAGGAGTGGTTATTAGGAGAGATTTAGAATCTTTGCATATTGATGGGAATTTGATCAATAATAGAGCTCAATGAAAAAGAAGGATTCATATAGGGGTCCACTACGACGACAAAGACGATGACGATGATATATGACGAGCCTATGTTATATGTGAGTGAATGTTGGGCAGTAAAGAATCAAGGTGTTCAATTTCAATTTCGTAGAAATTTGTGGTAAGATAGATGTGTGGGAAGACAAAGAAATATCATTAGAGAAATAACTACATAAGAAATAAAGTAAGGGCGGCAACTATTGAGGAAAAGCTATGCGAGGATCGCCTCAAATGGAATGGACATGTGCAACATAGACTAGCAATATGCACCAATTCAAAAAGTTTTGGAATCTTTACATCTGAAGGAGAATATGACCCATAAGAGGGTTGAAAGGGAAAGAAAGATCCATGTAGCTAACCCCAACATGGTTGGAAATGAGGCTTAGATGATGAAATTTATGTAAAATAACCAAAATCAAATATAGCCCACATATGGAGACTCGTAACATGTGACTCTTTGTAGTATCCTATGTGATTGTACTATGCATAATGCTAAACCATGTTAATGTTACATACCTTGCTTTGCACTTCACATCCAACTATTTCAAATTAAAGTGAATGTCTTTGCACATTAGGACTTTGGCAATTACAGACCGTATACAAAAAGATATTAGCTGCTATATTAGATGTCGACCTCCACCATAAATTGTCATTTCCCATTTACAAAATACAAAATAGGTCATAGGATACTTCCTTGCCATAGACAAAATGCCATGGCAACTGGACAAAACTAGGGTTGTAAATGGATCCAAGTATACCCAAACCCACAGATTTGTACCCGCTAAAGCCCATCACGGGTAATTTTTTGTGCCCGTGGACCGATATTAGAACGTGTCCATTAATGGATATTGCTATACTCGTGTACCCGTTAGACCCACATACCCACATTATTGAATTCATATATATTATAGATATATACATATATATCATGTTCATATCTAATGGCCTAAAATCCCTCTCGTGATACAAGGGTTAACATGTAATATCAATTCCTAAACGGAAAAACCTAACAAACTTTAGGCTCAAGTCATAGACTCTCACTCTAGTCGCAACTCCAGGTTCCAACCAGACTGCGGCATCGCTCCTCCAGCTCCTCGACTGGAAACGCTCGCCCCTATGAACCCTACCCCGCCCAGCTGGCTTGGAGTTGACGTTCTTGTCGGCACTGCCAGCCACATGTGCCCTAATTAGACCTCCCATCGGCACCGACTGCATTGTTCTGCCATGTCCAATTTCCGACGTCTTTGACTCCAAGAGTCAAAGACTTCAGGGGTCTGATTGTAGACATCACGAACTCAACAGGTTTGCAATCTCGTCCACGGCACGACCAGGCGTCCATGCATAAAACCTTGCTAGATTCGCATTCCCAACCACTGCGCCATCTAGGTGCTCGAGATCTGATCATCTCTTGTCGGCGGCGGTGTCCATGTGCTAAGGTCTCAACAGCGTCCAGGTTCTACCCTTCCTCATACAACTTCAATCCAACCTAGATCATGTTGGCTTCTTGATCCATGAGCTTAGATCTCATTGGTGTTTTGATCCCCAATCAAACTCAAACTTTGATTCTATTGACATTTGCTTCCTTGTGATGGTCCACATATTGTGTATTCAAAGGTTTCAGGTTTTCAAGTTTGTTACCTCCTCCATCTACATACTACTTTTTTCATTTTGCTCATAGGTGTATGATCCATTACCTCCTGCTTCTTGTATATATTTTCATGTACGCTGCCATTATTTTGCCGTTGATCTGTATTGATGTAGAATCTAACAGAACTTTCCAGTACGTTGCCAGTGATATGTATTAGTGTAGAACTTAATGAAACAATTCTATATATTACCTCAAATCTGTTGACAATTAAGTAATGAACAATGACATCGTTCTTCTATATATCTTCCTGTAGAATCAAAACAAACAAATCCTTTTTGTTAGGTATCTAGTAGTCTTCTGATAAGGAGGCTTATGGAGAAGTATAGAGAAAGCAAAAGAGATCTTCGTATGGTGTTTATTGATTTGGAAAGGATTATGATCGAGTACCCAGAGAAGGGTTGTGGATGGTTTTGAAGAAAAAGGGTGTGTCAATCCAATACATTGACTTGATCAAAGACATGTATGATAGCTCTACTGCAACTATAAAGACTCCTGGGGGAGAGACACCAACTTTTCCTATCACAGTTGGGGTACACCAAGGATCCACACTCAGCCCATATATGTTCGTTCTTGTTATGGATGAGTTGACAAAGAATGTCCAAGATGATATTCACTGGTGTATGTTATTTGCTGATGATAATATTTTGATTGACGAAACTAAAGATGGATTGAATAATAAAGTTGAGCGTTGGAGAAATGCATTGGAATCAAATGGATTGGATGTATTAGCAGGAGCAAAACAGAGTACATGCATTGCAATTTCAGCCAATCTCGCAGTGTGAATGATGGAGCCAAGTTGGATGGAGTAGATATACCAAAATGTGATAAATTTCGTTACTTGGGTTCTATTATTCAAATAGATGGGGATGTCCAAAATGACGTTTGCTACAGGATCACTACAGGATGGTTGAAATGGAGGAGTACAACTGGAGTATTATGTGATTGGAAGATCCCTCTCACGTTAAAAAGTAAGTTTTATAGAACAGCTATACGGCCAGCCATGCTCTATGGGAGTGAATGTTGGGCGGTGAAAAAACAAGGTCTCAACAAGATGAACGTGGCTGAAATGCGTATGCTAAGACGGATGTGTGGGAAGACAAGAAAAGATCGCTTGAGAAAAGACTATATCCGGAATAAAGTGGGGGTGGCGAGCATTGAGGACAAGTTGCGCGAGGGACAACTCAGATGATACGGACATGTGCAACACAGATCGACTAATGCGCCTATACGAAGCAATGTTATTGAGTCAAGCGCAATAAATAGAGGAAGAGGAAGACCTAAATTAACATGGGATGAGCTTATAAAGAAAGATTTTGAATATCTACATCTCAACAGAATATGGCCCATGATAGAAATGAATAGAAACGAAGGATCCATGTAGCCGACCCCAACATAGTTGGGATTGAGGCTTAGATGATGATGATGATGAGGTATCTAGTAGTCAAATGAAAGCATATAGAACTCACGTTGATCCTGATAGTCATGTTGGGCCTAAATGGATGTATACTTTGTTTTTGGTAATTTTAAACATAAAATTTTGTGCAAAACCATATAACCATAGACCAACACCGTATGCCCGCATTGTATGTGGGTCTGGGTACGGTGCGGGTCTGGTTATAAGTAATGTGGGTCTGGACCCGTACCCGTACAGTACCTGCTAAACTACATGGGTATGGTCATACACGCACCATACTCGCACCATTTACAGCCCTAGACACAACCCACCATTAGATCACTTTACGTAATTCAGGAAAAAAAAGGAATTTGTTCAACCCACAGGTTGGGGAAACTTAACAAATCATAACAGAATAATTCACTTGATTTACAGCTATTAAAAATAGGATATCTGTAGCAAAGTAGACAATTCACGGGCATAAGGAGAAGAGTGTGAGTGTTATATAAGCTTATTATCTTTTAAATCTCAATTCTTCAACAACATGGAACGATAATTGAACCTTACGTTAAATGCAAATACGTTTCTGGTTATCTTCTTACGTTTTTGAAGTTGAACGTCATATCATTTACCCTTTCACAGACTGATAAAAAACTGAAAGGTGAACCACTATTTTCAAATACAGAATAAAAATTCATTTACAATTAACAGTTACATCAAGCTCATATATCCATTAGGAGGTAGGTCCAAAACTAAAAATCCACATACCTTATCAAAAGATCCCTGTTGCATAAGCTCAAAAGGAGGACGATACAAAGATGCAAGGTTATCACGGGAGCTGCTTGCGGCATTTTCTTCAGCCTCCCATACACCAGGCCGCTTAGCCTCCTCTTCAAAGTTCCGGAATGCAACCGTTTGATTTGGCTGATGCCTTCTTGAGGACATATCCGGGATTTAAAAATATTTAAGAGGAAATACATATGATATAAATCATTAAATGGAATAGAAGTTACAATAAACATATTGTAAAACTAAGATCTGGGCTAAATATAACCAGGACCGTATTTTTGTATAAACATCCACAGTTCTTAACTTCGAGCGCGTTGAGGACGAGTTAGGCATATTTTGTTATAGATGCCGAGGGTTTGTGAATTAAATAGGTACTATGTAGTCACTGCGGCCCAGAGTAATATCCACTGAAAGCAAGACAGTGATGATAAGCTGGTACCTGTAGAATGTAGTGGCGTCGTCATAGAGAATATCCCTGATGACCGGCAATGGAGCCCTGACTCCATCCTCTTCGACACCCTGGGCTACAGATTCATCAGCCACAGCATCTTCTACTGGGCTGTAACAGGTAAGGGGGAGGTCAAACTACCGACCAAACAAATGCATAAGCTGACAACTTTCTTAAAGATTTCATCTTTTAGAAGTGCTTAGTCTACTGAAACTGAAAAGACATGATCAACAGCGCTATTAGGCACCTCGGGTGGTCATCTATGGGAGCAGGCGGAGGCGCTGCTGCTGCTGTTCCACCACCATCATTGCCAACTAAGAAAAGATGGATGGCTTCTTCAAGCTGCCAACTTGTAGCCTGCCTCAACACAAAGAGAACAACAAGTTCAGCTTCTTCCTTGAACAACACGCAATGACAAATCCAAACAGCAGGCTCCCTAGTCTATATGTTTCGCGACATTGGAACGAAACGCGTTTTCGTTTCCACAGAAGAGGCGCTTGCATCCGCAATCATGACATGGGTAATGCACATCGAATACATAACAGAATTCCGAGTCGATGAGAAGGAACCTGTAAAAACTGCGCTGCTGTCTCCGCGGTCTGTCCGACTGCGATTTCGAGAAAAGACGAGATCAACTGTTGCTTCTCCGGTGACGACATGATGCTCTCCATCTGCTTTAGAGCAATCACGGTCGGCACTCCACCCCACAGCAGCCCCTCTTCAAGTAAAGGAGAAACGGGATCCGGAGAGGAAATAGGCAGAGTGGGAGAGGTGGCGGAGCAACGAAACCTAGAGGCGGCGCCGATGAAGGAGAGGAGGTCCGAAGTGCAAACCGTGGAGTGAGCGTGAAAGGAGAGTTTGTGCCTCCCCTCTCTGCCTGTCTGGCCTTCTGGGTTACTGGTTTTGTTCTGAACTTTGGTACAGCACGAACAACGGGGGCTGTTGGGGATTTTATTTTCCCCTCTTTTTTCCCTCCGAGCGGTGGGCCTATCCGTCCACTCGACGGAAAAGAAAAACTGCGAGTCCAGAGGTAGGCTGCAGCCTGCAGGGAGTCCGATCGGTGGTAGATGGTTGCGTACGACTGTGAAAGGAATCTAAACTCGTTTGAACGACTCGACGGATACACGCGAACACTTTAAACATAGGATATAGAGAATTTCACTAGGATTGTTTTTTGTTATATTTGGTATAGGAAAAGGAGATATAGAGAGAATTGAATAAACAGTTATAGTGTGTTTGGATAACAAAAGGGTGGTATGGAAAACCAGTTATAGGAACGGATATTGAATTCTACTAGGATTGCTTTTTGAGTTTTTGTTATATTTGGTATAAGGGGAAAGGAGACAACGACATTTATAGTGATTTGACCGGTGGTAGGAGCAAACGGATATCATCTATGTCTACTTTCCTTTGTCTTTTTTTCATGCTGGATTGAGTTGAAGCGAGGGGGTAAAAAATAAGAATATTTTTCATTTATGACTTTCCTTTTCTATTATCTCACATTCTTTCCATCCCATTATTAATTGGACATATAATAATTCTACCATTCAAGACCAAACCTCCTTTAAAAAAATCATCGGTGTAACGACT